>CM040242.1:271912727-271990198 GCA_022545495.1 Chrysanthemum lavandulifolium
TCATTAGATCTATACTTTCTACATCCATAAGATCTCACATATTAACGAATCTAAAGTTTTGAAACTAACGTAAAATCGGCAAAATATTCAACCCCCTTCTAGTTTTCCAAAGTTATTTCCTACTAATCTTTGCATTTTATTCTAATTTGTCATTTGATTTATGATTTAGAGCATGTTATATGTTTTTAAAATTATTTTGAAAATGTGCTCCAAATATGGGTATAGATGTGTAATGTTAAGCGGATGAAAAACAACGTGGAAGAAAGGTTTCTTAAAGAGGATGCCTAATGAAGACATTATATGAAAGTTAGTCATTATCATTTGTAAAGAGAAACACAACTTCATTTTTTCCAAAATGTGCATTTGTGGCACTATTAAAGCATATATGTATTATATATCCACTACATTAATTTGTCCGCAAGAATCGCATATATTGCCTTGAACTACAACCTAACACACCTACACAATTAGGATATATACCAACATTGTCTAGGCTTCCGCTTTAGTTTATTGGTGCCGGGAGGACTCACGATATTGTCTCGGTGCCTCAAAAGGTATTTCTTGTTGTTGGGTGGTGTTGTGTTCTTTGGCACGATAATTGTCTTCTAGGCCGATCGGAGTTGATACTTGAACTAACTTTTTCTCACATGGCTCAAGAGCAATGCCTCGCATTATTGCAAGTGGCTCAACATCATCCGCAATCGTAAGCATTGGTTTTTAGCAAAAATTGTCCACGATGAAATCAATATGTCCCGATCTAGACCAGACCGAAATGGAACTGTATGGTGCGCTTGTTCCTCAAGTGCTTGTATTGAACTGGAAACCCGTAGGGGTCCTTGTCCTCAACCTTTTCCAAGACTTGGCCATAGCTTGTCGGGCACGAGTCCATTAACCTCCTGGATCAAGTTTAGTAACACCGATGTTGTCCCATCATCAAGGAATGCTTTGAAGCCATAGCGCAATTAAAACAAAATGTCTTTATAAATAACAATTTAAAATAAAATATGAATAAACCTAAACAAATAAAAAAGGTCAATAAGATGAGAAAACTCAATAAATAGTTAATCATTACATTCTTTGAACAAAATTACATTATGCTAGACGCTTTTCCGAATCGACAAACAATTTTGTTTGATGTATGATTATTTGTAATTAGGATAAAGTTGTGGACCCCGATCCGAAATTGTCGCATCGAGAACTAATCCTTAACTTAACATTTTTGCTACAACTTGTGAAGGACTTGTAATACCAAGGCTTTTATGTGTTGATATTTGGATATTGTAGCCTCAATAGTAAATCTAACACACTACAATAATCATTTTATAAGAGTCAATATTATGGGCAAAAATACAATAAAAGATTGTGTTCTTTTGTGTTCTTGTTACCGATAATTATGTGGATTTTGTTGGCACAACATTATCGTGAAATTTGTTTCTCTTTTTCCCGCCTCCCATCTTGGCATATGTGTCTTCAAATGTCAAGTGTACGAACCAAGTCATTTCTTTCCATGAACATGAGTATTATTTATATGCAATTAAGTTAAAAACATTGTTATAGATTATATATAAGGGATTAATGTTTAACAGCTTACATGAACATCATTTATCGAACATTTCGGAATTTTGTGTTCAAATAGTAATGTGTTCTCGGGTCCGAAAGTTACGACCATGTTCTTGCCAAAAATTTCCTCACTAAATTAGATGACATTATTATGTATCAAATACAAAATGCAAGTATTAAATTTACCTCCGTGATTCGTAACACGACATGAGTTGACTGCTATCATTATCGGCTTTTCCATTATTTCATATGCTTGCATATTGAAATTTGCAACCATATTGTTCCATATACAAAACCAACAGAGGTTATTACCACAAAGGGCACAATTTCTTAGTCATCAACTCTAACATATATGTGCCAATTTTAAAATGGTGACAATACTTACTACGATTCGGATGTCAATAATCCCCTCACTACTCGCTCCCTGGTAGGTTCCCCAAAATTAAAAAGCTCTCTAATTTTAAGCACACGTCCAACGTTATCTCGCAAATGCACGACATGATAGTTACAAATATACTTTTTTGATATAGTGTAGCTAATATTTTGAGATACTAGTAAGGACAACATCCTTGACATCAACTTTTGATTCCGGCTCATTGTATGTTGCAAACCTCAAACAATGGTCTCGAAATCCATCATTTGATATCTTGTGAAACTCAGATACCTTCCGAGGTAAGTGATGTCTTATTTGGCAAAGTTTGTTGCCAAGGATTTGTTTCTCAAGTGAACCATGAAATCCTATACGCAACATCGAGCTTAACAAATCGCTAAAATATTGCGATCCCGAACAACCATGTTTGCTCGAATGCCATATCCCTTAATCGACAAAGTTTAATAAAAAAATCTTTTCCACTTTACCCATCACAAATTTTAAATAGTCGCTAACTCAAATTTATAAGTCATACTTGCTTATCAATTAATATGCAACAAAAAGATGTTGGTTCGTGTTTTGAAATATTTATGGTTACCCACTTCGGGTATATCTTGACCTCAATAACTCTATTTGCTATTTGAGGAACTCAAGTCGAAATCCCGACAACTGCATGTTCGTGCTACAATGGCCTTTCTAGTATCTCGGGCACCACATTGTTCCACAACTCGTTGACATTGCCTTGCAAAACAAATGGTTTATTAGATACATAATCAGAATACAAAAATGAATATAACAAGAGGCATTCTAATTAAAGGCATTAATACATGACGTGAAAACCATGAATATCAACAACTATCCACTTGAGTTAAATTAAATCAAAGTCAACCTACGCTTTATAATATTTCGCAAAATATTTTTTATTGACCTATGTTTTTATTTTGCATTATGGTTAATTGCTTATTGTTTGATAAGCATTTTTAGCCTCATCCGCACGCAGTTACAATTTTTGGTCTTCCTATTTCGAGCATGTGCTAGCAAGCTACAAACTTGTGAACCTAATAGTATTCAACTTGGGGCCCCTATTTCAAACTTAACCCTATGATGCAACAAACTAGAAACGGTAAAACATTTAGGCACATTCTCATCTCCAAATAACCTGAACACATAAAATAAACTCACCTACCCCTCTCCCCCCATTCCCTGTAACTATCGACATTGTAACATTCTGCACATTCTCATATTACATAGTTTCAGCAATAAACGCATGAACAACGCCACTATTTACATTCCATTTCTTACATAAGCAAAGACCTTAGCTACTTTTCGTTGGGTTTTTATAATTGTACGCAAACATAACCGAAACTTTGAAATAAACTCTAACTAGTTAGCAAAATGAATCACAAATACACATACAGGGCCTATATTATATACGAAAAATCATACAATTCAAAGACATCTTTGACATGAATATAAACGTCGTTTTGCAGCGGATAAGGTCCCAAAACAGTGGATCCATATGATGTATAATGATAAAATTAATAACGAGTTATTACCTCTCGTAGCTTGATTGGTTGATTAAACGGAGCACTAATCAAACCCTTTTGTTTCCCTTGATATTCACGAAACCCTTAATCACCAAAGTAGATGATCTCCTGCCGTTGTCCACACTACACGCCTTCGTATATCACCCGAATGCTAGTTTCGTAAGCTTCACGATATCAAGCACCGAATACCTAGTTTTTGCTTTAATGTAATCGACCAAGAAAACCCTAGGGTGGGTTTAGCTCGATCGGTTTAGGTGAGAGAGAAAGAAGGATTTCTTTTGTTAGTTTTCCAAGTTCTAAGATCATAATACTTATAATCCAAATATAACTTGTTAACTTGCACAATAAGGTAAACACCCCACCCCACCCCCCCTAAGCACCCACAATGGTCTTCCCATTGTTGTTTTGGATCTAGTCCATTAACATGTATATTCAGTAGCCTTTAGTTAGTTAACGATTTAACGGATTAATTAACGACTAATTAAGAGATTCATGAATTATTTACTAATATAAATAACATATTTTCTCTAAATATATTAAATACACTACTATCGACGATACTCAATGTATATACGTAATGACCCCATAGGTTCACGTATTTCTAGTCGATAATTATAAAATATGATATGAGCATATCCCAATATGTCGCTGGTTTCAAATAGGAAAACAAGAAAAGTACTAGTGATGAATGAATGATGAATTATGCGCCCATGGCAATAATTAGTTTCTAGCTATGTTCTCCACAAGGTATGATATCTAATCTTGAGTTGATTTCATAAAACTCATGGAGACCAAATTGGGGGTTTTGGGTAAAGTTGGTTTTAAAAGCAAGTATTGAAGTGTTTGTGTTTGTGGTTTAGGGGGTGCTTATTAAATTAAGTGGTTTGGAGTAATGTTTAAATTAGCCACTTATTCAAGAGACATAGGTTTTTGTGGTTCTCCTCATTAAGATAAAACAAGAGTTTGGGCTCAATCAATAAGTGGAAAAGAAACACCCCCTAAGTTTCTTTAAGGGTTTAGGATAAAATTAGTGATTATGGGGGTTTAGCGATTCAAAAACTTTATCTCCCCACCATATATCTCTCCCCATCACCGAATCCCCACCGTTAGATCAAAACCAGAAAACCATTTTCACCCTACACCCGCGACACACCATATCACACCTCCTAGAATCAATGATTTTGGGGATGATGATGAAACTCGAGGTGAGGATGCAACTGCAATTGATGATGAAACTAGAGATCACGATGAAACATATGAAGCACCTCATGTAGATGGACAAGAAATCGACTCTAATATGCAAGTACCTTCTTGTTTTACTAGTTTGGAGGGAAATAGGGAATAGATAATACAAATATTGATAACATGAGGATATCATACTCTCAAAGTAAAATTGATTTAACTCGAGAGTTAGAAAAAGATTCTTTCAAGGATAAGGAAGAACTTGTTCGAGCTATCAAGCTTTACACTATCCGAAAGCATAAGCAGTGTGAAGTGTTCGAAACATCTCCAACTATTTGGAAAATAAGATGTCGTTAAAGTTCACAATGTGGCTGCAAGTGGCAACTTAGTGCATGTAAACATAAACGTAGGAGATACTTTGAAATCACACAGGGCCACATACATGTTTACACAACAAGATTACACAAGATCATCCCAATCTAGACACAAATTTAATTGCTCAAGAATCACAACATCTTATAAAGGAGCAACTATCTATTAGTATTCTTACTTTGAGAGCTGAAATAATTGGTAAATTAGGTTATAATCCATCGTACATGAAGTTTTAGGCAGAAAATGAAGGAAATAGAACACATCTTTGGAACCGAGATGTTGTGAACCAATAATCTCGATACTTATGCTTCTTATGTAAATATTAATACACGAAGGACCAAACATGTTAGTTAGAAAGTCCAGTAACCGTCATGGTTACAAAAATTCGGTTATCACCGAATGGGTACAATGCTTCATTGCCGGTTAGGACAATATATATACTCGCATATGTAACGCTTCAATAGTTAATAGAAATTTATACTTATTCATTTTATACACTTTGCAATCTATATTTCAATCTAGAGTTTGGGACAACAATTGGCATCAAGAGCAAGTGGTTATACGCTCGTTTGGATACCAAAATACCAACGAGAATACCCAAGACGACGGTCATGAACATTTCATTTCGATAGGCAGCAGGAATTTTTGTTTTTGTTTTCTCTCTTCTTCCAAGAGAAACAACACTTGAATAAGCATACGTAGAAGATAGTGCACGATCATTTACGTATGGGATTGCAAACGTTTACATCAAACGGATTGGTGGGCAAACCTTGTTGGCTACAACAAAGGGATGGAAGGAAAGGCACTTTGTTCGGATTAGAGAGCAAGTGGGACAAGACTTTGTGAAACCGGTTAAATCAAAACACAAAGTAGAAAAACGCGGGGTATAAACGCGGGAAAAAACGTTGTTGTAGAGAAAAGTTGAAAACGTATGTGACAAAAGAATAAGTAGAGCGCTCAGGATTTGTGTGGAGTAGTTTCAGGACGACACAATGAAACAACAACGGGAAAGGAAAATCAGAAGCAAACATACCCTTGTTTGTTTCGGTGGTGGTTACCAATTCGGTGCCAAGTTTGTACGTGGGAAAGTTTTTGATCTCGGAGAAAGGAAATCAAAACAACGTACAAGGAATAGTAACGTGTTAGTGTGGTATAAACGAGAAAAGAAAGAAAACCTTTGATTGACATATTGGTATAAACCAATTCGACAACCAAAGAGGCCTAGGGACTCGTTTTTTGGTTCGCAAAGAAGGAAAGAATTGAAGGAAAAGAAACCGAGACTTTTGGTTCAAGAGAACTTTGAAAAAAACAAACACGTAAGGTTTTGTTTGGGTACTTTGGACAAGGCAATTCGAACACAAAGAAAATCAAGGGGTACAAATTGGATATTGGAAACAAGAACCAAGGTTACAACGAGGCAAGGAAAACGAAAGGAACCAACTTGGGAATAACAACAAAATGTTGGTAAACGATATTTACTAACGCGAGGCAAAGGGAATACACTTGTGTTCATCACAACATCGAGGTCACAAGTTAAAATTTTCCTGGATTTCAATTATATTAGAAATAGTATAGAATAATTATTTTGTACTATTAGGAAATCCCGAGAACTATTTATTGATCCCGTACTATTAAGATTCCCGGAAGATTAGATATTCCCATTTTAATAGAAATACCATACCGGGAAGGATAATTCCATTAGATTAGAAAGTGAAGATAATAAGCACTTTCTAGATGACCGGTGACGATATAACAAGCACATCAACTACACCAAAACCCGTAACACCTATTGCACAATATCAATGCCCTAAGTTGAAAAACACAAACTACACAGTTTGGGCTATACAAATTAAGGTTATACTAGAGGCACATGGTTTATGGGAAGCAATAGAACCTAAGATAGATACGCAAGTAGATGATAAGAAGGATAAGGCAACGACTGCCTTCGTATATCAAGCGTTGATCGAAGATGTGATTTTACAAGTAGCGGGTTGTAAAACGGCTAAGGAATTATGGGATTCGTTAAAGAAAAGGCACGTTGGAGAAGATAGAGTGCAACAAGCACGGTTACAATCATTGATGATTGGGTTTAACTCACTTCAGATGAAGGAAGATGAGACGGTGGATGCATTTACGGCTAAACTAAGCGGTTATGCCACGAAGGCAAAAAATTAGGAAAACTTTGGATGAATCACTTTAGTACGAAAACTATTAGACTCCACACGGATAGGTTCATTCAGATAGTAGCATCCATAGAACAAACAAATGATCTCAACGATATCACTTTAGATGAGATCACTAGAAGACTCAAGGCATTTGAGGAAAGGATAAAACTCCAGAAAGGAGGGCAAATAGAAAGCCAGGAAAACTTATTATTCGCACATGGTGAACACTCAGGAAACAGAAAACGTTTTTATAAACGTGGAGGGAAATCAAATTTCTCACGAGGGAACTGGCAGAATAATAGAAATAGTAATAACTCACAAGGAGGGAACTCAAATCACAAAGGGAGTTCGGAAAAAAATAAAAGTGAGTGGGATTTAAGTAAAGTAAAATGTTACAAGTGTCATAAACTTGGACGTTTTAAAAGGGATTGTAGAGGAACATCAGCAACTCAGGAACAATCAAACCTTATCTTAGAAGACGATGAACCATCACTATTAATGACTATGCACGAAACTGCACATGAGGAAGTGTTGTTGAATGAAGAACAAATTCAAACAGGAAAATATGCTACAAATGCACGAAGCATATGGTATTTAGATAATGGTGCAAGTAACCATATGACGGAATAAAGAGTCATTTTAGGATATTGATGAAAGCGTAACGGACAAGTACGTTTTGGAGATGGATCGATATACAGATAATGGGTAGAGGGTCTATATTATTAGGTTGTAAGAACCAGAAACATAAGGTGTAAAACCTGAAAATATAAAATCTGAATAAAGACTAAAATACCCTTGGAATTAAAAATTATAAAATACGTAAAATATATTTATAACATTTAAAGAAATTAAAAGATTAACTTGTGAATATTTAAAAACCTAACTAAAATATATTACGTAATTGATTTTGGTACGACGAAGAATTAATGTTTCAGAAATGATTTGGGTCGTGTTCTTTTGTGTTCGTGAGCCATGGGGTCAAGCCCATTTGTGGCGTGGTGATGGTGTGTTCGTTGGACCCAAACCCAAACCCAATTCCTTTCCTAGTTTAACTCAAATACTACAACTATATATACCATACATAATCATGAGTTTGAAACCCTAGTTTTATTTGCTCTCCTTTTCTTTTTCTCCCTATTCGCCGAGCCTAAACAAACACCCTTGGTGTCGAATTTTGCTCAATCAAGTTAAGGTATAACGCTTATTTGTCTTCCTTTAACGCACCTTGCATGTATATGTCGAGTTATATTTTGATTAGTCGCTTTTGTTTTCTTTTTCTTGTGGCGAGAGTTGTAAAACAAAACCAAGACAAACCCTAATTAATTTAACCTAGTAACTAATAAGAGACATGTAACGAAGATGTAATATTGAATCGGGTTATGTTTGTGTCGTTTTAATGAGGCGAACCATATGAGTTAGGACCGAACCATGTTTAACTCTCGAATAATGAATATAATTTAATAACTTGAATATGTGAAGTATTTAGATGAGCTAAGACTAGTGTATAACCTAATATTCGAAAACCCTAGATGAACCGAAACATATATATAAGTTTGAAGATGCATTAATTAAGTAAAGGTTATGTTAACGTAAACCCTAGTTTTGATATGCTAATTTAGTAAGTTATGCTAAACCCTAATAGTGTAAATGTGTAATTAATACGAGTAATGAGTAACTTATATGTCACATAAAATCATGAAAGTATATGGTGAAACATAAAAAGGAAAGATTATTTTGTGACGTGTTAGGTTAAGTAACGAGTCATTAAAAGACGTAACATGTAAGTTAATGCATATTAATGAGATATTAAAGAATGAGAAACCCTAAACTTTAATAAAAGACATATGAAACCCTAATTTACGATATTAATATTAAAACATTTAAGTCTCATTTAATTATAGAAACCCTAAAATATTAAAAGATCATTTTGACGATTGTGGAATCATTAATAATATATACGACATTAATGTATATAGGTTCGTGAAGAAGGAGTAATTCTTTGCTTCCTGTTTGACTTTTGATCTTTTGCTTTGAATAAGGTACGGATATTCTCATCTTACTTTAAGACGCTTACGTTATCGACAAACATTCGACCTTTCAAAGAAAGGTTTCGTATAAGTTTTCTTTTCGCTTTCATATTAGGATTTCCTAAGCCTTTGCTATGAACCCTAATGTGTCTATTTGAGTCGTGTTTATCCGAACTTTGATTTTGAATCATAAAACATTGGATTTTGAACTATAAGATATGAAGACATTGATTTTGAAAACATGATTAAACGCTTGATAAAATATGATCTATGTCGGTTATGACATTCTTATTTGACCTCGAGATAGTTTGACACCCGAGCCAATTATTAACTAGTCATGGGGTTCCATGTCCGTGTCAAGAAATGCACTTCTGACATGACTCTAGGCGATAGAGTGAAGTTCGCCACGTCCCTTATCTCGTTATCTGTTATGAGCTCAATTTGAATTATATTATTAAAGTATGTCGTCAAGCGATGGGTGCATCCTAGATCCATTATATGCTATATATATTATATGTTTATGCTATATGTTATCCGATGATTGATGTCTGCGTGCATGCACGCCCTTCATAACTCGGGTAGGTCTCCCCTACAAAATGTTGCCTTATGTGATTATGATATGTTTCGATATGGCATATGTGTTCGGGCTCGAGGTAGTTAGCTATAAAACTTATTCTTATATTCGAATTATCTTTTGAAATGAATATGACTTCACCGTTTTTCTTTCACTTTATTTCGTATTCGTTTTAGTTTCGTATTCGTTTTGCTTGTATATCTGCTCACTGGGCTTTTAAGCTCACCGCACTTTTCTTTTCTTCCGGGCGGTATCTAAGCATTGAGCTGGGTATTGCTTGGGATGAGTCCGAGTGGACTTACCTTAGAGATTTAGCTTTGATCTTATGATGCCATTTAGACTTTATGCTTTAGACATTTCTTTTGGAGTTTATTTTCCGCTGGGACCTATGTATTGAAGTCTTTTGACTTGGATTATTTCCATTTTTATGATGAGATTTCTTTTGGTTTATATGTTTGCTTTGATATGACACCATTACTTGTGATTCCTTTACCCTTGTGGGGTCGGGGCGTTACATAAGGTAGTATCGGATGTATACTATATACCAAACCTCAAGAGCAACATACTTAGTCTAGGGCAACTTACGGAAATAGGTTGTAAGGTCATTATTGACGGAAATAAATTGACTTTGTATGATAAAAGCAAGAAGTTGTTGATGAAGGTTGAAAGATCTAAGAATCGACTTTACAATATTCAATTACAGATAGAAGCACCTATATGTCTCTTAGCAAATATAGATAACCAAGCATGGTTATGGCATGCTAGATAAGGTCATCTGAATTTTGACGATATCAACAAGATGGCTAGGAAGGGTCTAGTAGAAGGAATACCAAGAATAAATCATGCCGGACAGATTTGTGATGCATGTTTATTAGGAAAACACAAGAGAACACCATTTCCAAATCAAGCTAAATTGATCAAAGAACCCGTTGGACTTAGTATACGGAGACCTCATGGGTCCTATAAGTCCAACCACACACTCTGCAAGAAACTCATTTTCTTGTTAGTGGACGATTGTACGTTTATGTGGGCCTACTTTCTTACATCGAAAGATGAGGCATTTAGTACATTCAAAAATTTAGACAGAAAAATTGAAATGGAGATGAGATTGAAAGTAAGGACGCTAAGAACGGATAGAGGTGGTGAATTCATCAAATGAATTCACAAGGTAATCGTAAGGAAAATGGAATAAGACGACAGCTTGTGAAGACCTTACTCACCACAAAGAATGGGTAGTGGAGAGAAGAAATAGGACAGTGTTATCAACTACGAGGAGTATGATAAAAGCAATGAAGTTACCCTTAACTTTTTGGGCGAAGCAGTTAAACATGCAATTTACATACTCAATAAGTACTACGAGGCCCTGCGAGATAAAACTCCATACGAGGCACTCTACAACAAAACCGAATGGAAAACCTAAGAATATTCGGATGCACAACTTATGCAAAGATAACGATACCTCACTTAAAGAAGTTGGACGATGTAAGCATACCAATGATTTACTTAGGAGTAGAGGAAGGATCAAAAGCATGTAGGTTATATGATCCAATAGCCAAGAAGAAACATGTTAGTAGGGACGAAAGTTTATGGAAACAATACCGTGAGATTGGAATAAAGATGAAGAGGATACGAGCACACAAGACATATTTTGGACTAGTTTTGTGGTGAAGGAGTTGACAATGAAAACCTTACACCACCAACACAGAAAACGATGATAACACATATCATGAACAAGATCAGATTCCTGGTCCAGTTTCACCAATCACACCACCGACATACAATTACGACCCACACACAGAAGGGGAAGAAGAGGCTACTACTAGTTCCGTAGAGAACTCAAGAGACAGATTTGATGATACACCCATACGTGAATACAGAGACAGAAATATACAAGTATGCACGTAGAGTTGAACCACAAAGTTTACTATTTACGGAAGAACCCTGTAACTATAAGGAAGCATCAACAGACGAGAAATGGATTGAGGCCATGGAGATTGAATTGGATTCAATCAACAAGAATAATACATGGACTCTTACAACATTACCAGAAAATCAGAAAGCAATAGGACTCAAATGGGTTTACAAAACCAAGAGGGACGCAAAAGGAAAGATCATCAAATACAAAGCACGGTTAGTAGCAAAAGGATATGTAAAGAACAAGGAATAGACTTGATGAAGTATTTGCAACCGGTTGTTCGGATAGAGATTCGGTTGATATTAGCATTAGCAGCATATCATGGTTGGCAAGTACATCACTTAGATGTAAAATTGGCATTTTTACATGGAGATCTGAAGGAAGAAGTCTACGTTACACAACCTCAAGGATTTATTCAACAAAGAAATTCAGGAAAAGTATATAAGCTTACTAAAGCTTTATATGTATTAAGACAAGCACCAAGAGCTTGAAATGTGAAGCTTGATCAAGCGTTAAAGTCTTTAGACTTTAAGAAGTGTAATATCGGACAAGCAGTTTATACTGAGAGAAACAAGAATTCTACACTTATAGTTGGAGTCTACGAGATGATTTAATAATCACAGGCACTCCAAGGAAGGAAATAGAAGAATTCAAATCCCGTATGAAGGATAAATTTGAAATGAGTGACTTAGGATTGTTAGCTTATTACCTTGGGATAAAGTCACACAGACGGGAGAGAGATTACAATCAAGCGAGATATGTTATATTAACAAGATCTTGAAGGAAACAAGTATGTCTGATAGTAATGATACAAAGATACCAATGGATACCGGTACTAAGTTGGTCAAGGAGGAAGATGGAAACTCGCTTGACGCAACTTATTATGTGTTTAATTGAAGTCTCGTACTTACTACATACAAGACCATATCTTAGTTACTCACTCGACTACTTAGTAGATTCATGCAAGACCCTAAGGATCATCACCAAGGCGGTAAAGCAAGTAATCCGATATATCAAAGGAACAAAAGAGCATGGCATAATATACAAGCAAAAGGAGGTCGCAAGATTTCAAAGTTACTGACGATGAGTTATGGAATCAACACCGATCAAGGAAAAGGAACTACCGATAGTATTTTATTTCAAGAGTCATCGATTACACGGTGTACTCGTAAGCAACCAACAATGGCGCTATCATCATGTGAATCGAATTCATGGCGGCTAACGCGGCATGTTAAGCCTTATGGTTAAAACGATTGCTAGTGAATTAACGGATAGGAGAGAAAATGTTAATGCTAAAGGTCGACAACGTTTCAAAGATAGCACTCGCCGAAACCCAAAGATGCGTGTTTTCTTGACTGTGTTTTAATATTTATAAAGTCTCGTTATACCTATGGTCTACCCTAATGCACTAACAGGCGTTACCGTGTCGTGTGTAGTGTAGTAAGCGGTAAAGCCGAGGTCGCCCCAAGAGCTATGTGTGTTGGATTATTACTAAGTATAGGTGTCACCGTGTTTAATAATGGTTTCGATAAGGAATTAATTAATTAACTACTAAAGCGTAAAATAGCAAATAAAGGCAAAGGATAAATCAATGAGTTTAGTGGTGCTAACCTAGTTATTCCACCTAGCTAGTAATGTCTCGTCTACTTACTTCCAATTACTTGATGGGGTCAAAGTCGAGATGACAACATTTGGTCAATTCGCCTAACCTATCGACAAAGATGCCACCATAGGAGAAGTCGGGTGTCCCTTCATAAGTCTTGTTGTTCCCCGGTCCCATAAGCCAAGTCATTAAGCACCGCTACATGCTAGATTTATAATAGTGAGTGCCGGGCGTTAGCAACTTAAACACTCACCCCTAATTCTTAAGTTCATCCAAACGGTAGGTGATCATTGGTCAAATCGCACAAGTAGAAAGGGTCGTCATTGGTCATATCTTACCCTTCCCGTCTCGATCCGCTCACCTAGGTCACTTGGTCATATCTCCTAGGAAATTGGCCTCTACCGCCATTCAAAACTACCGAACCAAGGGTAGCTACCAATAAACTATGCATGCATAAACTTAGAAATAATTGTACGGAAGTAATATAAACGCAAACAAAACAATTAAGGAATCATAACTAGACCAGCACCAAGAGGTGCTTAGCCGCTCATATTAATCATACAAACCAATTCAATATTCAAGGGTAAGAAATACATGAATCGAAAGTAAAGAAAATATAAAATGCTAATGCTTATCGTAGGGGAGTTATTTCTCCCTTGGATACAGCTCCGTATGCTCCTCTGGACATTCCTTTAGCTTTTTCCCACGTTCTCTGATTGTTGTGTGTGGAATGGGATGATTAGAAATGTTGGAATTCGTGGGGTATTTATAGGCCAGATTTGGGTTACGGTGTAACCATAACAAGAGTTACGCCGTAACCTTCAATTCCTTCGTATATTGCACTAGATCTGCTGGTTACGGCGTAACCTTATTAGTGGTTACGCCGTAGTTGATGAAGTAGTTACGGCGTAGTTATCAGCGGCGTGAAACCTTATTTGACCTAATAAAGTTACGTCGTAGCCTTTGGGAAGAGTTACGCCGTAACCTTCTGATGAGTTGGTTTTCTGAGTCACACTTTAGTTACGGCGTAATGTGAGAGAAGAGTTACGCCTTAACTTCTTCAAAGTCGAGATACTATGATAAATCTTTTGATATTTCTCCGCCCGCGTCTCTTTAGCTCCAATGCTCGTAATTTACCTGAAAGTGAAAAACAATGGAAAACAAGCGTAAATCCATATGAATGATATAATTTACAAGCATTATCGAGGGAAATTGACACTTAATATTCAGGACTATTTGATGTTATCACCCAGTTTTTCATGGAAGAAGCAAGCACATCGATATTCGCTACCATTTCATTCGTGAATGCGTAGAGAATGGGCACATCAATGTGGAACATGTCAGCGGAGAACTACAAAGAGCAGATATTCTAAAGAAGGCTCTACCAAGATTGAAGTTCGTGACTATGCGACAAATGCTCGGAGTTCAAGATTTAGGACGAAGCAACGATCAAGATTAAGGAGGAGAATGTGAACCAATAATCTCGATACTTATGCTTCTTATGTAAATATTAATACACGAAGGACCAAACATGTTAGTTAGAAAGTCTATAACCGCTTACGGTTACAAATGGAGGTTACAAAATTCGGTTAACACCGAATGGGTACAATGCTTCATTGTGCCGGTTAGGACAATATATATACTCGTACATATGTAACGTTTCAATAGTTAATAGACAGATTTATACTTATTCATTTTATACACTTTGCAATCTATATTTCGATCTAGAGTTTAGAACAACAGATGTTTGGTTGTTGTTGCAGCAGTAACCAAACACTCTTGTTGCAGCCACAAGAGTGTTCGGTTGCATGTGTTTTGGTTCTTAAGTGTGTGTCTTGTTTTGTGTCGAAAATTTGATTTGTTAAATCTTAAAAATAATGACTTACATACCTCGCTTCAGGATTTGGACTTTCCACTTTCCACCCTTATGATGATGATCTTTGAACTGCTCGACAAGGTTCGGGAATGCACCTTGCCGTCCCACTGAAAACAAATTAAATGAGTATATAATAATAATAATCAATCAAATTGGACGAGTATATAAAACAATCAAACAATTATTAATAGCGACTTACCTCCTTAAATCTGCTAGCGGCATATGACTTTGTCCGTGATTTGAAGAGTAAAGCTGCTTCGCCCTGTTAGACTTGTTCTTTTCAAAACGGGCCACATGCTTTTGAAGTCACAAAATCACAGTATCTATTATCTTTAATATTTTATATTATTTTTAAAATTTAAGTTTCATGCTTTTAATATGAGTATTAATGAGGTAAATAAATATGAGTTTAAGCCCAATGGTGAATTTACCAAGTAATGTTAATAAATATTTGTTAAAAATAAATCCGAATGTGATTTTTAGGTTCCGGTGTAAGTTCTACTATTCCAAAAATTAAAAATAATACGTATAAAAAATTCTACGTATTCTTAATTTAGTTATTATTCATTCAAATATAAATTTAATATTTGTTGTCATAACATTGCATTTAGTCACTTTAATCCTGATTTATCGAATGAGAGTTTCGAAGAGAAAGAAGAGTTCTTTTCTTCATCAATCCAAATAGATGCTAAAAAAAGTCTTTTCATATCTCTATAACGTAATATATCCTAAATAACACATTTTGATATTATTTCAAATTTTACTCCACCTAATCAACATAAACTACACATCTATTGTGAATGAGAAAATGCGTTGATGCTCCCAAAGTTTGTAAGAGGGATGCCAACATTTTTTATACATGATACATTAGTCTCAAGCCGCACAAGCTTCGTTATTTTGAATGAGGAGGTTCGAATATAACTTAAAAGACTTAATAAGATGATATCAATAGCTGGTTTAACAAGCACATATCATGTATCGTACATCATATAACAATATAGCATATTAATTTATCGATAATTTTTTAAACATTTCATTTATACAATAGATGTTTAAAGATTAATTGAACAAAAGTGTATTAACCCATGAATAACTTTGACTTCGGTGAAAGAACCACAAGTTGATCACTACTACTAATTTAAAATTGTACTCTCTCCGTCCTATATTAAATGTCTATTTTTATAACGCACAATTTTTTAGAAAATTTCACTAACTACACTATCTATCAATCAAATATCATAATTGCTCACTAAAGTCTATTTTCTTTGGTTAAAATATAAAGTTTACATTTATTATGGGACATCTCAAAATAGCAACCTGGACACTTAATGTGAGACGGTGAGAGCATATTATTTACATGGTCTTATTGAAGTTCATGATAACGACTACAACGTCATTACCTTATTAATTCTAGGACCTATTTTAAAAGAAGGTTTTAGAAATAGTTGTGTAATTATTTATATGTTTTCTTTTCTTTAGCATGAGTATTCACTGTAAAGAATACATATATAATATGATTTACTGATTTAGATACTTATTTTCAACCCATGTCATTATGCCAAGCGATCTATGTTTGCAATGAATCTTGTGAAGCAATTAGCCACGCATTATAGAGATGGAGAAGCTCACATAGAAAGAAATGGATGAAAGACTATATGCATGCTAAAGGAGAGAGAGTATATTAGTATATTACTTTTTATTTTCCTTTCATTATAATTAAAGAAGCATAGGATGGGAAGACTACATATAAAAAAAGCATAGTTTTGGACAAGTTTTAAAAACCAAGCATAAAGCGGGAAAAAAACTCTGAATAAAAGTGTTACTGGAAAAAGTATGGTAAAACATTAAGGCTTTCTGTTTAACATTTTTTAGTAGATGGTTTGGGAACTGCTAGCTGCAAAAAGCGTTCCTCTCTACGATCCTACCTAACATGCAGATGCTTTCTCATTTCGACGAAACAAGATTCAATGTTAGATTGTGTCCATGGAACATACTATGAAGTGACGAAACGTTGTTTTCTTGTTGATGTCCAAACTTGTTGATGTTCGTTATATTTTATTTAGTTTCTAAAGTAGAAAACAATGGGTAGGAGTGTAGGACTGTAGGAGGGGAGGACGTGGCTGAAAAAACATGGGTTTAGTAGAAATTTTCAAATATATTATAGTATTATTTTAAATGGTTTTCAAACAGGAAAACTCATATAAACACACTAGTCCATTCCATTGTCCATTCGAGAACCATCTTCTATATTCACTCCTAGTTATTCTCTCCGTTCATCCAGAAGGTAATAATATAATTCTCTCCTTATTTTTAATATTTCTGTTCATTTATATATATTGTATAGTTTATAGTTTGTGTTTATTTTGTTGCTGATATTTTACGCAGTTTTGATTATGATGTTGTGGATCTAGTTACTGTTATGTGATGTTAGATTGATCGTTTTTTATTTATTTGAATGATATTATATAGGTTAGGTTTTGAAATGATTGTGAGATGTTAAGTGTTGTTGTTTGCTGAATTCGGACTCGATTTTGTGCATGTTACTGTATTTATCATTGGTTCCATTGTTTACGAAAGGCGAGTGTTAATTTTTCTGAATTTTGACGATTTTGTTGCGGTTAGATCATTTTTATGAATGATACGTGTTAGGTTAATTTCTGAAATGATAAGTGTTATTAGCTTAAGTATAACGCGGCTACGTTCGGTTATTTTTTTATATGTGAGATGATAGCGTTAGTTTAGCTTAATATTTTACGCAGTTTTGTTTATGGTGGTAAATGGATTTGATTTTTGTTATGTAACGTTATATTGATTGTTTTTAGGTTAGGTTTTGAAATGAGTGTGAAATATTATGTGTTATTATTGCTGATTTTGAAGCTATTGTGTATTTGTGTGCATGCTATTGTAGATGTGTTTGTTTAGTATGTTTTGCTGCATCGCAGTGCATCGTTTAGTATTTGAACACCACTTGTTAGTTTAGCTTTATTTTAACGCGATTTTGTTTATGATATTTTAACGCAATTTTGTTTTCTTATCAGTTTGATCGTTTTTATTTGAATAGTTTTTATGTTATATTTGAAATGTGAAATGTGAACAATTAAGTGTCTGTTTAGTTTTGTAAATTCCAAGACTTTGCTTTGCTATGTTGATTTATGTGCTTGCGTTCCACTCAATTTTCTATGATAATGCTTTGATAACTGTAGCTTGAAATTGGTTCCATAGGTTGAATGTTTTTTGCGTTAATGTGATAAGTTGCTAGTTGATGGCTCAAAACAACCTTTTTAATAATTAGTCAAAGTAAGTGTTTGGTCCTCATTCAGTAAGACAATGTTTTATGTCCCGACTATTGTGCGGCTCTACTGCTCCTGGAAAGTTGTCACAGAGACAGATTTTAGTTCAATATGTGAATAAAGAATTATCTAATATTGTCTTATTTGTTTAGAGGATGTACTGCATGTGCCGACATGTTATTACTATAGATAAACCGTAGATAATTTTGAACCGTTTAGTATACATTGAACTTTTGCTTTCTTTAACAATCCTAAATGTTTTATTTGCAGGGTATTGTTTTCAACACAATGGCTGATCAAAACCAGCATTCTGCAACTGCTAGTAAACTAGCCAACCATCTACCCCTTTCTCAGGATGTTCGATCTCGTTATGCTACCATCCAGAGGCCAACTGCAACTCAGAAGCAGTTCACTTATGGGAATTACACAAATGCAGCTTTTAGTTATTCCGTGAAAGAGAAACTGATAGCTGCAAATTACTCACCTGTTTTTGTTCAAGCTCAAGCTCCATCAGAGAAAGGACTTGCTGGTTTTGTCGTTGATTTTCTTATGGGGGGTGTTTCTGCTGCCGTGTCCAAAACCGCTGCTGCTCCAATTGAGCGGGTGAAGCTTTTGATCCAAAACCAAGATGAGATGCTCAAGACTGGACGTCTTTCTCAACCATACAAGGGTATTGGAGATTGTTTCTCTAGAACGATCAAGGACGAGGGGATTCTGTCATTGTGGAGAGGAAATACTGCTAATGTCATTCGTTACTTCCCTACTCAGGTACACTATCTCTTCCTCTATCTTGTTGGGTAATCATGTGTTTTAGTTTATTTGCTCATTAGCTTTTCGATAAAATTTGCAGGCTCTTAACTTTGCATTCAAGGATTACTTCAAGAGTTTGTTTAACTATAAGAAAGATCGAGATGGTTACTGGAAGTGGTTTGCTGGCAACCTTGGGTCTGGTGGTGCTGCTGGTGCTACATCTCTGCTCTTTGTGTACTCTTTGGATTATGCTAGAACTCGTTTGGCTAATGATGCTAAGGCTGCCAAGAAGGGAGGCGAGAGGCAATTCAATGGGTTAGTCGACGTTTATAAGAAAACTCTCAAATCTGATGGTATTGCTGGCTTATACCGTGGATTCAACATCTCGTGTGTTGGTATCATTGTGTACCGTGGTTTGTACTTCGGAATGTATGACTCGTTGAAGCCAGTTCTGCTCACTGGAAAACTGCAGGTTTGAATCTTATGACTTTATCGTCTTCAATTGCTTTATCTTGGTCACGAACTGTGGAAATACTTGAACGATGTTGATTTGTGCTTTTCAGGATAGCTTCTTCGCCAGCTTTGCTCTTGGATGGTTGATTACCATTGGTGCTAGTCTTGCATCGTACCCCATTGACACAGTCCGTAGAAGAATGATGATGACATCAGGTGAAGTTGTCAAGTACAAAAGCTCTCTTGACGCATTCACTCAGATCTTGAAGAACGAAGGAGCCAGATCACTGTTCAAGGGTGCTGGTGCAAACATTCTCCGTGCTGTGGCCGGTGCTGGTGTTCTTGCTGGTTATGACAAGCTTCAGGTCCTTGTTTTGGGAAAGAAGTATGGTTCAGGTGGAGCCTAATTTGCTGGTCTGCTGGTTTTGTTTAATACATAGTATGAGTCAAATTTTGAGCGTATTAGTATAAGATGGTGATTCACTGTACTCAAAATCATGATAAACTGAGGATAACATTCTTGTTCATCGAAATAACATTTGATGTAGAGTGGACTTTGTTTTTCCCCAAACTTTGTTTCGTTTTTACACCACCTTTTGAGATGCAGGTTTTTACAACATTTGATGCAGGTTTTTGGTTTCTGTTTTTCAATTTTATGGGTGCAAATTCTGATTCTTAAATTGTACTGTCTATTTGTTTTCTTCGTGACTGAGTTGCGTTATGATGTAATTAACCCAAGGTGACTGTCTTTAGGGGTAACGAGTGTAGAAACCCGCGCGCTGCAGCGGTATTGCTAACGACACTTAAATTTTATGGACTATTTTTGCCAAATTGTTATAGTTAGCAATTAATGCTAAAGGACTTATTTTGCAACGACACTTAAACTTCAGGGGCTATTTTTGTCAAATGCTAAAGGACTTACTTCGCGATGCACTTGGACCTCAGGGGCTGGTTTTGCCAATTTTTAAAAAATTGCATTTAATGCGTGTTGCATTTAATGCGTGGGATGTTACTCTCTCTCTTCCCTGATCTTTAGTATATATACTAATAATTTGTACATCTATAAAGTTACCTCTTAAGTAATACACTGGTTAACACCAAGGTGACAAAGTTGCATTATGTTGTAATTAACCCGATAGCTGATGCACAAACATTAGTTTCAAGCTTGAAGCAACTCTGAAGGTGTGCTAGTTTAACACGAATGTGTTTAGAATTTTGTCGATTATCTTTTCATCTTTTGTTGCTGTTTAAAACCTCCAAGTCTACATATGGATTGTAAAGATATATAGTTCAGCACTCAGCAGTATGACTCGATTCAGAAGTTGAAGCTCGTTCTATGCGACTCCTAATCTATTCTTTATGAATTACGTGTTTGTTAAACCTTTAATGCATATGAACATATTATTGCTTATACATTTTAACCTGGTTTCACGTTCTAAAACCATCTCAGATAAAGGTTCACACCAAGTACCTTGTGCTACGTTATTTCGATCATGTAATGTCACATGGGCTTAGTTCTGTTGGGGTTTTCACAAATCCATGAAAACGCATTGATTACCTCTAATAATGAGTTACTGATATTATTAGCCAAGTTCAAGTTACAAAACTACAATTTTGTGATTCTAGGCACTCAAGTTACTGCTATTTTGGTTAAAGAGAAGAAAGGTAAAAAAAGAAAGTTGTGTTTGTGTTGAGGATCCCACATCGCTTGAACATAGCAAATGGTCAAGATGAACGAATAATAAAAGTTCATGTCAAGTAACTTGTGCTATGTCGAAAATGCCAATCTTTGAGAAAAGTAATACCTTCTTTGCTAAATAAGCGGAACACGTCTCACTCATTCATCCGCTCAAATCGACTTTTATCTCTATTAGAGAAATGCAAATCAATGAACCATTTAAAACAAATCCACACGCAAATGATCATAACTGGACTAATCTTAGACGGGTTAGCCGCAAGTCGATTAATCGCCTTTTGCCCCATTTAAAAATCAGGAAATATTGATTATTGTAAACGAATATTCAACAGTTTACATAACCCAAAATTTTGTTCTTCCTGTTGGGGCTTTGATATATCCATTAGAGCGCATCGGTTTCCTCTAATAATGAGTTATTCATGCATTGCTCAGCAAAATTGTGAGGTATTTAAATTCTTTTCAGTCTAATTATGGGTTTCTAAACTTTCTTCAATTCAATTGTGGATCATGAGTTCATGACCACACCTTACAGAACTACAAATGCACATCATATATGTTAAAATGAAATAAAATTCTTATAGCTGCTATTAGTTTCACCTAAATATGTTATAATTCCGTGATTTCAGTAAGTTCCACTAGGCACGGCACAGAAACAGAGCCCCTGAGTTAACCGAGTTCAAGTTACTAAAATGCATTTTGCCTAAAGAGAAGAGGGGGAGATAGAAACTATGAACTGGTGTTTGTGTTCAGGATCCCACATCGTTTTCATTAACCAAATGGCCAAGAGAGGTATCATTACAAAAGGAAATGCCAAACATAACTGATCCATACCTTCTTTGCCATTTTAGCTATGTTATGATACTAGCTCAGTCACCTTAAGCAATGGCGGCGATAAATATAGTTATATGTGTTTCTTCTCGTTTAGTGAATTTGTTTACAACACTCGAATGTATATGTGTTATATGTGTTAGTTGTAAGTGTTTGTTTGGGTTCTGTAGCTTTCATGACATCATTATTCCCGTATAGAAATACGCCATGATCTCTTACGCGTCAAACACTACCCAAAAGTATATGATTTTGACGAATCAAGATTATATTGATTAAAATAAATGAAATAAAGGTTAAAGTTGTAAAATTTGAATTAAAATAAAATAAACCCGTTAAAAATATAAAACTAAAACTCATAAAAATATATCAAAATGGATGTTGAATTAAAGAAAATAAAATTTTAGAAAATATGGTGAAATTAGATTATAAAAAAAATAAGTAGATAAAAAATATTTTAATTTAAAATAAATATGAATTTTAGTTGAGAAATGATACATGTCATTTGATAATTAATTTATTTATCTTAATTTTTAGTGGTTAGGAGTTAGAGCTTGGGTTTGTTAAGAAGTGACGTAATAAATACACGATTAGAGCTCTTTATCTTAATTTTGGTTAGAAAAACTTTTTCCATAATAAGCAAGTAAAAAGTCTCAATTTTTAAGTCTTCTAATTTTAGAAGGCTACACGTGATAAAGTATTATAGATGGTAACTAATTATTAGTTTTAATATTTTAAACTGCTTTTGGAATGAATCTCAAAGCTATTTGTAGTACAATAGCTTTGGGGGTTATTCATTGCCGTTACAAAATCTTAAAATTTATCTAATTTATATAAAAATTTGTTATTTCAATAAAATAAGAAAATTCTTATTTAATAAGTAACATTTTGGAAAAGCAAATTCTTTTCAAAAAAAAAAAAAAAAAAAAAACCGTAAAAACCCAGCGTTTAAATTGCATTTTTTCCTTAAAAAGTATAATGAAACCATAAAGTAGCCAAATAAGCTAAAAACACCTTCTATAACTTTGAATCAAATGAACGGATAATACAAGTTCATGTCAAGTAACTTGTGATGTGTTCTACAAGTTTTTTCACTCGAAGTTGAAAAATGAAGTTGTGAAGGAAAGCTTCATATCCAAGGAGTATTGCTATATTGTTCGAATGTTTACAATTACAATATGAATAATCAATATTAGATTAAGATAACCATGTACCTAAAGTTATATAGATAATCGCTTTCTATTACATTTATAATGATAATCATAGGATGTTATAAACTTAGAATCAATGTGCCCACAATTCCTTAAGTGAAGAACTGTTGTTTGGCTGCATACGGTAATGATATGATCGCAGCCCATACAGAAGTATCAGACTACGCCATTTTTATGATTTGTGGTGATATCTTCATTGTACACATATCCTACATGAGATATCTTCATTGTACACATAAAGACAACTCGAATCTTATACTAACTTTCCTACATGCTCGATCAATTGTGCCTTACAAAGACGAGCCAAATAACTAGAACACAACTCACTCATTCATCCGCTCAAATCTCTACTTATATCTCTATTGGAGAAATGCAAAACAATGAACCATTTAAAACAAATCCACACACAAATGATCATAACTGGACTAATTTTAGACAGCTTAGCCGCAAGTTGATTAATCGCCTTTTGCTCCATTTAAGAATTAAGAACTATTGATTATTGTGAACGAATATTCAACAGTTTACATAACCCAAAATTGTGTCCTTCCTGTTGGGGTTTGGACAAAACCATCAGAGCGCATCGGTTTCCTATAATAATGAGTTATTGATGCATTGCTTAATATAATTGCAAGGTATTCGAATTCTTATTAATTTAATTGCTTGTTTCGAACTTTCTTCAACTCAATTGTGGATCATAACCAGACCTTATAAAATTACAAATGCACATCATATATGCTGAAATCAAATAAAATCCTCATAGCTGCAATTAGTTTACATCTAAATATGTTACAATTCCGTGATTCCAACAAGTTCTCATTCAGGCATGCCACAAAATGGAGTAAAATGCATTTTGGCTAAAGAGAAGATGGGCACGAAAGAAATTTTATCAATTGGTGTTTGTATTCAGGATCCCACATCTCTGGAATAAACCAAATGGCCAAGAGAGGCATCAATACAAAAGGAAATGCCAATCATCATGTAATTCATATCTTCTTTGCCTTTCTAACTATGTCATTTTATGACAATTAAATAGTCTCAATTTGATACATAATTACTAGTTTTAATATTTATAAATCACTTGAACGAAGTCTTTAAGTTTGTATTAAAATAATTTTGACATTTTGATTTTAGGTGACTTATAAAGTATTAAAATTTATTTAAAAAAAGTGAAATTATTATAGCTTATTTAACATGACTTGTAGCTTTAATGCTAAAATCTGTTAATGAACATATATTTTCCACTCGGTAAAAATGAAGTTGAGCAAAGCTTCAAATCCAAGCAATACTATTGTTATACTTGAAAAGTAAAAATTTAAATGTTGTTTAAAACATGACTTGAATTTCTAATGCTAAAGTTCTTTATAAAAACTTCTATAAGATGAACGAATAAAGAAGTTTCAGACTGATAAGCCAGAAACAAATGATCATAACCGGACTAATCTTAGACAGGTGAGTCGCAAGTCACATAATCTCCTTTTGCGCCACTTCAGAATCAAGAGATTATTGTAAACGGATATTCAACAATTTGCATAACCCAAATGCAACTCTTAATCTCCAAACACCTAATGCATATGCACATGTTACTACTATATTTTAACCAACTTTCATGCTCTAAAACAATCTTGGATAAAAGTTCATATCAAGTACCTTGTGTGTTATGTTCTTCCTGTTTTTCCACTCAAGACACTCAACTTAGATCATGTAATATCACATGGGTTTAGTTCCGTTGGGTTTTTGACAAATCCATCAGAACGCATCGGTTTCCTTTAATAATGAATTATTCATGCATTGGTCAACAAAATTGTGAGGTATTTAAATTCTTATCAATTTAATTATGGGTTTCTAAATTCTTATGAATTGGTGTTTGTGTTTATGATCCCACATCGTTTGAATTAACAAATGGCCAAGAGAGGTATCATTACAAAAGGAAATGCCAATCACAACTGATCCATACCTTCTTTGCCATTTTGGCTATGTTATGATATGGTAACTAATTATTAGTTTTAATATTTTTAAACTGATTTTGGAATGAATCTCAAAGCTATTTGTAGTACAATAGTTTTAGGCTTCATTCCATTACCTGTTTACAAGATCTTAAAATTTATCTAATTTATATAAAAATTTGTTATTTCAATAAAAATGGAAAATCTTATTCAATAAATAATATTTTTGAAAAAGTTAATTCTTTTTCAAAAAACATATCGTTAAAAACACGCGTTTAAATTACAATTTCTTTTTTCTTAAAAGTGTAATAAAACCATAAACTGGCCAAATAAGCTAAAAAAAAAATACACTTTCTATGTTCTACCTGTTTTTTTAGTTAAAACTAAAGTTGTTAAGTAAAACTTCATATCCAAGGAGTATTGTTATATTGTTAGAATTTTTACAATTACAATATGAATAATCAATATTAGATTAAGATAACTAGGTACCTAAAGGTATATAGATAATCACTTATTCGCTTCCCGTTACATTTCTTATGATAATCATAGGGATGTTATAAACTTGTAATCAATGTGCCTACAATCCCTGAAGTAGTGAAGTGAGCCATTGCTGTTTGGCAACATGAAGAAGTATTAGATGTGATCCAGTGCATTAGTATTGGTTTGAGGTTTTGACGAATCCATTAAAACGCATCAATTACCTTTAATTGTGAGGATTTAAATTCTTATCATTTTAATCATGTGAATTCCAACAAAGAACATATCACTAGTTCACTACTGTATTAAATCTAATTTTAGGTTTCTAACTTTCTTCAATTCAATTGCGGATCATGACCGGACATTACAAAACTACAAAAGCACTTCATATATCTTATAAAACAAAATCCTTATAGCTGCCATTAGTTTACACCTAAAAATGTTAGTATAATTCTGTGATTCTAGTAAGTTCATGGCACTCAAGTTGTTCAAGTTACTAAAGGGTTGCTATTTTGGCTTTAGAGGAAGAAAGGCTTAAGAGGATCCCACATCGTTTGAACATAACAAATGGTCTAGAGAGGCATCAACACATAAGAAAATGCCAATCTAGAGGATAACAATTCCTTCTTTGCCTTTTTAGTTATGCTATAAAATGACTAAATGGTACGTACAGTTCCTTTCTATACGTAATTCTAATATTAGTTTTAGTATTAATAAAATGTTTGAAATTTGTTTTTTCAATTCTAATATTAGTTTTAGTATTAATAAAATGTTTGAAATTTGTTTTTTCAATTTATTTGTAAGAATAATTTTGAGAAATCATATTGAAAGCATTTTATAAAATATTAAAATTTTTATTTAATAAAAATGTAAATCTAAATGCTTGTTTAAAACAAGACTGGAAGTTTTAACGCTAAAATTGGTATTAATACTTATACTGATAAACAAATACTTCTGTCTCGTATTAAATGTCTCATATTAAATGTCCAGTTTGAATTTAAATGTCCAGTTTGAATTTTCTAATTCTTTCTTAACTTTGATCACAAATATTTTTGGTTGTGTTATTTAATATTTGATCTGAAAATATATAAATAGATCGAGTTTTAAATTTATTTCTACTACGTATTATTTTTATCTAATATTATATAACACAAAAAATATATTTAAAAAGTTGTAAAAAAGACTGAAAATTCAACGTGAACATTAATATAGAGACGGAAGGAGTAATAAGTAATGTCAAGTAACTTGTACTATGTTCTTCCTATTTCTTTTCACTCATTTAAAACTAACGTTGTTAAACAAAGCTTCATTTCCGATCAGTGAGGCGAAAGCTGTTAAGGCGCGGGGAGGTCCCGCCCGCTCAAAATATGTAACTAGTGTAAATATTATATGTTTTAATGGTAATTTAGTTGATAATACAAATAAATCTCCGATTCACTCCCCAAAATAAATTCCCCCACAAAAAAAAAAAAAAAAAATGTTCAAGTTCGCCACTTGACGATCAGTATCATATTCATGTTAGAATGTTTTTTTTACAATATGAATAATCAGTGGTGGAGAACTACGTACCTACAGTTATTGATAACTACTTAAATTTTCATTTATCTATGATAATCATAAGGATGTTAGAAAATTTAGAACCAATGTGCCTACACATCCTGAATTTGAGTTATAAAGAAGGATGGTGGATTAATACGGGTATGATCGCACCTCATAAAGAAGTATCATAATACAAAGCCATTATATGAATTGTGATGATCAACTTCTACGTAAGATATCTTCATTGTAATAAACAAAACTCGAATCTTGTACTGACTTTCCATTGCCATGCTCGATCACCTGTGCCTCATAAAGACAAGCCAAATAACTGTAATACAATCACTCATTCATCAGCTCAAATCGACTTTTGTCTTTATTAGATAACTGCAAATCAATGAACCATGGTTAGTCGCAAGTCGATTAATCGCCTTTTGCACCATTTAAAAATCAAGAAATATTGATTATTGTAAACGAATATTCAACAGTTTATTTATTTTTATTTATTTATTTTTTTGATAAAGGGTTATCCCGGTAAAGTATACTAATTACAAAATAACGTTTAAGTACAATGAAACGTGACAGAGTTATACATATTCAAGGCTGGCGTGACTCAGTTTTGATGATGCAAGGATTCAAGTACCACATTAACCTCAAGCACAAGGCTTGAACAACCACTAACTCGTTTGTGACACGCCACAAAAACGAACCTAGATAAAATGCAACATTACATCATGAAAAAAAAAAAAAAAAACAAAAACAAAAACAAAAACAAAAACAAAAACCTAACATCCATAAGGCCTAAAATTAGAAGGCATTTTCCACAACGAAAGCAAACGCTTAACCCTCGAGGAGTTTTTGAATCTGAAAGTGACGAACTTAAGACGAACCGTACTCATAATCCTGTCTCTAATCTCCTCAGGCGATCTTCTAGTGTTTTTAAACACCCTATTATTTCGTTCCATCCAAATGTAGTAAGCAGAAGTCGCTAGCAACATTCTACCCACAACACTCTTAAACGTGCGTTTAGCGGCCATAGGCTGAAACCACGCCATGACATCCTCCAAAAAAGGAGGAACAAGGTCCATACCAGCAAGCCCACGAATAAGGTACCATACCTGAGTTGAGTACGTACATTCAAAAAAGAGGTGTTCATGGGAGTCATGTTGCGAATCACAAAGAGAGCACCTTAACAAGTTCACATTCTGTCGATGGATCAACATCCCAAGGTTTCAGCTTCTCTTGCATCTTGAGACTTCTTCTCATAATGAGCCATAAATGAAAAGCATGGCGGGGGATGCAATGGGAAACCCAAACAGTACGGTTCCATAAAACCTCGTTACCCCTTGCCCTTAACACCTCCCACGCACACTTCATAGAAAAATCAGACATGTTACCATTTTTGTCACACCATAGCATGCGCCTTGACGACGGTATCAATATGAGGTCTTGGTATAAGACCTAAGTTAGGAGCTTTAAGAAGCCATGCATTAGGCTAAATCCGCACCATTTACAATCGGATCGACCACACACGCTTGTAAATTATAGCCTTCCCTAGTGATGTCTCTTGGAGAAAGAAATTGTATGAGAGGACAATGAGAGCACCACATATCATACCAAAGAGACACCTTAAGACCATTCCTAATCTGCACCTGAAATAATGGTTTCACAAGCTCACGAAGTTGGAGGATTTTACGCCATCCCCAACTCATATCCGCTTTAGGAGGAATATCGCAAAATAGTACGACCCCTAAGCTTATACGTATGAATCCATCGAACCCAAAGATATTCTTTGTTAGAGGCAATGTTCCAAATGTGTTTAGTCATTAGAGCAAGACTAAACACCTCTAAACTACGCAACCCAAGTCCTCCTTCTTGTTTAGGAAGACAAATATTTCCCATGCAACCTTTGCTTTCCCTCGCTTGTATTCACCATTACACCAAAGGAAACGACGAATAAGATGTTGAATATCACTAATAACACCTTTTGGGAATGATTAAAACATACGCCCAATACACATGCATAGAAGAAATAACAAATTTACACAATTGAAGTCTACCTGCAAAGGAGAACGATTTATTCTTCCAATATCCGATCCGATTACGCGCTTTTTCAACAAGGACTTTGCAATCCTTGTTAAGAAGCCTAAAAGAAATAGAGGGTACGCCAAAATATTTAACCGGAAGCTCGCCTTCAGAGAAAGACATAATATTAAGGATAGACACCTTAACGTGGTTCAAAACATTACAAATGAAGGTCGTACTTTTTGGAATACTTGGAACCAAGCCCGAAACCATCTTAAATTCATCAAGCGCATCCATAATAACTTTATCCGAATCCACATCACCACGTGCAAAGATAAAAAGATCATCAGCAAAGCAAACATTGATAATTTTCAACTTTTCACAATGATGGTGGTAACGGAAAGTATTAGACAACATAACTCTCATTTGAAGGATAAGAGTCAAAATCTCCATAACCAATGTGAAGAGATAAGGGAAAAAGGGTCGCCTTGACGTATCCCTCGTTTACCTTTAAAGAAACCATGAATGTCACCATTAATGCTAATTGAGAATGACACAGAGGTAACACATGCCATAATCCATTTGATCATAATATGATGAAAACCAAAGCACTTGAGAATAAAACCCAAGAAACGCCAATCAACCGATCATACGCCTTCTGAATATCCACCTTAAAAGCACACATAGGAGGACCTTTATCACGACGATAATTTATGCATAAGCTCCTGAGTGATAAGAATATTATTCGAGATACGTCTACCCGGGACAAAAGCAGATTGGTTTTCACTTACAACCTCCTTAATCCCCTCAATAATACGATTAGTAAGAATCTTACTAATGCATTTTTAAATAACATTGCAACAAGAAATAGGACAATAATCAGTAACTTTAAGGGGAGTGGTAACCTTAGGGATGAGAGCTAAGAAAGTGTGGTTGATTTCTTTAAGCAACTTCCCATTTCCAAAGAAATCACGTATAACATTACACATCTTGACCAACAATGTCCCAACTTTTTTTGAAAAAGGTCGAGGTATACCCGTCAGGTCCCGAGGCTTTATCATCACTAATATCGAACATGTCCCTTTTAATTTCCTCATTGGTAACATGCTGTGACAATCCGTCAATTTCCGGCTATTATTTATATCATAATACGCGAGTTATTTATTTTCTGACCATTATAACTCTTAAACCAGTAGTTATCTAGTGTTTTCCCAAGTCTTGGCACCACACGCGTGCAACACCATAATAAAATTGACGTAAAATTTACTTTCAAATTTCAAAGTAATAATAATACCATAATAATTCGCTCGTCAAGGCGTTTCCAAAAATATAAAATTTATAAAATACGGATACCCGAAAAATATTCTACATAATAAAACGTTATCCTTTACGGAACAAATTATACAGTACGGGGTACACAATATACACTTAATAATAATTATAATAATAAAAATACACCTAAAAACTCTACCGCCCCTCCCCTATCTCCTTTTCAGAACTCGATCTTTCTTCTCCTGGAAAAGATCTTCACGCCATTCTTCATCTCCAAATACACACCATTCCATTTTGATGATAAATCATTTTCTACACTATCCAAACTACTCCTAGGTCTGCCTCATAGAATCCATACGTGGAGGAGAGGTGTGGAATAATGCTCAAAATGGGTAGACATGTTCTGAAGGTTCAAGAGATTCGCAAAGATACTCCTAGTCTTTCATCTACAAAGGGATTCAATCTCAGAAGAGTACCATCATCTTTCATCTCAAAATCCGAAAATTAGGGTTTGTCAAATCAAAGGGCTTTTTGAAATTACCAAAGGGGTTTTGTTGTTCAAGGTCCAAGGAGTCCAAATCAAGCTTCAATTCGTTCAATTTCATTCTAGTTGGTGCGTAATTGAAGTTGTTGTGTTCGGTTCATCATTCCACTCGACCCTTCTTGATTTTTGTAAGATTAATACTTTGATATTTTGGATTTTTAATTAAGTTGTTAATTAATTTTGTACACTTCATATTTATTCCTTATGTTGAAATAAAATTTTTGATTATTAATTTTGCTATGTTGTTGTGTTCTTGTTGTGTACAAAGAGAAAAATATATATATAATAATAATAATATTGGTTAATGTTGGAATAAAAGAATTTTTCTACTGTTGTTGTTGTATTTCTCTGTCGAAGCACAAACAAGGGAGAAACTAGAAAAACATTTAAAAGATGGTTAATTGACTCATTAGTATAAGCGGCTTATGAAAATTTTAAAACAGAATTGTTTGGCTTAAATGGTATAGCTTAACGGCTTATTTTAATTCGAATTACCTTGTTTCGCAAAATAAGTTATTGGTCGCGGCTTTTGTTCCGACTCACTTTTGACGCGACTGGTACTAGTAGGAAAAAGGATCTTTCCACTTTAGGCTCTAGTCTTTGAGTCATGATTTGTTTGCAAAAATTCCAACACGTTTACTGACTTTTGTCTAAGCGAGAGTCTTGGTTAGATGGGTAATGTGTGTCATTGTTTTAAACCCGTAGCCTGTATACGCGTCGATATATGAGACGCCCGAAAGGTGCCCTCGGCTGTGAGTCTAGGTCGTGTTCTACCCGCTCCGTTAAAATCCGAGACCCGACCTTCCTGAAATTGTTCCACTGCAGACAGCCCCATGCCTAAAAATTCAGTTTTTACAAATTACAACTCGTATTCCTTTTGGGCCTCCGTTTCGTTAAAAGGTGCATGTTTAAAAACTAGTATGGGTCATAAGGCCCAATTGACACAAGGACTGGGCCAAAGCCAAATTCACACGAAGATCCGTTCGGTAAATTTTATTGGGCCACAACCCAAGAGTCGATTCCGTGTTAGTGTGTTAGCCACCCGAGCATTTACCAAATCTCGTCTCGACACATTCGATGTGTTCGACCCCGACTTGTCTATGTTCCATTTCAAACACGAGCTACTAAATTAGAAAATTTATAACCAAACGAAATAAAAGTGGGCGGAAGAAATTACAAATCAACTTGTAAACTTTGACAAATGTACGACTATAAATCGGATTATAAAAATTTTGCACACGAATTTTAAACAATTAAATAAACCGAGGTAAATAAATAAGCACAAGCTATGTTATTTTTTTTTTCTAACTATATATACATGTACGGTTCTTACATACTATGTTTCACAAAGATTGATATTTGCAATTATAAACATATATAAATCCTTAATATATATACATAATTTTTCGAAAACACATTGTTAGCGTGATACATTTTAGAAGTCGCATCGTACTTTATACATAAACGTTTGAACAATCATTTTCAAAGTTAAACGTCAACAACAACAACAACAACGCTTGTGAAATAAATAAAGTTAATTAAAATTTTCTTGGGATTAGAAACTGAGACTTGTCGTACTAATCTAGGTCGCGTGTCGATGCCATCCAATAATTCTATTTTGATTCTTGCTTTAGGCGCTAATTGCCAAGGTGAGTATTCATGACCCACTTTTCTTGTTTTACTTATTTGGGGTGAAATGCATGATTATAAAATTAAATTGTTTTCTTTGAACTATTTGATATATTTTAAACCACGAGACTAACTTATAAATTTATGACTTGTTTGAACACGATGGACCGTGACGTCCTTGACCTAAAGTCTCCCGTTCGAACCTTCTAGAGTCTCCCATGTTCGGAGCGGTCTTAATTGATAGTATATAATAGTTGTTATGATGTCTTGTTCGTACATTCGCATTGTTAGTCCCCTATTGGTTTGCCGTTCGCACTCCAATTATACGTGCCGTTAAATGCGGCCTCCTTGTGGGGGCGATAGATAGTATGAGTAAGCTATTAGAGGTCGGCCAACCTCTCGTTCCCTGTCTCACTGAACGCATATTATTTATTTTAGGGGCTTTGCCGCATACTTTATTATATACGAGGCGTTATTGTGACTATATGTGCATTATTCACTTGACTTAAAATATGGAAATGTATGTGAATTCATATGTTACAAGTCTTGTATGGGCGGGATTTGTAACATAGTGAGTTGACAGGACATTTGCCAATCAGACCTTCAAAAATCGGTATTTTATTTTACATAAAACTTGTGTACTCACCAACTATTTTCATAGTTGACCCGTTTTCTCATGCATTTCAGGTGATCGTTGTTTAGCTTATATTATGAAGATTTTAAATAAAGGAGTCGTCACAAGTTATCTGGGTCGTCATGTACAAAATGTTATCTTTGGAAGTCAAACTTTATGTTTCAATTGCCAGGTCATAGAACCTTGTTGTAATATTACAATATCTCTTTAAATTTAAATTATGGTATTGTACTATATCTCTTTGCGATGTATATTGATTATGTTGCACCTCGCGTTTCCGCCTCCGGCGGGGTGTGACACATGCCGAACCATATTAGTATTTGAAGTCTCTGACACCGTCTTATAGAACAACCCCGAAATATCTAAGTCATCACATGGCATATTCATCCCAAGAAATGACTCATAGTGAGCGACAAAGACATCAGGAACACAAGATCCCGAACCACCACGTTATCAGGAGTAGTAATTATCTCAATGCGGGTTCGTTGGTTCCTACGTTTAATGGATTTATGAAAATACGCGGAATTTGAGTCACGAGCCTCAAGCCAATCAATTCTCATTTTTTTGCTTTAGAAACCGCTCTCTTTGCCTCATTGAAAGCTTGTAAGTACACTGCCACCTCATCCTTAAGAGCATCATTTGATGGGTTTTTTTTCAATGGCTGTTTGAACCTCATCTAGTTCAACACGAAGCCGATTTAATAACCCAAAAATTTGTTCTTCATGTTGGGGTTTTGACAAATCCATTAGAGCGCATCGGTTTCCTTTAATCATGAGTTATTCATGCGTTGCCTAACAGAAATCGAGGTATTCAATTATTATCAATTTAATTACATGTTACCAAGTTTCTTCAACTAAATTGTGTTGGGTTCTAGTTTTCCTCAAGACACTCAACCAGATCATGTATTATCATGTGGATTCCACAATTTAATTATGAGTTTCTTTTTTCAATTCAATTGCGGATCATGACTTTTTAAAAAGGATGCAAATAGAATATCTAAATTCATCAAAGATATAGAATATTACATCGAAGCGACGAGCGACGGGCGACAATTGCCGCTAGCCCTTTTGAATAAAGAAACTTAGTCTTTTAAAAACTACATTCGAGACCTGGGGTCGTAACATTCTTGCGTCATAACCCGTTGGACTCTTTTGAGCGACTCATGATGTCGGATCAAGGAAGCCAAATGTATCAAATGCAAAAGGTATAAGCAGCGTGTTGGTTATCAAGGCACGCTTTCGTGTTTGGTTACTTTGCGGCGGCTTTCAGCGGCGACCTGCCGTAAGCGTGATTCCCGATCCGCAAGTGGAGAAACACGTTAGATCTACAGCGTGTTTCACCTATCCATCCAAAGACCAAAATGTCAGATGGTCTAAGTATCGATCTTTCTTCCATCGGGTCAGTCAAGAAATTCACAGGTGTCGATCTTCCTTCTATATCATGACTGAAACTTACAAAACGACAAAAGCCCTTCATATATCTTATAAAACAAAATCCTCATAGTTGCTATTAATTTACACTTAAAAAATTAATAATTCTGTGATTCCAGCAAGTTTATGGCACTCAAGTTGCTACGTTAGCCAAGTTCAAGTTACTAAAGGGTTTGCTATTTTGGCTATAAATAGAGGAAATGGAGAAATGAAAGTTGGTGTTTGTGTTCATCCCACATCGCTTGAACATAACAATTAGTGCAAGAGAGGCATCAATACAAAACAAAATGCCAATCTATATAGGAAGAAAATATATCTTCTTTACCTTGTTGGCAATATAAGATAGTACGTATTGTTATTTTATGTACGTAATTATTTTATTATTTGTAGTAAAATAATTTCGAGAATTATATGAAGAGCATGTTATAAAATATTAAAATTTTATTTAAAAAGTGAAAATTTAAAATTTGTTTCAAACATGTCTGAGTTTTAGGGTCCGTTTGGTGTGTGGTATTTGGTGACAGAATCTTTCTCATCTCAAATTATGTTGGAAAATTTAATGCGTTTGTGGGATTAGTTAACGCGTAATGGGTTAGGAGATGCAGATGTACACATAAGGTCCATAAACACCTGACTTCTTATAGTGGTTTGTATTGGTAGTCTTGGTAAAAAATCTTGGTTGGTGAAAATCTTTGCTTGGTGAAAGATCTTTAACTTGGAAAGATCGCCATGTGTTTCCAGCGATGGCGATGCTTCCGCTGATAAGCGATGTTTCGCTGTAGAATTTGTAAAGCATCGATCTTGTAAATCGATGTAGCGGTGTTTTATGATAAATTTGTATTTAAGCTGTAAGTGAAATCTCTGCTAGTGGAAATCTAACTTATGGAAAATCTTCTAAATGGCGATTCTAACTTCTTTATGACCACGTTTAATTGGTCATATAACCACTAACTATAATGGGGATAATTATGAGGCTATTAATGGTAGATTAATCTCATAATTCCATTGGAATATTCAAGAGTAACTTCTCACATATGTAGGAGATGCGAACACGCATGAGATACACATAAAACACTAAACACTTACTAAGCGAAAGGGTTATTGAATTGTGTACAATTACATAGCTGCGTTTAGTCTTATCCGAGTAGATATTCATTATGAAGGCGTTAGGGTTGAATAGTTTCTTTGGAAAGTGATCATGTGATTAAGTGATGTCCGTGTGGCTGGTGGTATTCTTCTTGTCGTTGATTGTCTAACGCATTGCGGGGCTAACCCCAACAAATTATTTGTTTGGTATTTGGGCATGTCTTTTAAGATTGGCTGTGAATCATTTTTGAAGGGTTTCTACAAAACCAGGTGGATCATATTGGTTTACTGACAAAACCTTTCTTAAAGGGACCCACATGCAATAACTCCTCACTTGCATCATGTATATGTTATCTTTTATTATTATAATATATACAAATGGGCCTTTACTATATAATAAATATTATATAAAATCTATTCCAATTATATTTCACAAAGCAAACAACATTAATCTTATCGTTCGTTTTCTTTTTTTCAATCACTATATCTAAATCTGAATCACCATTCTAAACCCATAATCATACCAAACGGACATTAATGCAAAATTTGGTTGAAAAAACTTCTAGACGAACGAATACTAGAAGTACTTGTATGGAAAAGCAAAATAGGCTTTTCTTATTACAAAACTTTTGATATAGTTTTTCGTTCATGACTAGTTTTAAAAAGCTTTGACTTTTCTTATTACAAAAACTTTTTGATATAGTTTTTGCATTCGTGACTAGTTTTTAAAAGCTTTTGAAAAAGCGATAAGTCTTTCATATAAGTCTTGATCGTTAATTTATATTTGCGTTAAATCGTCAGTCTTTAAAACGATCATTGTAGATCTTCTAAGTTATTGCTACTTTTTCACTCATTTAAAACTAACGTTGTTAAGCAAAGCTTCATTTCAATCAGTAAGATATTCGTGTTAAAACAGTTACAATATGAATAATCAATAGTAGATAACTAGGTACCTAAAGTTATTGATAATTGCTTGCATTTTTCATTTATCTATGATAATCATAAGGATGTTAAAAACTTTAGAATCAATGTGCCTACACATCCGGAAGGTACCTGAAGCGAGGGTAGACCTAGGCGGGTTTTCGGGGCTTCACAGGAACCCGATGGATGTTTGTCGTCTAGTGTAAATTTTCATTAAAAATCACGATTTCTCTGAAATGAACATGATCTCGAAATTTTGTGTCACACAAATAAATGTCGCGTTTAGCTAATCGACTAATATATCAAAAGAAATATATGTCTTCTTAATTAGTTTACATTTTTAATGACATTGTACATTTTAATTCATTTTTATTTAGTTTGTTTTAAAAAATTGCGGCATGATGATTTAGAGTCGCTTGGTCATGCGACCAAGTACTGATATGATCGCACCTAATAAAAAGTATCAGACTATTATTAAGCCATTTACATGAGATATGTACTCATAAACAATTAAACATAACTTGAATTTTGTACTTACTTTCCATTTCCATACTCGACCACTCGTGCCTCACAAAGACGTGCCAACCAACTAGAAAATAACTCACTCATTCATCCGCTCAAACCGACTTTTATCTCTATTGAAAAAATGCAAGTCAATGACCCTCTAGACACAAATAATCATAACTGGACTAATCTTAGACAGGTGAGCTACATGTCAATAAAATCTCCTTTTGCGCTATGAATCAAGAAGTATAGTGACTGTAAACGGATATTCAACGGTTCCCATAACCCAAATGTGTTCTTCCTGTGGGGGTTTTGACGAATCCATCAGAACACACAAGTATGAAGTATCATGCATTGCTTAACAAAACGGATATTCAACGGACCACACCTTACAAAACTACAAAAGCACATCATATGTGTTAAAATAAAATAAAATCTTCACAACTGCAATTAGTTTACATCTAAATATGTTACAATATCGTAACTTCAGTAAAAGGAAGGAACGAAGTTTTACTTGGTGTTTGTGTTCGGGATCCCACATTGCTCGAATAGACCAAGTGGTCAAGGGAGGCATCAATACAAAAAGAAATGCCAATCAGCAAGTAATTCATGTCTTCTGTGCCTGTCATTATGTGCCAACTAAATTGAATCATTTTGATATTTAGTTACAATTACTAGTTTTAATATTTATATGTTACTTATAGGGTAGAATCTCTAATTTGTTTGTATTAAAATAAATTTGGGATTTTGTTCTTTAAGTGATTTATAAAATATTAATTTGTCAAAAAGTGAGATTACGATAACTTGTTTAACATGACTGGTAATTTTAAACTAAAATATGTTTTTGTTTTTTTTTTTTAAAGGCAAAATATATATAAAAAGCAAAGAGCATGAAGATACAAACAAAGAAACCATTAGACAAAACTAAAAGAAAATACAACCAAAACTACTAGTACCAAATGCTACAACCACAAATCAGAAAATGTAGCATCAATATCTCATGGATGACTAGGCCCATTAGAGTTAAAGCCCAAACACAAATTATCCAAATGAACCATATTGCGGTAGTAAGGTAGAACAAACACCATGTGAGAGCCCTTGACCATTCTTGAGTGAACATAACTTCCAAACTGTATCTCTCAGCAACTCTACACACTTAAAAACTTTATAAAATTTTATCTTCAAACACGACATTTAACCGGATCAAAAAGCCATTGTTGCCAATTTATTTCACTTTTCTTTCCGGATCTTCTCACAATCCACTCGAAACTTTTAAGTTGAATGTCTTGAACTATTTTATTAAGACTTGAAGCTTTCCCTTTAAAAACACGCATATTTCTTTCTTTCCAAATGAAGTACCGAGGTCCAAATTACCGCTGCCACATTTTGGATGAATGACTAGGAACATTAACATTTTCATTAGAAGAAAATAATTCCATAATGGAAAAAGCATTGACATTTCAATCTTCCACCAACTATAGATTCTTTCCCACACATAGCAAAATTACACATAACCAAGCAATGAGAACACGATTTCACCATGTCATTACAAGAGGGCATAATAAGGAGTCCAAATCAATACCCTCTTGTCCAACTCTTCACGAACGGAAGTCTCCTTTTAGAGCCCTCCATACAAATATATTAACCTTTTTGGAACCCATTTGTTCCAAATCGTAAACATCCCCACCATCCACGTTGAGGATCTTTTCTTACCACTTTGTTAGCTCCTGGCGTAAAATCTCCACCTCGTGGGCGCCCACCGCCATCGGTCCCTACAATTGAATTTAATAACAACATTTTGCAAAACAACTTGTAAATCTTCAAATTCACCTACAAACCTCCTTCTAAGACTCTAACCCATTCCATTCCAACACCATACATTATCGACCCATTTCCTTTTCTCCCCTCTACTCTCCTTATGCCTATCTAAATGATACAATCTAAAAATCTATCACAAGTCTAACCCACCCACCCATCTATCAATCCAAAATCTAATTTCCTACCATTCCCAACTTCCCCGACGAAGACATGAAATTTAACCCAGCTCCTCCAACTCTTCCCCGCTAATGATGTCACACCATACCCTTCTTCCTGGTCGACCCCCGCCTAATACCACCAAGCCACCACTTTCCCATGGATACTTTTATGATTTTAACCCAGACCCCCCATAGTTTAAATCTCACCACCATTTCCCAAAAGTGCTAGGTTTTCCGGAGTGACCCAATGTTTAACCCCCGTACCCGTTTGAGGCTAGTAACCTATCCCATTTAACACTGAGCTAGTTTTTTCCATCCCCACCCTCCCCAAAAGAAATTTTTCTCGCTCTTTCAAGTTGTTTTATCACACACAAAGGCACATGGAACATCGAAAAGTAGTACAATAGTAAGCTTCCTAGAATCGATTTGACCAATGTTAGGCGTCCCGACGACATCGATTTAGCTTTCGATCGGCTGACGATTTACGAATTTTCCACCACGGTATTCCATGCAACAACCCTTCTCATATTCTTTCCAATTGGTAACCCCAAATAAGTAAATGGAAATTTACCAACACCGCATTTCATCCATCTCGCCATATCCTCAATTCCACGTCATTTACTCTACCCGTATATCTTACTCTTTATTATAATTAACGGACCGGACACTTCCTCAAAACATTTAAGAATACACATAAGAGCTTTTGCATTCTCTTTGTTCCACTCCCAAAAAGATAGTATCGTCTGCATCTTGGAGATGAGAAACTACCACATTATTCAATACCAATCTTTACACCTCTAAACACCCCCTTATCAACCGCTTCTTTTATGATCGCATTAAGACCTTCATTGCTAAAATAAAAGAAAAGGTGAAAGCGGATCTCTTGCCTAACCCTACTCGAACAAAACTCTTGGTTGGAGAACCGTTGACTAAAATTGACATTGTGGATGACCTAAGACAACTCTCGATCCACGAACACCATTTACACCGAATCCCATCTTTTCATCATGTCGATATGAATCTCAATTCAAGTTATCGTATGCTCTCTCAAGTCCACTTTGAAAATTAGACCCTTGCTATGATTCTTTCTCATATGATCCACTACTTCATTTGCTATTAATACACCATCGATATATATCTCCACTTTGATAAGCGCATTTTGAACATCACCAACTAGCCTTCCAACCACCCTTGTAATTATTTCTGCTAAACTCTTCGCAATAATTTTATAGTAACATCCGATAAGACTTATGTGACGGAAATCCCCAAGACCTATAGGATCCGTAACTTTCGGGATAATAGTCGCGAATGAGGAATTGCATCTCAGATATCTCCTTGTTCTCTCGAACCATCTAATTGCTCTAATCGGACCCGACTTTAAAATATCCCAAAACTTCCTAATATATTTAAAGTTAAAGTCGTCCGGTCCGAACTTTGTCACCTCCGCATCCACGAACCGCATCTAAAATCTCCCTTGAGAGAACTCTTTTCCATTACCAATGCATCGTCCATGAGATTTTTTCAACACGATCACAACAAAAATTGGACGTATTGAAGCTCCTCGGAGAATAATGCCTTATAATGTCTAACCATTTCGCCTTTATTAAATCGAATCCTCGCTTCCTGACCCATTCACCATCATGCCCCTAATATTATTACGATTATTTCTTCGTTTAATGTCTGAGTGAAAGAATTTTGAGTTTAAATCACCTTCATGTCCCACTTTATCCTAGCCTTTTGACCAGACATACACTTAGCTCATTTTCTTTATCTATCCATGACTTCCTCGCCTCCATCCATTTCCCGTTCGTTGTCATTTAACATTCTTTTCTCCGCTTCCCGTTCCAACTTCATCGCTTCACTTTTGAGACTTTCTATCTTTTATTAACCATTCAAACCTTTCTTTGCTCCACTTTTTAAGCGCACTTTTAACATTTTAAGCTTGTCCGAAATCTACAATCGGCGCCTTCTTAACCTCCACCTTCCACGCTTCTTCCACCACCCCTATATCATTCTATTCTAACCAAATATCAAATGCCGGAAAGGCCTAGGACCAAAGTTAAGATCGATGTCCTTTAAAACAATAGGACAATGATCCGAAGCTTCGATCCAATGCAACTACCGAGATATTGCCCGTAGACTACAGAACTCCTCATTCGGTAAAAAGCGATCTAGCTTACTAAATTTCAAGCGTCGCCATCGCTAACTCTAGTAAACTTCCTCCCCATTGGGATCTCTATGAGCTTTGCCTCATTTATAAAATCATTAAATTCATGGTTTCCTTCATATTGATTTGAGAATTCATCCTCGTCCACTCCTAACCACATTTAAATCTCGAAAATGCACCACGGCCCCTTTAGACTATCCATTAACACACTAATTTTATCCATACGATGTCTTTTGTCTTCCCATGGGGCCCGTATAAACACGCCAAATCGCCTCTCTGTCTTTACCTTTCCACTTTACTTTCTAGCGCCACAAATCTATCATCCCAATTCCGTCTTTATACATAAATGTTCTTGCATCCCATATCATAATGATCCTCCCGAGTTGCCGTTAGATGCTAAGCGGGTAAAGCCGAAACCCTCCCGCCCGTAAATCTTCTATCAACAAGTCATCTACCGCCCAGTTTCTTGGATACCTATGATGTCAGGACGTTCATCCCTAATTATTGACTTAATCCATCCGCCTTCCCGCCTCGCTTAATACCCTTATATTAATGGATATAATCTTCATTTAATTAAAAGACAAAAGCGACTTGATAAACTACTAACCTTAGGGCTGTTTGTTTAGTTTTATATTAAGTTACATTAAACCAAAGTGTCATGCGGATATATGTTATCTGTATGTATATGAATAAATGGTTGTTTGTTTTGTATCTTGAATAAAATTATGCGAATTAATAAAATTATTGTTATACCCTTTTATTTGAAATAAGTGATGATTAGTGGTTAAGAAGTGGAAGGGTAAATATGTAAAAGTGGGATAAAAGTGATGAGCAATATAGAGGCACTTCGTTCGTGAACTTTTAGAAGGTCATCCATTAAAATTAAGCGCCAAACAAACACTCGATTAGTGACTTAACTAAATTACATATTTTCTGATTAAGACTCTTTAAGTCATTATCAAACACCACCTAAGACCCTCCGCCTCTTCGCCCGCCCTTTCTGCTGCTTCTATACCCCCTCCATCTCTTTTTCTGCTCTAACCCATGATACCCCAATTAATTCACCAATCTCCTTAACCTGTTCCATGTTAATTGAGCAACTTTTACTATCTGACTCCGCTCTTCCCGAACTCTTAAACACGAAAGTTTCATTCCTGTTATTCCTCTCGTCTTGAAAAACCTTATAGACATCAGATGCGCCCTTTTCCGGTCGTTGCAAACCACCGCCCCTTGTTGTCTCGCTACATTCTTCGCTTTTCTAATACTTTTTCGGTCGTGCATTTTTCACTGTTTCGTAGTTCATCATCCGTGCCCTTTGTAAATACACTATCTTTGTTGGCCTCCTCAAAATTAGCTTCCTTTAATCCGTTCGAGATACCATTCATATTTGTAACCTCATCACCAATCTCGTCTTCATTAGCTTTTCTTCTTTTTAATTCTATTATCGCTACTGCTACTAGATATTGTTGGTGAATATCTCTTTTCCCTACTCTAGTAGCGTCTAAATTATTTTCAACCACATGATTGTTGTTACTCCTCTCTTTTCCCGTTTAAACTTTTTTTTTTTTTTTTTTTTTGACTTAGTTTTATTATTTCCATCCATTATCCCAGCCATATTAGCCTCTCCATTAGGTTCCATCAGCCCACCACATTCACTTCAATTTGGGCTATATTATCATAAATTAATCCAAGGCCCACACTTAAATTAATACTAAAATATGTTGATGAGCATGCCACTCTTTCTACAATATTTCGACTAGTTTTCATGTTCCAAAAGCATTTTTGATAGGTCGTTGAAGTTTATACTAAGGGTATTTTTAGCGAAATGTAGCGGTAACAATTATAATAGCGACAAATCAAAGCTGTTTGTTTTATAAAACCGTTTGATAACATAGCATTAGTTTTAATTATAAATGGTTAAATGACATAAATAGACATAATAAGCAATAATTAAAATAAAGACCCATTATAAAAGTAACAAAGTTAATGTTTAACATAGCTATTAATTTACATATGCAACCTTTTATAAATATTATGTATCTAGACTAAAAGTTAAAAATAACATATTCATATATATTTCTTCATCAGCAATAAAATGAAGACAAATATATAGATAAAATGAAGACACTAAATTTTGACAAGGCAACCAGACTTTTATAATGTCACTCATAAATTATTAGGTAGGGGTAGTATTGTAAATATCATTCATAAATGTCATTTCAATTTTCTCAAAGCTCATAAGAAAAGCGTTTGAAAATGAGCGTTTTGACCAAATCTTAAATCTTAATGCTTGTTCTAAACAAGCTTCGAATCATCTTAAATGTTTAACGCTAAATCTTTATAATGCTCCAATATGCTTGTTGCCAAATACAACCTAAGTATCCTGTCTTTAAGCTCTTCCTATTTTCAACTCAGTAAAAACCCAAACAATACTATTGTTATATGGGTGTTTATGATTGCTTATTTTTACGCTTATTTGTTTTTAGTCATGGTAGTTACACAGGCAAGGACAGGGCACCTGTGTTTGTGTAAGAAGAAAAACAACTTTAATAAGCAGTTGCTTATTTCGTATTATTTATGTTACATGAGACAAATTTACCTTGTTCTCTTATACTTGACCTAAATTTATCTTTTATAAATTGACTTGGTTAATTTTTTAACAAATTACTATTTTATAAATATTGTTCGCATTTTTACAAAATAAAAGTACTTATTTTATAAAGCATAAAAGTTAGCAATCCCAAACACCTGCATATTATTGGAAAAGTTTAGGGTGCGTTTAGTATGTTATCGTGAATCATGATATTATAATTTGTGATGGTGATGGGCCTTTTAGGTATTAAGATCAATAGCACTGCCGCTTTTGAGGTATATAGTATGAAATATATCATCGTTCGTTCTAATATTTGAAAGATTCACATCTTAAGCAAACACATGAATGAAATATTTAATTCAGAGATCTAAAACGCCCTGTCACCGCCACCACCATTACTCCGCTTCCTTAGTCACGCGTCACAATTCAAAAAGTGATGGTGTGTGTCTGAGTGTTTAACATTTAAATAGATATCGGATGTAAGTAAATAAGTGCTGTTTAGCTGCATAAATAAGTACCCTTACACCCTGTTCCTGAGTTTTTATTTTTAGAGAATAAGCCATTTACCATATATGTAATGATCAGTTCCTACATTAGATATCTTCATTGTACTCAGAAATCGCTTTTCGAACCTTAGGCTAACTTTTGATTTGCACACTCGATCACTCGCGCCTCACAAAGAGACGCCGAATAACTGGAACACAACTCACTCATTTGTCCGTTCAAGCGCTTTTATCATTATTAGAAAATGCAAATCAATGACACATTTAAAACAAATTCAGACACAAATGATCATAACTGGACTAATATTAGACGGGTTAGCTGCAAGTAGGTTAATCGCCTTTTTAGCGATATCAGAATCTAGAAATCTTGATTACTGTAAAAAAATATTGAACAGCTTAAATAACCCTAATGTGTTTTCATATAATGTAATGATTAGGGGTTTTAACGACGTCGAAAAACCGGAGGAAAGTCTTTTGCTTTATAGGGAGATTTTGAGAAGGGGTAACGGGTTGCGACCGGATAATCACACGTATCCGTTGTTGCTTAAGTGTTGTGCTAAGTTGTCGGTTGTTCGGTTTGGTTTTACGGTTATTGGACATGTGGTTCGGTTAGGGTTTGGTTCTGATTTGTATGTGAATAATGCTGTGATTCATTTGTTGGTGTCGTGTGGCAAATTGGGTTATGCGCGTAACGTGTTTGATGAAAGTTGTGTGAGAGATTTGGTGTCGTGGAATTCGATGATTAATGGGTATGTTAAGAGTGGGAAGGCGTGTGAGGCGTTGAGGTTGTATGGAAAGATGGATGAAGATGGGGTTAGGCCGGATGAGGTTACCATGATTGGAGTGATATCGTCTTGTGCTCAACTCGAAGACTTGAATCTTGGTATGAAATTTCATCGGTATGTAAACGAAAACTGTATAAAGATGACAGTTCCGTTGTGTAACGTGTTACTTGACATGTATGTGAAGTGTGGGAATATGGAAGCTGCCGAGAGTTTATTTGTAAAGATGGGTAAGAAAACAAGCGTGTCGTGGACTACCATGATTGTTGGTTATGGTAAATATGGGCGTATGGATGAGGCAAAGAAACTGTTTGGTGAAATGCCTGAAAGAGACGTGGTTCCATGGAATGCCATGATTGGTGGTTACATTCAAGCCAAACGATTTAAAGACGCTATATCTATATTCCATGAAATGCAAGCTGTGAAGATTAAGCCCGATAACGTGACTATGGTTTATTGCTTATCTGCATGTTCACAACTTGGTGCACTTGATCTTGGAATTTGGATTCATCATTACATTACTAAACACAATCTGTTTATAAATGGTTCATTAGGTACTGCATTAGTCGACATGTATGCTAAATGCGGTAACATAACAAAGGCACTTCAAGTGTTCAGTGAAATTCCTAGCGAATTCTTTAACATGGACTGCTGTAATAGTTGGTTTAGCTAACCATGGCTATGCTAATGACGCTGTATCATATTTCTGGGAAATGATTAACATTGGTCTAACCGTGAAGCAAGTCACATTTCTAGGGTCCTATCAGCCTGTTGTCATGGTGGTTTGGTCAACGAGGGTCGCAAGATTTTTTCACAAATGAGTACAAAGTTCAATGTTTTTCCCAAATGCAAACATTACTCATGTGTGGTGGACCTTCTTGGCAGGGCCGGCTTATTGGAAGAAGCTGAAGAGCTAATTAACAATATGCCAATTGAACCAAATGAAGCTGTATGGGGAGCATTGTTTTTGCTTGCAGAATTCATGGGAATGTTGAGATAGGTGAGCGAGCAGCGTATAAACTACTTGAACTGGACCCGGTGACAGTGGGATTTATGTTATGTTGGCAGTATGTATTGGGAAGCAAAGATGTTTGAGAAAGCTTTAGAGGTGAGGAAGTTGATGAAGGTAAGAGGGTAGATAAGACTCCTGGTTGTAGCTCAATCGAGGTTAGCGGAAATGTTTACGAGTTCATTATTAGAGACAAATCACACCTCGACATCAAGAAATAAATGAATGTTTAGTCCATATAACGAAACAACTCGAGGGTTCGGAAGGTATAGATGGTCAATTCCTTGTAGTATCAAGTTCTGAGTCTAGATAATACTCGGGGCTTGGGCGATTGACAATCGCAAATGCAATAGTGTCGATTTTTATTGGGTCTTATTTGAATCAACCAGTTTGCATCTTAGACTACTGTTTTCGATATGTAATTCCCGCCATGTTTGTCACTGGTTGTTAGCGAATTGATCTAGACAACTTACTAAACTGATAACATATTTAGTTAGGGGTAAACTATTTAATTTGTGACATTATACTTCAATTTTTACATCTCCTTGAATCACATAAACTGTCTGATACACATTTGACTATAGTGTATCTGCACTGTAAACAAAATAAAACACAATCATTAAAACTTATCAAAGGTGCATAGAAAATCCTTGTGGTCCTATACATCATGTTTATTGGCTTTAAAGGAAAGCAAAGAATTAACGGTTTGTAACGAACCAACCATTACGATTCCATCACTCGATTATGACATGAGCCTAACTTTGTTACCTCAATGACGAAAACACAGCACGACTAACTATAAAAACACAAACAGTCATAAAACCTCAACCCATTCCTTTCTAACTCGAAAGCAAGAAACCATCTGGTCTGTCGACGCATAAAGCATAGGTACCAAAATGGAAATAACATGACCATGAAAAGTGGAAATTCGAAATTTACAACTTTTATTTTGGTGACAAATGGTCTAGTATCCTTTAACTTTTTTTTTTTTTTTTTTTTTTTTTTTTTTTTTGGTCTCTAATAGTTAAAACATTGTAACAGACCGACAAAAAGAAGAAGAACACAATGAAATGTATGATTCCACTTCTTTTCTTCCTTTCACGTTATGTTTTGTTCTCCTCTTGTCATTACAACATGTGCCATGTGATGCCTTTTTGCTCCATGAAGCTTATGACTTAAAGCATTCATCTTATCTTTACTTCCAATCCTTGCTTTTATGTGTCATAACCTTATAAACTTTAAGTCCTACCTTGTTATATCCATATGAGTTATCCATAGAGATAAAATGTGAAAATTTAACCAAATGGCTTGTAGCATCTTGGTATCCATGGGTCTCAAGTGATAAAAATCTTGTGACTAGTATTATTAAAATGTGAGTAGGTCTCGTGTTGAATCTTGTTGTTGAACAAGCTTTAAAGTGATCATGCCAACTTTTTACTAGGGATAATTTTAAATGGTTTGAGTATGTGTGTCGATGAGTTCAAATATTATGGATTAGTCGGTTAAAACTAACAAAAGAAAATTGTGATTTAGTACAAAAGAGGTGGAGTAACAAGGGTGGGCTGGTGGCTCAATAATGTCTTGGATTAGTTGAAACATTATTGAAATAAATTATAGCACATGCTTACTACTAGAAGAGATTTATATTCCATTACTCTGTAAACAGGTTGAATGAAGATTTAAAGTAACACTAGTAGATACGGGTATTTCAAAATCATTCAACCTATTTAGAACATGACTTCATTTAGCATTTATTCATTCCACCTTTCTTTTTTCTTTTCCTATTTCTACACAACTCTTCTCATAAATTTTACATTTAGACCCAATCAAACTTGATCTACAACAACATTTATATAAGCCACCTAGTACTTTTAATTTTCTTTTTGAAAGACAAACTAACACAATATATACTATAAATATGTCTTACACTTACTTGAACTACATGATCGTTTGGTTAAAAATATTCACAATATCACGGATACCGCTACTCTAAAGGCTCGTTAGTAAGGGTGCAATCGAGTCGAGTTGAGTTGAACTTTGGCAAGACTCGACTCGATTTGGCAATATTATGTTCTTGTCGAGAGCCTTCATGAGGGCCGCTTGAGCTTGAATAGAGAATTGAAAACTTTAAATTCAGCTCAAGTTGAACTTGAAAAGCTCTACATACTCATAAATAAGTATTTTATATTAAATTTAGTGTATAACTAAAATATGAAAGTGATTTCTTGGCGTCGATTTATGTTATAAGCAGGTTATACATTTAGGGTGCGTTTGATGCTTGTTGCTGAATCATGATAAGTATGAGTTTGATAGTAGTGATGGTACTCCTTTTCATCGTAGATCCATCACTTCTTCTTTTGTGGTATATGAAATATAGGCGTAATTATCATTCGTTCATAATAAGCGGTGGCCGTGCTTAATGAACGTCATATATCACAATGATTTCCATTCCTCATAACCAAATTTTACATACCAAACATGCCTTATTATATGATGGTTTTATAAGTTGTACATTAAAATGTAATAAAAAATGTAAGTATGTCGACCAACTAATCTCTTTTATTTGTCTCCTTATTCTATTAGAGAACTCAAGCAAGATACTTTAGAGTATAAAATTTCATTATGTGAGTCACTAACCCAAGTGATTGGGATTGCTTGCAAGTAACATCTGGTTGGAAGTTGTTAAGCATTTGGTGAACTCCATTGATCAAATTATTAGATATAATAATGTAGGAGTCCACATAAGTCCCATGTGGTCCTTCATATCCTACACCTAATCCTAGGATTCGTTTGGAAATTTGTGGGCAGCCTATTGTCCTTTAAAAAACTTTATCCATATTCAAAACTAAAACAATATTTCGTACAACTTTATTAAACATGACTTATTTTTTTACTGCATATGAATATCTATGTAAACTTATAGTATATAACTTAAGATAATTTAGGTCATAAGATACGGTCCGTGGAGCGACTTTCGGGCGGTTTTTAACGTGGTTGGCGAGCATTGATAATTTAGGTCGTATAAATCAAAGACAACATTTACCGTTCATAGGCCGGGGAATGCTTTTCTCTGATTAATCTGAAAATATCTATTTTTGAAACCGGAATTAAAGTAGTAGATCTTTTAGCCTCTTATCGCCGTTGAAGAAAAAATAGACTATTTGGGGGAGTTGGCATGGGTAAAACATTACTCATTATATAATTGATTAACAATATTGTCAAAGCTATGAAGGCGCATATGTATTTGTGGTTAATTCCATTTCATACAATAATAAATTTTATAAACAAAATTCCTAAAAATGGTCGTGGGTTAAGTCATATTTAAGATGTAAAATAACTTTATACGCATTGTCATTAAAAAATATAAGAGTAAATTGCATTTTTGGTCCTTATGATTTAGCCAAATTGTAGGTTTGGTTTCAATATAGATTGCATGTTTAGTCCCTAACCAAACTTAAAATGACTAAAATACCCTTTATTTATAAAGAAGAAACAAGGGCAATTTGGTTATTTCACAACAATTGGGACTGTTTTTGCAATTCATAGTTCAAAATGAAGACTATCATTGCACTTTCAAAAAAATTAGGACCAACCCTGCAATTTAGCTAAACCACAAGGATCAAAAATGCAATTTACTCAAAATATAAAGTATGTTATCGTATTATTGTTCAAGTAACTATTGTTTCTGTTTTGTTCAAATCTACATATCCATAATTATAGCTATAATAATTTGTAGTAACATGATTCTATCATATTGTCTTCTAACAAAACCCCCTTTTGATATTTGAAAGTAAAACAACTACCATTAATGATATACTACATTTTCTCTCCGTAACAACATTTTCAAGGCTCACAAAACTTTCTTTTGTTGGTACAATATCAAGAAAAGCTATCTACATCCACAAAGATATTAAAAAAACATTTACAAAAATAAGATGGTTATTTATAAGAAAGAGAAAGCGTGTAAAAAGCGCAAATTATCATGGCAATACCGTTTTGTGGATGTTTTTGTATATTTTTTATGAATGTAGCGTAACTTTCTCAGATAATTTATATTAAGTTAAAATGTATGTGTAATTCACATGAAAAGTACATGTCTTTTCTTTGTTTGTTTTGACTATTTGATTTAAATCATGTTACTAAGACAATTTATATTAAAAGCTCATATAATTTTTGCGCTACATATACCTATAGCTTAAAAAAAGAAAAGGATTATTTTTATACCAAAAAGATTCTGCATTCCAAAAAAAAAAAAAAAAATGTTAGAGATTAAATATATATATTTTTAAATTAAAATGCATTTACACCTTTTTTTTTTTTTTTTTTTTTTTTTTTTTTCTAATTTGATATGTAAATGATATATTGTAGCTTAAGACATAAACTTTTGAATCAAATAAATTATGAAAAAAATGTTTAGATTTAATAATTTTTTTAAATTAAAATGCATTTACACCTTTTTTTTTAAATTGATATGTAAATGATATATTGTAGCTTAAAACATAAACTCTTAAATCAAATGAATTATGAAAAATACTTTAAGGGATGTTTGTTTAAGCTTATATAACAGTCTTATGACTTATATATTTTTCAGTTTATGTTAGATAAACTCAATTTTTATAACTTATTTTAAAACTTTTACGCTTATATAATCTTATCATTTCACAATAAACTTATATAAACCCAAAGGTTTCAAAATAAGTCACAAAAATTATATAAAACATAAACCGAAGAACACATAAACCCGCTATATAAAAATTTGGTTCAGTAAATTGACTTCAATCCGCCATTATTCAATGCCGTCGGTTTTCTACTCCGACGGCGGTGATTAGGTGTCGTCGCGGCGCTCCAGCTCTGAAAAGCATCTTCCATGAAATATACCTTTATATTTATTAATACACACACGTAAGTAGAAATTGTATTCGATCGTGATGCCGACGTGAGTTGGCGCAAATCTCCTCGATCGACGTCTGTGCGTGAAGAAGATCGATTCGTGAATCGATCGGTAGCGGGTCGATCGATCTATTAGAGCCGGCCTAAACTTAAACAAACATCAACCAAGAGAAACAAATCAAAACAAGAAGCCAAAATTCCTAACCCGAGTCAGCTAACCAACCCAAACCAAAACAAAACTCAACCCAACCGCCACGTGTCACACTCCAATTCGTCCACACTCACACACACCGTGACTGTAGTCCCATATATATACCCGCCTGTCATTTCAACATTCACATGATCCCATACACCGCGAAGCAGAGGATCACACCCTCCCCTCCCACAGTGCAAGTAAGTAAGTAACGGAGATCGCGTGTCTCATAACAACTTCCTGCAAAAAAACCGCCACTTTTTCTAGAGAGAATCAAATAAGTTTCTCTCTCTACATATCATACACATTTCTGTATCTATAGGTTGTTGTAACAGCAGATGCGAGATCAATGTATAGGTAAAAATGATGTATTATATTATTCACGATTATGTGGGCTTACCAGCTTATTTGATTTCGGCTTATATTTCATAAGACTCAATTTTATAAGCTTATTTCGAGACTTATGGGCTTATATAAGTTTATTATGAAACGATAAAATTATACGGATGTATAAGTTTGTTATGATATGATAAAGTTATATATGCCCGCAAGTCTCGAAATAAGCCAGAAAAATGAGTCTTATGATATAAGCCGAAATCAAACAAGGTCAACCCACATATAGCAAACAAACACCCGCAAGTAATGGTGTTTTAGGAATTGTGTGATTACTAGTAATTCTACACTGATTCCGGAGGTCTTTCGGAAACAGTGCAAGGGTATGACTATCTATGTCCTACTTACCATGGTAGGATCGGGTATTGTTGTTGGTGGTGTAATAGTGATTAAATTTGAATATATGAATGTGTTGTTTTAGTGCTTATTTAAAAATGAAAATAAAAATAGGGGCGAAACTAGGGCCCACAGATTAAATTTAGTTTCATAATAGAGCTTATTTTCGTTAAAGGATTAATTTCATATATCGCTCTTTTATGTTTAATTTCGTATATCACAAAGTCTGAGTGTTAAATCGTAATGTCTGATGTTTTTAATGAATGTTTGGGTATATATGAAATTCAATAAGGAGGAAATAAAATCGCCTTCGTTAAATATATTGAATTTCTTTAAGTGCGTCTTGTTAGAAAAGATTGTGTTTCTTGCTTATTTAGTCGGTCATTAAACTGAGTCGTTTAAATAAAATTTCTTTTTTTTTCCTCTTATGTTACTCATAAAAAAATTTGTGCAACTTGATGACTTACAGTTCTAGGTGAGGTCGGAACAAATTTTGAAAGTTTGTTGGTGAAGTAAGGTAATAAAAAAGTAAGTGTTTCAAGTCGGCAAAATTTGAAAAGTACGTTGTTATTTTATGGCTTTTACCCTAGGAATTAATATTTGACATTGTTTATTAGTTGAGAAAAAAAAGTGATATCGGGTAGGTTTGGAGTGAGGATAGGATAAATTTCAAGACTATTTTATAGCTAACTTATGAAGTACACTTTGTAATTAGTTTATATCAATTTGATATGGTTATTTATTATTATTTTTTGTTTTGTAGCATTTGTGTCGAATTCAATTGATTTGTCACAATACCTCTTCAAGTCGGTAGAGATTATTATGGATGCCGGAAAATTGTTGTGAATGTGGTGCTTGTTAATCACGATTGAACTGGCACTTACAAAGTGAATACGATATACGGAATTGTTTAAGTGAAAGCTTAATGGATTTCTTTGAAGGATTTACATACGAACATGTCAATTTCATTTTTTCTGATGTTACATACCCTCAGGTAAATCATCTAGAGATATTAGTTTCTCCGGCGTTTTTATTGGTAAAATTTGAGTCTTACTTGTGCACTTGTTTATGCAGGATAGCATACAATCTCGATAAATACCAATAATTACAAGTTTCGTATTCTGAACCTGGGAATTTCTCCTACTATGACTATTGTGATGCGTATGCAATCAATGGTGAGGCGATATGAGAACAGTGGATTTACTAGGCAATCAGAAAACACTTGACAGTTGCTAATGAAAGAAGTACAGCTGTACCTATGCAGACAGATGGGCATTCAACCTCGAATTCCACGCTCATCCGGCTGACTGTGAGTATTGAATTCTATTGCTATTAACTGATAATTATTCAAAATTCACATTGTCGTAAAGTATAGGCATGTATGCCCATTCAAACTGGGGCGTTCACTGTCCGGGTCAAAGCATAGTTCATATGCGCATAAACATGATGCTAAGTTTAGCGTGGCGCAACATGATAACCTGTTAAGTTTCTCGGCATTTCACTATTTCTGGTGTGACCCGTATTGAAAGCTGGATATGCTAAGAGTTTTAATCCTTAAATTTAATTGGCATTCATTTTGTTGTAACGCATGACTATTGGTGAGTGAATGAGCTTTTATTTGACATGAAACACTACCATATTTTGAAGTAATTTGGCCCAGCTACCATCCTTAATCACAGCTCAAATAGCAGGGCCCAGGTTCTATGAGTCTTCAGAGTATTTTGAAAGTTTATGTTTCTCGGTCTCTAAATCTCCCGAAGTGTATAATCGGTTTGAACTTGCACGAGTTGGGGTCCCTATATAGAGAGATGTTTAGCACAAGGAACACTGTGTTAAGACCAAATACTTTTATTTTTCTATTTGCTGAGATTACCACTAATAGGATAACTTATGAAGAAAATTAAAATCTACAAACAAAGGCAACATAGATACTGTATATACTACCCCAAATCTTCCAATACTATTAGCATCAGTTAAAATTTATAATTATATTCATCTTAATGCTACAGTAATGTAAATGTAATTCTACTCCCTGTATGAATTTTGAACATGAATTAACCTTTACACGTGCTTACTTTCAGGTCCACAAAATCACAATAATCCCGGTGATTTTCAGGTCTAAATTTCTCACCATATTTTCTATCTAATTTCTTTGATAATTAACTCTTTCCTATAAGATGATGTGTACTAACAAGCCTACATCCGTGTATAATGCAGATTGTGTGGGAAGACAATGTTGATCCTGACAACATGACTTATGAGGTTTGATATTTCTTGTCTTCCTAATTACATTTGTTTTCCCACGTGTTTGCTTATATGCTGAAACATCTATGGGATGATAGTTCTTTGAGCGTGCTTATTGATACAAGTTATTTGATTTCAATCACAGGAACTGCTTTCGAATTAGGTGAGGTTGTTGGAAGTCAAAGTCGCGGTCTATCTCAAGATGCCATTTCATCGCTCCCTGTTTCAAAATACAAGTGCAGTTTCTTCTGGCGGAAAAAGTCAAGACGCGAGAGGTAATAAATGAGTGTTCTGAAAAGTCCTTTGTAAATTCTTGACTATACTGACCATATATGGGGATGTTGTAAGGTATAAAAAACGGTAACTTAGGCAAAATGTGATACGATCACCTTTTGTTAGTGACCCAGTTCTAATACCATTCCAAATGGGATTTAGCAGGTGTGTAATCTGTCAGATGGAATACAAACGACGTGAACGCCAGATCACTCTTCCTTGCAAACATATATATCATGCAGGATGTGGCAGTCAATGGCTTAGCATCAACAAGGTAAAGTGCTTCTTAAGTGCGTCTAACAATATGTCTGCCAATCTGCTGTTGTACTAACTATTATAATATAATTTTATTATTGTTATACCAGGCCTGCCCCATTTGTTACAAGGAGGTGCTTGTTCATAAGCAAAACATTCACAGAGATTTTGTAAGTCAACATAGAAAGGGAGATCGGTTTCTTTTATCAAAACAATGTTTCTAATTTCACTAATACCGTTTTAATTTACATCCTTCTTTCCGTTTTAGTTTTAGGGGTGAATTATATTGTGTGTTAAATAAGTATACAGAGTGATTATAGTTTACATTATTTATGTTTACTTCAGATAACATGGAGATAGAATTCTAGAAAGATCTGTCGTGTTAAAGATTTCAATATATTATCTCTGAGACACCATGTCTCGACAAAAATACTACAATGCATATATTATATCTGGTCATTTATCTCAGGGTTTATTCTGCTAATAAGAAAGTCACTTTTCTTCTAGTATGGTACTGATATCATATGGTACCAAAATAAAAACATTCTTAAGAAATATTCATACACATTACACGATAAACACAACATAGCGCGTAACTAATGCAACAGCTTGGTTAGAAAAAAGTAACAGATAGTGAAACATACATCTTTTGCAACTCTATTACCTAGAGATCCATATTTATAACAAGCAATGTTGTTTAATTATTCATAATTCTCACGCCTTGCTTTTCAATCCTAACATGATGAGCACAACACTAAGATAATCATATCTAAAACCAGCCTTAATTAGTTGTAGTTTTGTATCATTCCATGGAGGATATTTGAACCAAAAGTCCAGAAGGAAGTCCCTCAAAATAACCACCTTCTCGTGACTGAAATTATCAAACGAATATTTCCCATGGTATCTTCGAACCCACTCCTCCAACTCCGCCAAATGGTAGTGTATCCACACCACACTGCAAATATTTAGTAAGGTTAATTTTGACTAATTTGATTGAAGAACTAGAGTGATGTTTCACAAGTTGAAAAATTACTTGAACGACTGCATCATTCATCATAATGCTCCCAGATGACGTCTCAGAAATTAATCTCTTTTGAAGAGTTTCATTTTCTGTGAAGGCATATATAAGTAATTTCGGTCTTGCCCTTATGAACTCAATACTATCTTCAATTCTTTCCAACTGCAGCCAAATTTGTGATAATTTCATTAATATAAGTACTACTATATCCTAATGCACATCGTTGTTATGAGTTGGGGATGCTTTTCAAACCGTGATAATTGGAAGCAACGGACGAATATTTCTTCTGTCATGATTTCAGCATCAAGTGGAGGATCAACCAATATTGTTGGCTCAATATACCTACATTGCCAGATAAGCAATTGAAAAAAAGACATTTTAAGATGCTGAGAAACATATACATCAATGGTTACTAGTTACTACCCATGTTTAATAAGGCCAATACTAATCATGCTTTAAGACATGCATTTTGGTGGTGTTCATATTTTAAGCAATTTATAGCACATTTTATGAAATTATCGATAGAATGTACTTACAGGCTCTCCTCATCCAACGAACCACCATAAACAATCGATGATTTAACCAAAGGTTCATCCAAAAGACTCTTCAATCTAGAGAAATGCCTTTTGTTCCCTATTTTAGACATGCTATGAGTTCTATCTGCATCATCTCCATAACATTGCTTTATATATTTTTCGACAATTCAACCTAAAACATTAAACCAATTCGTAAAAGGATATCAGAAAATGGCAAGTTGACAATAAAACTTGTTTTCTTACCAGTTTTGGCAAGTATTTTTCTCAGTAAGAATATAATCAATTCGACACAAACTTGCCCTGCACACGGTCCGAATTTACCCAAACAATTCTCTTAGCCGCCATCTATTATTGGAAGAAGGTGATTGCAGATTTGCAAGTATAAAATATGACTAAAGTATTTTATATCATTAATGATAATCAAAAATGAAATTACATTGGTGTCCGAGAACTAGATATTGTGTCAACCACCGCAGGGCATTTTCCACCAACTCCAAAGTCACAGGAGTTAAATGTTGTGCAGCAGCTAACAATATAGCTCTACCCACTCGTTTACTTCCTGTCGATAAAACATATAAAATATAAAATGCCAGAAAATATTTCTAAGTCATTTTTACAATTAAAATTTTAGAGTTAAAAATCGTACTATGGTTTTGGGTACTAGGGTTATACAGTCATACAGACAATTTGTTTTAGTGGTAAAATGAAATAAATAAACGAGTGCTATGGGTGCACCACTGAGTTTAAAAATGTTGATGTGTTGAAGTTGAGAGAAGGGTTTGAACCTGTAAAGAAAATTTTGTCGAATTTGAGTTGAAGAAGTTTTCACCCTTATCCGCTCCCCTCAATTACCTTAACTGCGGAATTATCAAGGTAATCTCGGATAGTTTCAGCAAGGAGCAGAAGCACACGAAGGAGCTAGCTCTGAAGGCTTTAGGACTACTGTATTCCTGCTGCTATCGCCCGATCAATGGTTCCAATGATAATCCTACATGTATGTAATGAATCCAAACATATCAATTTGCCTCTAGACACTTGAAGGGTGTTTGGAATTTCTTTTCTTAAGTGCTTATTAGCTTGTTAAATTCTTTAAACATAAACTAATATACACTTTGTGCTTAAATGAGCACTTACGTATATGAAAATGCTTATTTGCCAAGTGCTAAAAACATGCATATAGCAAAATACATGTAATCCCAAACAACCCTTAAAGTTAAAAGGGTTAGTTATGTAAATATATTAAAGTTGAAGGGTAGTGAGTATACCAATTGGAAAGTTCCAAGTTGAGATAATGAGGACAACACCAAGAGGCTCAGGAATCAAACTTGCACTGCTGGGAAATGCAGCTAGAGGCAAGCTGGCCTGTTAAAATTATTCATAGTAACTGAATGAATTACCATTTTACCCTTTTAACACACTCAATCTGTTGGTTGTTATTCGTCCCAAAGGTGGTGATGATAATCAATTCAAAGAAATGTGCAACTCTTCAACAGAAACAAACAAACTGTTAGTAGTAACAGATACCACTTGGTGGTTACCGGATATCACTTGAATCGTGTGATCACTTTCCAAAGTAAACTATTCGACCCTAATGCCCGGGTATCACGAATATCTACTTGGGATAAGACCAAATGCGCTAGAGAATTAGGCACAATTCTTTAACCCTTGCGCTTATAAGTGTTATGTGTTTTCGTGTGTTTTTCATGCATGTTCATATCTCCTATTTATGAGGTTACTCTTGACCGCTCCAATGGAATTATGAGTATTAATCGCCCATTAATAGCCTCATAATCATCCCCATTATAGCCATTAGTGGTTACATGACCAATTAAACGTGGTCATAATGATGCGCTTGTAATCGCCATTTATCATTCATAGTGCTTTCAGTGGTTACACCGCTCGTGAAACGCCATCGCTTCAAGTAAACACAACTTCGAGATACCACTTCTGGAAACATCGATCCCGCTGGCATCGCTTCGAAACACCGATTATCGCAGTTAACCACAACAATACTTTTACCAAGCACTACCAATACATACCACTATTAGAGTCGGGTGTTCATGGACCTTATGGGTGTACACCTGCACCTCCTAACCCATTACAAGGTGTGAACCATCCCACAAGTGCACTAAATTTTCCAACAATCCTCCCCAAATTTAGTTCACCCTTTGCATGTAAAATAAACATCAAGCAAAACATGTGCATAAACGAAAATGTCCCGAGGATTGAATTTCCATCTTAGTAATTACACGCTCAAATATTCGAGAATCGTGGTGTTCTAAGAATTGAACCTTCAACCCATTTGAATACCAAGATAACTACCCACAAGTTTTCAAACACTTAAAAGCTCCCGACACTATACAAGCCATGTGTCCATATCCAAATTCATAAATGTTGTAAAAGCTAAAAGTCCAAAAGCTTCCTCAAGCGGCAAAACTTCAACATTTACATAGGTGGTTCCTCTTTAGTCATGCTCCCGCCAAGCACTTTTTCAAAGAAAATATAACCATTAAGAAGTAAAGACTTCATCCTCCTTTCAAGAGTTCGAGCACAACCTTGGGATGTAAATAAAACATGTGCTCCACCCATCAATGTTCGCCCAATTGAACCTAAGTTTCCTCGTGAGGAGTCAGGTGTCCTAGCATTCAAGGACTAAGTTGGACTTAAACCCATCCCTTTAGCGACTTTATAACCAAGTCTCTAGCCGCACCCTTCGCCAAGTGATCGCCTAAGTTCGCTGAGATCTCACAAACTCTATAGATACCACCCCATTCATGATAAGCTCACGAATCATGCTATGCCCGACACCCAAGTGTCTAGACTTACCATTGTACATCCGCTATAAGCCTTAGCCAATGTAGCCGCACTATCACACCGGATAGAAATAGGTGCTATAGGTTTAGGCCACAATGGAATCTCAAGAAGCAAGTTTTTCAACCATTCGCCTTCTTTACCAAAGAAATGCTAGAGCCACAAATTCGATTCCATTGTTGAACCGGTGATGCAAGTTTGCTTCTTCGATGCCCAAGAAATTGCACCTCCACCAAGTAGGAATACCCACCACCGGTAGACTTAATTGTCTTCGCAGTTATCGATCCAACTTGCATCGTTGTAACCTTCCAACATCGATGGGTAACCAAGATATGAGAGACTATAATCCATAGTTCTCTCAAATACTTCAGCACTTTGAATCGCTTGCCAATGATGAGCACTAGGATTACTAGTATACCGCTCAATTTTCCCACCGCAAAACCAATATCGTGTCTTGTACAAGTCATGGCATACATCAGCAGCCAATTACCCTAGAATACTCAAGTTGAGATACGCCTTGCCATGATTAGGCATCGCCTCACAGTATCCATAGGTGTACCATCGGAGTACAATCAAAGTAATTGAATTTCCTCAAGACCTTCTCAATATAATGAGACCGAGAGATAGAAATTTATTACTTTCATGTTTAATCCTTATACCAAGGATAACATCGCCTCCCCATGTCTTTCATGGAGAACCTTGATGACAAAAATTCCTTTGTCGTCAACTCGATTTTGGTCATGCCAAAGATCAACATGTCATCAACATATAGACAAATGATGACCTTTACCGATTCATCAAATTTGCTATATACACATTTGTCACCTTGGTTAAGAACATAACCACTAGACAAAACCACTTCATCAAACTTTTGATGCCATTGTTAGGTGCCCGCTTAAGTCCATAAAGAGACTTAATCGCTTTACACACCTTGTTTTCATTGCCGTGCATGATGAAGCCCCGAGGTTGGTTCATATAAACTTCCTCTTCCAATTCACCATTCAAGAAAGTCGTTTTCATATCCATCCGATGAATAACCGATTGTGAATAGATGCCATAGCAATCGCCAGCCTTATGGTAATCGACACGAGCCACGTGGGCATAAGTATCAAAATAGTCTATTCCCGACTTTTGTTTAAAGCCCCGAATGACTAGTCTAGCCTTGAACTTTTCAATAGTTCCATCTACCTTCATTTTCCTTTTGAAAATCCATTTGCAACCCAAAGGTTTGCAACCGTGAGGTAGATCAACCAACACCCAAGTGTTGTTGCCCATGATGGAATCCATCTCATCATTGATTGCTTCTTTCCGTAAAGCAATGTCCTCGGACTTCATTGCTTCTTCAAATGTTTTGGGGTCATCCTCAACAATGAAGCAATAAGAGTATTGGTCCGAGACCTCATCCCTAGTACCTTCAACTAAGTATAGTTGAAACTCGTGTCCAAATGACTTTGGAGTCCCGACCTTTGCTTTTCCCGAGCACAGTTCAAGTTGTCGAACCACAACCTCATCAGGACCACCGATGGTTCATCATCGTGTACACTCGATACACCAAAGGTCATGAGTTCCATTAGGAATCCTCCGACTTGGTCTAGGAACCGATGAGAATCTATTCTCATCAAAGTCTCGCATCCCTTGATTCAATAATGGAGTTAATTGAAACATATTCATTAGGTTCAATAACATAGAACCTAAAAGCCTTGGAATGCTCAAGATATCCAACAAAGATGCAACAATGCCTCTTTCACCCAAAGTCTTTTGCTTTGGATCGTGGAGTCTTACAACAGCCCTACAACCCCAAACCTTGAGATAATTCAGTTGGTTTTTTTAGTCCGAGTTCATAAGGGTAACCTTGTTCCTTTGTTTGGAACCCTATTTAATAAATAGAAAGTCATAACATAGCTTCACCCCGTAACCCTTGACTCACCCGAAAAGGACAACATGGAATTAACCATCTCCTTCAAAGACTGCTTTTCCTTTCGTAAATACCATTTTGCCGAGGAGTATAAGGGCGCCGTTCATGGATTATTCCAACAGATCAAAGCACCGAGTATCCATGTACTCACCTCCCTATCGCCCTTAATCTTTTGATCAAAGACCCAAGTTGTAATTCAACTTCGCTTTTAAACACTTTGAATTTATCTAATGCTTCATCCTTGGTATGTAACAGATATACATAACAAAATCTAGAAGCATCATCAATAAATGTCACAAAGTACTTCTTATTCCCAAAGAAGGAGTGGCATGCAAATCACACAGTCACCGTGAATAAGCTCCAAGATCTTAGTCTCACGACTAACACCCGAAAGGGTTTCTTGGTTATCTTGGTCAACATGCAAGTTTTACACTTTTCGTCCATGTCAAAAGCGTGGATTAAACCATCCCTAGACATATCTTGCATTCTTTTATAGTGAACATGACCAAGTCTAGCATGCCAAAGATTAGAATCACTCGATCATATGTGGTCACAAAGTCGAAATAACACCGTCTGGTAATATTAAGCCCGAACATTTGATTACATAAATAACCAAAACCAATAAAACACCACATTTAGAAAGAACAAATTTATCGATTCAATAACTTGTTTATATCCATGATTATTCAAAACACTACTCGAAACCAAGTTCTTCCTCATATCGTGAACATGAATAACATTAAACAAAGTTACAATCTTTCCGTAACTAAACCTAAGATCTACACAACCACGACCATGCACCAAGGTCGTTGACTCATTTCCCATGTGAAGAATAGAACCATCATTCAAATGACTCATAAGTCTTGAACCGCCTTCTATCTTTACACACATGAACTGTTGCACCGAGTCAACCCACCACGCAACATCATCATCCCGCACATAAAAGATTCGAGACATATGTAACATAATAAATCAAAAGACTTATTAAACATATTCGACCTTTCATGAGTTGGTCAACCACCACTCCCCGAACCATTAGTGCTCGATCCATTGGCTTTACCACCAACTTTAACACCCTTGTAGTCCCTTTTAATGTGACCGGCCTTGCACATTTCCAACAAGTAGGTGTTGCCTTCTTGTTAGGATCTCGCCTTGTGTTATCATGAAATTTATGCTTGCCTTTGTTGTCATTGTACCGTGGAGTTGTTATGCTCCACCATATTGACAATGATGGTCCAAAGAAGATTGCTACTCTTTGGCTTGTCATTATCCCGCACCTTGAGAGATTCCTCAATGTGCGTATGACCGCCCAACTCAACAAGAGTTAACCTCCTTCATATGTTTCAAGGTATGCTTGAAATCTTTCCATGAAGGAGGAGTTTTTCAATGACACAAGAGACTTTGATAGCCTCATCCATGTTCATTTGGTGTTGTGTAAACCTTCCAAGTATTCCAAGAAGTTCATTGTATTGTTCCATAACCGGTCTTGAATCACCATTTTGTAATTTGTGAAATTACTAACAAGGAACTTCTTACTTGATGCATCCTCACCATATATTTGGCATCCAAGGAATCCTACAGCTTTTGAAGATTCAAAGTTCGATAAATATCAAACAAAGAATCGACATACCATTCGAATAAGACCTCTGATATGTAGTCATCATTCTCCCACTTGCTCCTCCTCCCGATCCGCTCCACAAGAGCATCATCACCATCATCGTGAATTGAGTAGTCAAGACACAGACCACACTCATGCTCGATGCAAGAAGTGCATCTTCTTCCGCCACCTCCTAAAGTCCACCCTTCAAACTTGTCCAAATTTTAGCAAAGTTTGAAGCCATGTGTTTCATTGCGCAGCTTGCCATTGATTATCACAAAATAGTTTACTTTGATTGTTGGTTGTTATTCGTCCCAAAGCGGTGATGATAATCAATTCACAGAAATGTGCAACTCTTCAACAGAAACAAACAAACTGTTAGTAGTAACAGATACCACTTGGTGGTTACCGGATATCACTTGAATCGTAGATCACTTTCCAAAGTAAACTATTCGACCCTAATGCCCGGGTATCACGAATATCTACTGGGATAAGACCAAATGCGCTAGAGAATTAGGCACATTTCTTTAACCCTTGCGCTTATAAGTGTTATGTGTTTTCTGTGTTTTTCATGCATGTTCGATCTCCTATTTATAGGAGGTTACTCTTGACCGCTCCAATGGAATTATGAGTATTAATCGCCCATTAATAGCCTCATAATCATCCCCATTATAGCCGTTAGTGGTTACATGACCAATTAAACGTGGTCATAATGATGCGCTTGTAATCGCCATTTATCATTCATAGTGCTTTCGGTTACACCGCTGGAAACGCCATCGCTTCGCTGTAAACACAACTTCAGTGAGATACCACTTCGGAAACATCGATCCCGCTGGCATCGCTCGCTGGAAACACCGATTATCGCAGTTAACCACAACAAGATTTTTACCAAGCACTACCAATACATACCACTATTAGAGTCGGGGTGTTCATGGACCTTATGGGTGTACACCTGCACCTCCTAACCCATTACAAGGTGTGAACCATCCCACAAGTGCACTAAATTTTCCAACAGTGTCCTCAACTCCTTCAAATCTTGTTCTAAATCATTCTTCATTTTTTTGTTTTAAGAAACAAGAATATGGATCAATATGGTGTCTTATTAGTACTAGTATGGATGTTGATAGTGTGTCACATGTTAGTGTAATTTATAGAAATACAGGATGATGGATGCATTGAAAAGTTCATCAATAAATTTAACTGGCATTCATTTCGTTGTGACGCATATATGACTATTGGTGAGTGGATTAGCTTTTATTTGACATGCACACTACCATATTTTGAAGTAATTTGGCCCCTCTATCATCCTTAAACACAGCTCGAATAGCAGGGCCAGGTTCTGTGAGTATCCAAATTATCTGGCCCCGACTCAACCTTAGCTTGAATACAGTCACTTTTTAGTTGAGACGTATCACAAGGATTGATTTATGTGTATAATCAGTTTGAACTTGCCTATGATTTGGGGTCCCTGTAGAGAGATGAATAGCGCAAGGAACACTGTGTGTTACGCCCGAAGAATTTTATTTTTTTATTTGCTGAGATTACCACTAATAGGATAACTTATGAAGAAAATTAAAATCTACAAACAAAGGCAACTATAGATACTCGTACATACTTGCCCCAAATCTTCCAATACTATTAGAGCAGTTACAATGTTAACGCCTCAACGGCGTTGAAGTGCAAATGCGGCGTTAAGCCGTTATTCCGTTGGACCTCCGGCGTGCTACCGCGGCGTTAGTCCTATACCCGTTAGTGGCATAACGCCCTTTTTTTTTTTTTTTTTTTTTTTTTTTATGCCTAAATGAGGGTTGTTTTGTAAGTTGTTGGAATGTTATTGATGTTATTGGGATGTTATAGTTGTGGGTGTTTTTGAAGATGTTAATGTTAAATGTTAAAAGATGTGATGGCGGCGTGGGCGATGTTATTGGTGTTATAGTGTTAGGACGTGAGTCTTCTTGGCATCGGTTAAAATTATATAGCATATTCATCTTAATGCTACAATAATGTAAATGTATTTTCTACTCTCTCTCAGATATTTCAGGCCACAAAATCACAATAATCCCGATGATTTTCGTGTCTAAATCTCTCACCATATTTTCTATCTAATTCTTTGATAAGTAACTCTTTCCTATAAGATGATGTGTACTAACAAGGCTACATCCCTCTATAATGCAGATTGTGTGGGATTATTATTTTTTATTATAATTATTTTATTTTATTTTTTACATAGAAGTGCGTAAACAATGAACAAATTGCGTAGCTTCTTTTGAATTGCAAAGTCAATTCTTATAAAACTACGCTTGTGATCTGGGTGTAATAACATTGGCATGCATAACTGGTTGACCTTTGTTGAGGATCACCATGCGCCGGTGCAAGAAAACCAAAAGTATCGAATGCGAAAGGAATAAAAACATGTTGATTTTCAATGCACGCGCTCGTGTTTTGCTACTTTATGCGAGGCGACTTCGGGCACTTGTCTCATTGTAAAACCCCGCTACTCGAACCACCAGAGGAGAAACCGTATTAGATCCACATACGGTTTCATCCAACACATTCAAACACCAAAACGCCTGCCGATGCGAGTGTGGATCTTTCATCCAGCGATTCGGTCAAAAAGTTCACCCACGGCTTTTCTGTAGCGGAGATCCCAGCGCCTATAAGCGTCAAAAGGATATTCTAACGATATCTGTCATTACTTGAGAGCTCTTTGCGATGAACTACATGTTCCCCGAAGGAATCGAACACGCCTGCGACAAGCGGGCATATCTCAATAAGCGAAAGGAACCATAAAGTACTTAAGGATGGTACAATATTCCACCGGTGACATATGTTTACCTAGCCGATCTACATGGATAGCTAGTAGAAAATCTTAGGCATGTGGGGCATGTAGACACTCAAAAGCGCTTTTAGTCTTACAATCATGTCGAGGCGGACTTCCGTATCCTTGACCATTTCACTAAAAAGTGCACTCCTTGATGTTTTTTGGGGTTTGAGGGATGGTACCCTTATTAGTGAAACCACTAAAATCAAAGCTTGGATGTATCACAAAGACAACCCGTAGCACAAACATAATCATCGTCCATACCACATATGTCACTCTCCGTAAGATATGGTCTTGTAGCACCCAAGATTGGGCCTCGAAACCACCAAATCGAATGGGTAAAGCGAGTCATGGGTGTAAGTATCAAAAAAGGCCCTCATGAAACCACCATGTTTTCAATCGACCCAGCGCAACCCTTTGTCGAAGCGAGGCCGCTTCATCCATGTGTGCGGTTTGACAAGTCCTTAAACCAAAAAGAGTTTCAATACCCGTACATGATCGAAGCAAAAGGAGCTCACTGCGCGGGTCATGTAAATGTGAAGAAGACTCGTCGAATCAACAACATTGAACTCTTCTCATAACTAACCAACTAATAAATCCGCATCTCTACTATGACTCCCCATAAACTTCACAGTTAATGACGGCCGAGAATAGCAACAGGAATAAACCCTCACGAAGCTTCATACCATTACACGAGAGCGAAAATATCACCGTTTTCTTGACCCTCACGAAGTTCAAGACCCAAACCTGAACCACTCACCCTTATAATATCTAACACCCTGGGCACCTCTTCTGAATCTCCAATAACTGTCCCATCATCAAGATACCAAGCATGAAGAAGAAGCTTGCAACTGTATCGGATCTTATGTACTAACGGGTGCAATACAAGAGCAAAACGAAGAGGTCCCAACGGGTTACCTTGTTGCACCCTAGTGGCGAGACTGGATATGTGTGTCTCCTATATACAACCTCGTTGCACGCCTATATAAGAAATCTACCCACAAAGAAATAGAGGACACCTCACTTTAACCTCGTGAGTAATCTTGATCAATCCACAGGGTTAAATAAGTATACCTGATTATAGTTTACATTTATGTTTACTTCAGATAACATGGAAATAGAATTCTAGAAACATATGTCACTGTTAAATTTTGATTGATTATAGCCGAGGCACCATGTCTAGACAAACACGTGAATATATTATACAGGTCGGTTATCTCAGGGTTGATAAAATTTGAGTAAATAAGCTCTTATTAATCAAATAAGTGGTAAGTTGGTTAAGCCATATGGCGCGTGAGTAGCAGGTGTGTCAATACACACGTGAGTGCGACGTGACACTTTCCTTTGGCTTAACTAACTTTCCCACCAATATGTCTTTTAAATACTTTGATCCAGTATAATCATTTTCTAGCTTTTGTGATATACAATTTACTTCTTTGAATCTCTCTCTTTCCGTTAACAACCACATAACAAACCCACCATTGATAATACATTGATTCTTTCGATAATCTTTTCTTCTCTTGATTGTCCAAGAACTTGTAAAACACGATTAATGATCTTAATTGATCCTAAGTGTGTCTATCAATTAGTATCGAGACCTTTCCGGTGAGGTCTCATTACAACAAATTCTGTTCAAGTTTTCCCGCCAAATTCTGTTTCTTCCAAGATTCAAGATTAAGCGATTATTTCAAGATTCGAGTATTACATCGATACATTTATCACGTTTATGCTATCAAATCGGAAAAATGACCAAGTTGTCAGTACTCATCATAACCACGAGAACAACGCATTAGTGCTTAAATCCTGCTTTTCGGATTAATGATTTGTTTTGATTGACTTGAAGTTGGCGAAGAACGGTCGCGGTTGTTGGTAATTTCTCAATAGAAGAAGAAGAGTGATCACTAACAACTACTTTCATACAATTCAAGAAATAGCATAACTGATGGCACCATCAACAAGAAATGCAAGTACAGTCATGGGGAAAGTGTGGATGAAAACACAAAAGATACATTGATGAGACATCATGGGTTCGTACAGACTATGGAGGAAATGATGGGTCAATTCTTGCAAAGCGAAATCCTAACAGCTCTTTGTAACAAGAACATCCGCTCGAGGGCAAAATGGTGAAACTCAAGTCGATGGGATGACTAAAGTGGAGTTTCCAAAGTTTTGAGGGGATGATGTGAGGATGGATGTTTAGATGTCATCAGCTTTTTTGCCATTGACAATATTCACGATGAACAATAAAAGCAAGTCTGCCCATCTTTTGAGACAGCATTATTGTGGCATAGGCAGTTCATTAGATTGCATGATGAATTGGTATTATGGTGTGTATAGAGATGCTATCATTCAAAGATTTGAATACGATTGATGATCCTATGTACGAACTTAAAATGTGAAGTATGGCTCGAATGCTAGAGATTACCAAGATGTGTTTGACACTTTGTTGAGTAGAGTGGAGATAAGTGAAGAACATGCCATTAGCTTCTATTTTGGGTGGGTTAACCGAGTTGGAAATGTGATCAGGATGTTTAGGCCCAAAACATTCGTGATGCTTATTCACTCACTAACTATCAAGAAGCCGCTTTGAATGCTATTAAAAAGAAGAACAAGATCTGAGACTAATATTAGTAGTAACATATTTGGTCACATCAACCAAGTTGCTAAACCATTGTTAGCATTGCCAAGTGCTAATAGGAATTGGAACAATAGGCAAAAGCAGTTCGGCCTAGAAAGCTTGACACAAAAAGAGTATGAGGAAAAAGGACTAAAATCTATGTTTTCCTTGTGATAAAAAGTTTGTGCCAGGGCATAAATGTAGAGGATGCTTGTTGATTTTAGTGGTATTGGCTGAAAATGAGGAGATGGAAGATGAATTTGAGGATGCTAAAGATGAGTTGGAGGAATCGGTCCTTTGAAATTGACCATAAATTTCCTTAAATGCATTGAATGGAGTAAGTTCTTATCGAGACATTGAGAGTAGTAGGGTGTTTGGTAATAATCATGAACTTCACATCCTTGTTGACTCAAGGTCTACCTCACAATTTTGTTGACATTAATGTAGCCAAAAGGATGGGGTGTAAGATTAGGAAGACTTGTCCTTTGGCGACACCGGGTACGGTGGTAGAAAGTTGCTCGGTGTAAGTGAGTGCAAAGGATTTACTTGGAAATTGAAAGGGAAACTTTTGTATCTAATGTGATGTTTCTTCCTTTAGGAGGTATGTGATATGGTTTTGGGAATTCAATGGCTCTCACAATCTTGGAGAAATCATGTGTAACTTAAGGAGTTGAGAATGCAATTTATGTACAAGAGCGAACATGTGGCTTTAAGAGGAACTCCTAAACCAACATTTCAATGAATGAAAGGGAAGAAACAATTACAAAGGTTAGAAGGTACACCACGACCGTAGCTTTCAATGTTGTGTGTCCAAATCTTGGAATTGAGCTTATATCTAGATGAAGGAGCAGAGAAAAGTCAAGAGATGAACCTTGAATTAGTTGAGGTGATTAAGGAGTATCTGATGTATTTGAAGAACCCGAGGAGTTGCCACGAAAGAGAGATTTTGATCACGACCTCCCTATTCCCAAATACCCAACTAGTTAACACTAGACCTTATAGGCATCCACACTGCAAAAGGATGCCATTGAGGCCATAGTCGAAGAGTTACTTGAGGCGGGGTGATTAAGAAAGCCATAGCCTTTTTGCCTCGCCCGTGGTAAGGGTAAAAGAAAGACAATAGTTGGAGGATGTGTGTAGATTATAAACAATTAAATAAGCACGATCGAGGACAAATTTCCCATTCAGGTCATTGATGAGTTACATAGAGGGCGATGATTCAAAATTGGACCTCGGATCGAGGTACCATCGGATCGAGAATGTTTGAAAATGATATAGCCAAAACTCGCTTTCAAGACACATGAAGGTCATTATGAGTTTCTTATCATGCCCTTTGGACTTACAAATGCACCATCTACTTTTTAAGCCCTCGCAGATGATGTGTTTTAAAGCTATTTGAGGAAGTTCACCTTAGTATTATTTGATGATATTTTGGTCTATTCCAAGAATATGTCCGATCATGTGGAGCATTTAACAATGGTACTCAAGACTATGAGATGAATAGGGTTGTATGCAAAGAAATCTAAATGTGTGTTTGGCCATGACTCATGTGGAGTATTTGGGGCATGTCATCTCTGAAGAAGGAGTTCTACTAACCCCACTAAGATGGTGGCAATGCAAGGATGGCCTACACCAACTAATATCAAGCGACTAAGAGGATTTCTTGAACTCACATGGTACTACTGAAGTTCATCAAAGATTTTGTTGCTATTAGTAGACCATTGACTCGATTCTTCGAAAAGAATGCCTTGAAATGGTGCGAGGAAGCTATGACAACATTTGAAACTTTAAAGAAAGCCATGACACAAGCACTGCTTTAGCACTTCCAAACTTTGACATTCCTTTTGAAGTAGAAACTAATGCTACGGAAGTGGAATTGATGCAAGATACTAGAAAATGGTCATCTCATTGCCTATTTGAGCAAAAGTTTGGCCCCAAAACACCAAGCACTATCCAACATGAGAAAGAATTCTTGGGTCGTAATGTTGGCATTAGAAAAGTGGAGAGATTATTTGTTGGATAGACATTTTGTTATCAAAGCAGATCACTATAGTTTGAAGTATTTACTGGATCAAAGAATATCTACCCTACCTGAATGAAGTGGCTTCCAAAATTGACGGGGTTTGACTATAAGGTGAAGTACAAAATGGAATTGACAATGTAATTTGCGATGCATTATCTAGAAGTACAAGAAGGGGAACATTAATGCAAAGGCAATAGTCACCATGACCCTTGAATTAGCCGCTAGAATAGCCGCAAGTTGGGGTACGATGTAACATTGAAGACCATAATTGATAACTTGCAAACCGGTACTCCTACTAAGAAGCACTATATTTGGTCTAATGGACACCTTTTAAGGAAGAATAAGATGGTGGTTGGTCAAGATAAGGAGTTGAGAAAAGAATTGATTGCTCATTTCCATGGTGGATCTGTGGGAGGACATTCTGGTGTTAAAGTAACCACCCACAAGATCTGTTCTGCATTATATTGGAAGGGGTCGAGAAAGGAAGTCAAGCTTTATTAATGAGTGTATTACTTGTCAAAGGTGTAAACCAGATTGGCAAGATATTCTCGGTCTTTACAACCTATGCCTATTCCTCAAAGGGTATGGGATAGCATCTCCATGGATTTCATCAAGGTTTACCCAAGTCTAATGGGTGTAATGTGATTTTGGTAGTGGTTGACAGCTTACCAAGTATGCTCATTTTATGGCACTAGCTCATCCATTCACCGCAGCTCAAGTTGCTCAAAAATTCTTAGACACTATCTACAAATTACATGGGTTGCCCTCACCATTGTATCGATAGGATAGAGTGTTTCAAGCGCTTTTGGAAAGAATTGTTCAAGTTGTTGCAAGTTAACCATCGATGTCCACCTCCTATCACCCATGCATGATGGGCAATCGTAAGTGGTTAATAGGTGTTTGAGTGCTACCTTAGATGCATGATGGGGAAAGGCCAAAGAGTGGACCAAGTGGTTATCATTAGTCGAGTTATGGTATAATTCTAATTTCCATACTTCCATTTTGACTACACCCTTCGAGGCATTATATGGCCAAGCTCCACCAATCCATGTGCCATACATGGAGGTTCGAGCAAGGTTGATGCAAGGGATGTAACATTGGCAGCTAGAGAATGTGCTATTCAATTGCTAAAGTTTCATTTGGAAAGAGCTCAAAACAGATGAAGCAAAGAATCGACAAGAGCGAAGTGAGAGAGTTCTTAAGGAGGGGGATATGGTGTTCTTAAAATTGTAACCTCATAGACAGGTGTCTATTAGGCAAGGGAAGGAGAATAAGTTTTCTCCAAAGTATTTTGGACCCTTCCACATCAATGAGAAAATAGGACAAGTAGCATACAAATTGGCACTACCACCACAACAAATACATAATGTTTTTCATGTGTCCCAATTGAAACTTTATGGAATACCACCACTAACAAAAGTCAAATGACCTTCCCGGATGCGATCAAGAGGGTTGATAACACCCAATTTATGGTGATTTTGGATAGAAAAATGGTGAAGAAGAAGAATGTCATCAGAGTGTGTGGACTAATTCAATCGACAAATGGTACACAAGAAGATGCTACTTGGAAAAATTTGGAGGAGTTATATGCCAAGTTGATAAGGATTTAAAAGGTACACTTTTGAGGGGTCATTTAAGCCCTTAATTGATCACTTTTGTATCCGTTACCACTTAATTTGGTTCCTTTTCACTTTTTAGGTCTCTTGAAGGCAAATTGCTGGAATGACACTTATTCGGACGAAAAGGCGCGAATATACGAAGAAAATGGTCAAAGTCAAGAATCGAGACACTCAAGCTGCTGGAACTGAAAGTGACGGCGTCAACATTTAACTGCGACGCCGTCGCAACATGTTTTGTGACGACTTAGTAGCCAAATTGCTTATTTACAAGTGACGGCATCATGTTTTAAAAGAGTAGGGCGTCGCAACTCGACGGCCTAGATTTGATCCGCACGGCGCCGAGATCAAGGCGACGACGCCACAGTATAAGGTGACGCCATCACAATGATAACGCCAAGCAAGACGAACCCTAATGACGGCGACCGGGTGTCACAATTAAAGAGTGACGCCGCAGCTTTGTAACACTATATATAGAATCCAATTTTTCGCTTTTAGAGAGGTAGTTTTGTGGAGTAAAACCTAAACCGAACCAAGGTCATTTTCGCGTAATCTTAGGTTCCATACCCTATTTTACAACAAGATAAGTGTTTTACTTCATTTATTCAATCATGTCTTCAATTGTTTGTGTATGCCTGTATGTTCCCACGTCCGGCTAATTTACTTGAATATTGATTGGTTGTCTCTTATCTTAATTGTGATTGACCTAGTATTGCGATAGGTCATCCGTTGTGTTATTAATGCTTGATTAATCTTTGTTGAACCTTAGCTTATAGTTACTAGTGGAATTGTAGGCTAAACATCCAAAGATCACCTTAGTGTTAAGTTTATGAATCCTAGAGACTTCGTAGTCATTAACCTTAGGTAACTTCAAAGAGTTAGGATAAACGACACCCTACGACCTTAGAAACACAACGCGTTAAGAATAAGGACGTGACAATTCAACCATCAATAGGAGATAACTAGGAGTAATAACATCTAAGCAAATACATTTTAACTATCATAAGAGCACACATCAATTAGACATAGACTACACTCACCTTAGGTTAGATAATTAGATAAGTAAAAGTAATCTGTAGGAATACCAACCCCAAACCAATACCCCGAGATTCGTAATTTCCATTTTCTAAAAACATAAAAAGATAAAAAAATAATCTTCCTCAACCCCAACCTTAGCGTAGTAATTTCTCACTAGCATTCCTATTCCCCAGAGAACGATATTAATACCCGTGCCACCCTAATACTACACTACATCGATTAGGTTCAACGCCTAGGGTGTTATAAAACTTGCTCGACGAAAAGGAAGTTCCTTTGACCCGAACGCGCCGCGTAAGCGTATCAAGTTTTTATGCCGCTGCGGGAATAGAATAGCTAGTTAGATTTTCACCTCGCTTAGGTTTCCTTTCTTGATTCCTATCAAGTAAGCTTTTTCCCATTTTTAGCTTCCTCGTAGTCTATCCCCCTTCTTCGTGACTTTGTTCGTAAAATCCATCACTCACCATGATTCGCATTTTCCGCCGTAGAGCCTTTACACTACCCGCCCCCAATCCTCCTCCCAATCCCGAAATTGAGAACACTATTGATGAGTGTCTAAATACTCATCATTTTTGTACAAATTAGACTGCAAAAACATCTGAAAACACTCAGAAATGCATCAAAATGATAAAAATATCACAAATAAGTGTTTTATGTGTTTTAAATGCAAAATATCAAAATCGTGAAAACGATCAAGTTTGCATAATTGGCGCTTTAGTCCCCAAGTTTCAAAAGTTGTCAAAACAGTCCTCGGTAAATCTAAATAAAGAAAAATGTTATTCAAGGTCCCGAAATATTCTAAATTGTCAAAATGGTCCTTGAATAAATCTTTTGTTAATGGCGTAAAAGGTCCTCAACTTTCAAAATGTCAAGTTTGGTCCCTGGAAAATTGAAATTGTCAAATCTAGTCCTTGTACTATTGGAACTTGTCAATATTGGTCCCTTGTAACAAGTTTGGAAAATTACAGGTTTGGTCCCTCTAATTTGGCAGATTTGCAATGATAGTCCTTGTCATAATAAGCCAAGACTTGTCAAAATTAAAATTGAACCCCTGCCATATGCCATTTTGGACCTCCAGCCAATATCTGTTTTTGACCCTTTGGTCAAACAAAGTCAAACAAGCAAAAACCCGCCCCACTGTTTATCTTTCCCATGTGTTGCCTGCAAACCACTTGCCTGCCCTCCTCCCATCACCTCAACCTTTTCCACCACCCCCTCATCATCACAAACCACTGCATTAAATGCCACCCCCCCTAGCAGCTAATTCAGAGGCTACAAGTCAAACTGACTTTCCCGCCAAAATGATAAAGTGGCTATTATTGCTCAAAATTCACCCATTGGTCAAGAAAAAGTGGTGGGAATCAATCAGAAGGACACGTGGATGATTTTTGGTGCTTAAAAGAGGAAGAGAAACAAGAGAGAAGCCAGTACTTAGTTTTTTAAAATTCTTGTATGTCGATTTTCTTTAAATGTCTTAATTAGTTTTTAAAATCTGTAATCTTAAGCTTATTTGTACTAAGACTAATACATTTGATCATTGTAACTCAGTTTCAAAGCTTAATTCAATGGTTCATTTGTATTTCAAGTTTGCATTTTACTGTTTCAAATGCTAGATTCAAAGTCTTGAATTCAAGCTTCCAACATCTTATTTTTAAGTTCGTAAAAGCTTACTTAAGCTACTATAGCTTTTGATGTTTTGGAATTCATTTTCAAGCAACTTTGGTAAAAGGTCAACAAAAGTCAAACTTAGTGGAATTTAGGTTCAAGCGTGTTGGAAATGGAATGGGGTTGTCAGCAGAGCAAAGGTTCGACCGGTTTTGGATTAGACTAGTGGTAATGGTTCTGATTAAGCTGCAAAATAGGCCTGGACATTTGTGAGTGTAACCTCATTTTCATTCATTTTGCAGTTCATGTTTGTACTTGTATCTGTGATCATAAATGGTTTAAACCTATTTAAATAGTAGTAACTAGGTTAACTTAAGTTATATTAATCAATGGTTTGTGCTAGTTCAGTGATTTGCTTAGTAATTAGTTCAAAACAGTTTCAAAAGTGGTGTTTGGATTATGCAGTCAATCTGTGATTGAGGCTTGTTCAGTTGTTGATATTTGTCATTCTAGGTTTGTTTAACTCAGTTACATTCAAATCAGTCATAATATTGCATCTGCTAGTACTCAAAGTCAAAAATCCACTTCAAATCTGTCTAAGTATTTATCTGTTGTGATTTTGTGAATCCAAAAGCTTGTTTCATGTTTGGAAATCAGTAGCATAGCTTGTACTAGTTTCATTTAACCATATTACATCAATATCGCTTAACAAATTAGGATCAAAGCTCACCAAAGTCAAATTCACAAATCAGTCAAAAGTCAAAATATTTGCAAAACTAGTTTTAGCCCAACTAGCAAGATTTTTCATGTGTTCATTACTAGTTCAAATCAAGTGAGATTTGTGGTTTTAAAAGTTCACCGGTCTAATTACTTATTGTCATTTTATAAATTTTAGTAATTTTCTAAAGTCTAACAGAGCTTGTCAAACAGTGCTCAGCTGCCTGCTCACAACCTCGACCGACCTCAAAATTTTCTCAGCTTATTGCTAGGATTGTCCAGAGCTCCACAGAGCTTTTCCAGGTCTGATTTTTGGTTTGAAGGAAGCTATCCAGGCCTAGTATAGTTTCCAACTTTTGTTTTTCAATTTAAGCTTATTGATAAGCAAGTGCTTAAGCTCAAAGTAGCACACTCAAAACCTGCTTTTAAGATAAGTACTCAAATAATCAAATCTGCTTAAGTGTGTAATCCAGAGGTTAAGGATTGTTGTTTCTTGCTGCATTTTAGTAGTTTTAGCATATTAATGCTTTTGTTTCGCTTTGGTAGCTTGTGGTGATCATTTGTTTATTCAAGTTGCTTATTACATAAGCACTTATATTGCGCTTTTATTCCTCCACATAACCACATGTTTTTCTATTTTCTTAGATTCATAATATCATTTTAGAATTTTCCTGAAATTTTCATAATTTCCCAACACACATTATTTTCATAATTAAAAAGCTTTTTAGGTAATTTTAAATAGCTTTTAATACAATTAAATCGTAAAAGTTCAAAAAATAATTTTTCAATTTTCTTAGGTTTAGATAAATATAAAAGTAAAAAAGTAATTTTCCAGATTTTCATAGTTTATTTTGTAATTTTTAGTAATTTAATTAGTTTTTAGTTTAAAATTCATAAAAATAGAAAATAATCGAAAAATATAAAATAGTTTTGAAAATTCTTTTTTGATATTTTAGATTTTTCTAAGTCTTAATTTTATTTTTCTAGCTTTATTTCATATTTTCTTGTATTATAAGCTATTATTTAATAGTTAAAATAGTTTTTAATTAATAATAATAATTAATTAAATAGTTATAAAATAATTTTCTTTTTCTTAAAATTTTCTTATATCATTAGGTTTGTAAAAATATCATTTTCATATTTTAGGATTAATATTGTGTAAGTTTCACATTTTCAGACGTCACAGTAGTTTTTAATTTCGCTTTATAAAAACATAAAAACAAAACATCGCTTTAAAATTAGTGATAGCGTTTATTTAATATAGTTAATCTTTTAATTTCCTTTAATTTGCATTTAAGCCCCTGTAATTTATAAAATAACTCAATCCTTACTAATCACTATCCTAGCGATTATTCGACATCCGATCGTTAAACACCGTCATCCTCCGTGGGACTTAACGACCGGAATCCATCAGATTCTCCCGATCTAAATTGCATTTGGTGTGAGTGTTTTAAGTTCCTTACAGCTAGCCATTCATGTGCTATTTCATGAGAAAACTTGACGGTTTGCACCAATCAACAATCCCACAAAACCCTTCACCCGCTCACCACTTTGGAAATCACCTAGGGCATAATGAAATAAATTGGCAACAACATAGTCCCTTCGTGACTCGGATTCAGGATGAGGAGTTTGACTATGGTGAAGCCCTTGATAATGGGAAGTCATCGATGAAGTTAATCTGAGATGGAAGAAGACTTCTCCCAATGTTTTGACCCTAGGTGTAGAATTGAAGCTAATGGCCCTTTAACATGCAATTCCCTTTTAAGATAGGATTTGAAAGTTTTGATGCTAACTTGCACTCATTCTTACCTTTAAACTTAATCTCCAGAAACCAATATAATAAAATAAAGGTAGATGAATTAGCCTATAAAGGGGATAATGTTGTTGATGCGGTCACTTACTTAGATGTATTTGTCAGAAGTTTTGCTTATGTGGTTGAATTCATGGTCCTAGAGGATTTAGGAGAATTCATTAATGGAAGTCTTACCCAAGTTATCTTTGGAACAAACTTTAAGAGAATGACTAGGTTGAATGAATGATGATCGATGGTCTAATCACATTCTCCGATGGAGTTGAAGATTTTGTCTATCAAATGCCCCGTACACATCCTAGGTTTAAGCACAAAGATA
>CM040242.1:271990298-272284693 GCA_022545495.1 Chrysanthemum lavandulifolium
CATTGTTTTCTAACTTTCTTCGTTTTGTCTTTTAGCCTTCTTAGCATGAATTTTAGCATTAACAATATTAAGCTGGACAATTAACATCATTAGGCGAGCGGTAACACCCATTCATGATTAGAAAGCGAAATTCAGCGGAACATCGGTACAAGGTTTGCAAATAGTATACGAATTGAATTAATTACTGATGCGCCTATGGCAATTACTAGAATCAACACGATTCGTTTTATTCAATTCAAGCTTAAAGTTCCTAGATTGTTCTTCTACTTTCTTCGGTGCACATTCTTAGGTTGAGAGGTCCTATCATTCCTTGTATTGTCTTGAGACTTTGACTGCTCCCTTTAATGTCATGATTACTCTGTAGAGGGAATGGGAACATTAGTTGGCTTAACTACTCTTTGCATCACTGTTTAGATGTCTTGGGATCGAACTACATGCGGGTGCACTAAGGTTCACTTTCTTAACACTAGAGTACTGAGACTAGTACTCCTGAAGGCACATTTGAGTTCACTTTCTTAGTATTGAGGATCTAGAATCTGAACTACTCAATGGTACACTACTCCTCACATTCAAGCCATTGGGAATCGAGTGCATGTCATGTTTGGCCTTAGGCATTGAGCATGGAATCAAAGGTTAACTCTCTCACCTAATGTCTTTGGGCATATTGATCAAACATTCTAAGATTTCTTGAGATCGTTTGGCATATAAGCATGCATGTCCAATTGCATTATCATGAGGTTTTTCTAGCTTATCCTCTTCAACAATCTCACGCAGCATTCTAAGCAATCCTTAAGGGATGAGAAATATGTTTGAATGGCAAGTTTGTTGTTCCTTAGATGAGGGAACATATGTCGAGATAAAGCATATTTATTACAAGAGTGATCCTTTGATACTACATTCACCCCATTGGTCGTTTGGCATTTTCCCTTTACCGACTCTTGATTCTCAATTTCTTTTGCAATGAAGCTATTTGTTCGTTGTTTTTATTAACGAGTGACTTTAATTGATTCAAATAACTCATTGAAATGACGTTTAACCTTTTCATTTTCTTCAGAAAACTTTCGTTTTCCTTTTGTAAAGCATTTACTAGGTTTTGAAGATGAAACGTTTGAGAATTCGAGAATCTAAAGGAGGAGGCATTTGGGAGCTGTCATATTGTTCGTTTGACCCTTTAATTGAGAGATTTGGGCTTTCGACTTTTCGATCGTGTTGCCTTTGAGCTTGAATACATTCATCACGTTTGTTAATTTGGAAAGCGCATCAAACTCTGGAGCATCTGAAGATGTCTTGATATTTGAAGTTTTGACATTTTCTTTGAGATGTTGATATTTTAGTTGTAAATTAAAATACTCAACTTCTAGTTTAGAAAATGTTTAACCAAAGTGTCGTGATCATCGGTTCAATTTTCTTGTTTAGTTTAGAATTAGTTTTTCAAGCTCAATGACACGATCATGGGAGACTTTCGAGGGCAACAGATAGTTCATGAAATTTGGAAGCATTAATAGAGCAATTTGAGCGATGAAAAAATATCTTGAGCAACACATTCGGTAATAAGAGTCTCATTTAAGGTATGCAAGTTCTTCCTCTCAATCTCATTATATTTTAGTGCGCTCATAATCACTAACTTCACTACCATTGCATCAAATTCCTTTTCCATTCCTTTGATATCGGTTTCTATTCCTTTTAAGACTCTCAAAGTGATCTTTCGAAGTTTAAAGAAGGCATGACCTCGGTTAAATAACATTCTTTCATTTGCTCAAACCCTTTCTCCTTACATTATACCGGTGGGTGTGATCCTTTTCTTGCAAGTTTTCTCAAAATCAACAAACAGTTGAAATATGACATATTGACTAATTAAGGTCTTGCTTTTAGTGGCAATTTTTCTAGGAACTAGATGCATTGGTGTATTAGGAGGATACTCGATCGCTCTGAGGCATTTTCCATAAAGGGGTTTGTTTCAACAATATTTTGACTTTCGACTTTTCTAAATCCTTTTCCGAAAATTTGTTCGGAGTCGAAGGTTTGAGGCTTGAATATGTTCAAGGAAATCAGTTTTCTTCTTATAGTCATGGGGAGTGATGACAATTTTTTCTCTTTGCATTTGGTCATCTAGTTTTTGTTCATCCTTTCCTAGTGACTTCATCGATTTCTTATCTTCCTCGGTGCACTCAACGCAACTAGGTTTACGCCTAGGCTTAAGAATTTCATTACCATCATAAAGCACCTTATGAGCATTTCTAGCCTTTTTAATTACCTCTGGATTTGGTTCTTCAACAAGGGGAATGCTATGTTTATCGCTTAAGACTCGATGTTTGGTGACCATGTGAGCGATCACGAATGGTGTTTCCTTGTATGTACAACTTGTTCTCAAGTTTGTTTTCAAAGTTTTGATTAGAAAAATCTCTCAAGAGTTTTGATTCCTTTGCATTAAATTCTTGCTTAAGCATTTTCACATTTCTTGAAGTTCTTGTTTTTGTTTATTTGTTTTAGAAAGTTTTCTTGCAAGGAATTTAATTCTTGTTTCAATACTTCTCTCTAAACTTACTTTTTCTAATTCTTGTACTCACTTGGTTATCCATTTCACCTCACGGTGGTCGGCTCAAACTTAGCACGTTGTTCATAAATAGCAACACGTTCTTTATAGGCATTTAGTTGAAATTACGGACTCATCGGGAGCACATGCAGTGTATTCATCAAAGACATAGTCATTGTTGATCGCAGAAGATGCATCACTTGGTACAACTTCACTTTCACTTTGTTTCACGTATTGATGGTATGGGACAACATTGTTATTACCATATTTTCAACATTTGATTCAAAAGTTTGATTGATTGTACTTTGTCATGCATCGTGCACATCGACATCATCGTATAGTTTTAATACCTGCGAGATGAGTTTGTCCTTGGATGGGCCAAGCTAGTGGTGAAGAAGAGACAGGAGACACCATTGGAGAAATGCTAGCCATAAAGATTGTGTGTGCTGTAGGTCCATCATCCACATCAGTCGTATGCATCGCGATCACCGACTTGGAAGGCATTTTGATGATTGTGACCTATCTCACGAATAAATTGCTCATCTACATCGCATCATAGGTCTTGGCATTGCCCTCGACAAGAAGCAGCAATTCTTCTTCATTCAAGCGGCACCATTGTCTGAGCTTGTGCCGGTGACATCTTATCTACGAAGTATTCGATTACGTGGACGCTTTGGAGATGTCGCGTTCCTTGCAATGTGTCCTCACCACCACGATTATAGCATTTGATTGGCTTAGCTTGACCTTGGTTACCATTCCTTCCTCGATTTTGGTTGCCCATAGCCTCTCGTTCCACCTGTCCACGATCATCTTGTCTTTCTGAGCGGTTGCACCACGATCCTTCCATCTTCTTGATGGCTTGATTGTGTGGGTTAGAAGCGATTCGAGGTTGTTGTTGGTTTGTGGGAGAGTATTCATGTTTTGGTGATGAGAAGAGCTAGTTGATTAATGAAGCTACCCCGTGAGCATCGGCATCGACTTGTTTGTACATAGGATCGGAATGAGTTTGTGATTACCATTACCCAGGGGTATGACTTGTGATGCTTTGGTTGAGATTCGATGTTTGAGTAGAAAGTGTAGAGTCATTAGGCGAGCTAGTCTCTCCACCGGTTGGTTTGGGCGATTGAAATTAATTTTTCAAACATAGCATGTCTCTCATTCGAAGGAGAAGGCATAGAGTTGCTCATAGTTTGTATTCTTCAATCCTTTAGTGAGCTTCACGTGGTAACAAACTTGTGCCATTCGAGGTTCATGTTGTTCACAAATTTTGAGTTCAAGCTGAATGTTAGGCATAGTCATTCGATGTTCCTCATGTCATTAACTAACTTATGAAATCTCACATAGTACTCATAGACACTCTCATCGAGGTTTCATCTTGAAATGCTCAAATTAAATCGTAGAGTTGAGATTCTCTGTCTTCCATAGTTAATTGAGAACGAGAGAAGCATCTTAACATTGTCCCAAAGCGCCTTGCATCGTGTTATGATTGATCGACTGTAGATGTCTTTAGGAAGACCTTGAAGAACAATGTTTGAAGCCACGATATCGCATCAAATCTCTTTATCCTTATCATCAAGCTCATCATACATCTTAGGTCATCCATTCCGTGAAAGTGAGTACCATCTGCATTAGTATCAAGTATGTCTCTAGTCGTCTCAACTCGATATGGTCCTTCATCAATGGATTTGAGAATGTTGACACCATTTTCCTTTCCAAGGCAATACGATCACGATTCGTTGAGCCCAAGAGTCGTAGTCGGTTACTGTCAAGCATGGGTGGACGAGTATCCGAGCCATTGCTTGTACATCCTCGGCAGCAGGTGGATATGGCGGTGGGGACGTTGGTAGACATGTTAACGATTATACGGATTTTATAACTCTATGATTAAGCGGGAAATAGATTCTTTCACGGTTTTACTAAATCAAGAGAAACCGTAAACAATCACTCAAGTCGCTAGATGATAATGCACTAAGTCGCTAGATACAAATGCACTAAGTCGCTACCAATTAATTCGCTAGAAAGCCAAGTCGCTAGAAACCCAGTCGCTATGAGAAAAGCAAGTCGCTAAGTAGTAACTCGCTACACACCAAGTCGCTAACCAAATTTTGGCGACAATTCGCTACTCAAGTGCCAACAATGCAAGTCGCTAAAGAAGCAACTCATTCTGGGACCAAATCGCTACCACAAGTCGCTACCAGTAGTGGAGAGTCCACTACTTGTACTTTAAGTCGCTAGATCTAACTCGCTAGATTTAACACGTAACTCGCTACAATTTTGTGAAGCAGAGTCGCTACGAAGAAAACTTATCCGTGAACTAACTCGCTAGCATGAAAACCATATAAACATCACTTTTCAATCAAAAACAACCAACCAAGATGATTCAAGCTTACCAAATGAAAACCTAAACACTTTTGATGATTCTAAACACAAAGTACCAACAAAATTCAAACTTTAACACAAGAAATCAACCAAATGATGCAAAAACCACTAAACTTTCAAACTCAAAACCACCTAAAACCACTATAAATCCAAAGATGTGCAAGATATGATCTAACCATGGCTCTTGATACCAATTGTAAGATATAACTTTTCATACACATCAAACCATAACACAAGGTGGCGTATAAGATTGAATTCTAGAGAGAGAAAGTTAGAGGTTTAGGAACTTAGTGAGAGAAAGTGAAAGATATTATTATAAGCTCCAACTCTCTACCTTGGGAGTAGAGTATTTATAATCTTACATAAACGCACACATCGGGTGTGGATCAGGCATCTGATGGGTAAAGACCGTCCAAGTCCTCCACGGTGTTACTTAACTAAATACTACATAACTTAAAATAACTATCGACTACGAGCTTTCTACTGAATACAAATACTTGAGGTGACCGACTCTTTAATCACGAGAATTTCTAATTCCTAACAAGAGGAATTAAATGCTAAAGATAGAAGCTAAGGAAATTGAAGAAGCTCATAATATAGAAGCGACTAAGAAATTGCAAGAGGAATTGAATCTTTGGCGATGACCATTAAGTCACCTATTCTGTTTCTTTTATGCCAAGAAGACCAAATCGAGCTAAAGACAGAAATGTAATGATGGCTTATTTAAAAGTCGGTATAAAGTTGCGAGAGGTTTAATTATTTTGAGATGAAAGAATTGTATGATCGTTAGGGAAGCTTATAAGAAAAGTGTTGAAAACATCAAAGATTATAAAGATGATGCTGCTTGGAAAGAAAAAGATAGAAAAATGAGCTTAAAAAGAAAAATAAAAACTGAAGTTGAAGAAATACAGTCATCAAAGAAAGAGAAAGTTGAGTTACGCTCTGATACCAAGATGTTTGAGTGACATGTTCAAGTCAAGGGGAAGCATGGAAAACAAGATTGTTTCATTCATGGTGAGATTCAATTATCTCAACTTTTGCTACTTCGTCTAGGAAGTTCGTACAAGAATCGTGTTTGTTTTGTCATCATCAAATAGGGAAGATTGTTGGGTCTATTATAGATTGATGATACAAAACAAGAAGAATGAAACATGAAGGACTAAAAGTGATAAGAGGAAACTACAAAAGATGGAGGATTTGGAAGATTCTAAAAGATATGCTTAAAAGAATATTTAGTTTCCTAATTGTATTATGATTCCTCTTAGAACCCTAGATGTCTCTAGTATATAAAGAGACATAGGGTCATTAGTTTTATTATCGTACAAGATGTAAACCTAAAGGTGTGTGTGTGTGTGGGAACCTAGGCGTAGGAAACGCCTAGGTTTTAGTAAGTTAGTGTTAGATCAAGTCTTTGATCTTTATTATAGTTAGTTAGTTAGTTTATGATAATGAAAAACCTTGTTTATAATAATGTTGATTCTATGTTTGAATATTCCGCTTTCATTATTATGTGTTCCTAGATATAATATTAGACCTAGTCTAAGAGCTTACAACGATCTTTACATGTGGTATCAGAGCCTGGGGCTCATGATATCCAGGATCTACAAGGTCTTTCGAAGAGAAAAGAAGAAAAAAAAAATCGAATCTGGAATTTTCGTAAGGTTTCTGCAGGGCTGTTTTTAAACAGCGATAACTTTTTCGTTAACCGTCGGATTGGGACGAAAGTTTTGGTGGATGTTCTCTATATGACAATCTAACTTTTCACAGAAAGGATCTTCGATCTGAGCTTTCAATCAAAAGATATTCAGTGTTGAAGTTGGCTGCTGAAGGAGTTTTTAAAAGTCGAATTCTTAAGGTTTATGAGGTAATCGTATTTTTGGGAATTGATCTTTTGGAGATATGTGGCGACAATACAACTTGGTAAGAATTAATAATCTGATTTCTAATCTTGCACATGGTATTCTCGATTTTTTTATTTATATCCATGATGATTGATTAAGCTTTAAACATCGTACTCGCTGATATTATTGTCAAACGATTGTACTGTCAAGTGCATGGAATTCGTTTTTGCATCTTATCATTGATTGGTTGCATCAATATTAAATGGGGCGGTGGTCATGTGTATACCACTACATGGATTTATTAATTCAACGATGCCAAGTTGATTCCCATGGGTTGGTGTGAATTTATACTTTACACCTCATTATATAAACATCACATATAGATTACATAATTGATTCGTTTTCTGGTCCCATTAAATGCTATTATCTATGTACGATTAGACATGTCTTTTCGAGCAGTTAAGGGCAAGTCTTCTTGATTTTTTTAAAGTCGCTTATGCTTCAAATCTTCTTGTCTTCTTATGAAATCTGCGGTTTATATCTGAAAATCTTGCTCCCGTCAATCTTGCTCAAGTGCGATTCTTCTCAAAGAAATCTTGCTCAAGGTTTTTGCATGACGAAACTTATTTGGATTGGCGGTCTAATGGTTTATTACGAGGAGATTTGGAATTAAGGGAAGTCGAGCATAATTATTGTTATGATTTTGGACGACACAGGGTTATTGTTCACACACACAAGGAGTTTGGTTATTTGTTCTTAAAGGATTCAAAAGGCTCGTATTTGATTCTTATGGATTAATTGATTCTGAAGAAGGTTGAATATCATTTATTTGATGTTGTAGTTGAGTTTCAGGTTTGTGTTCTTATCATATAGCTTGATGAATCTAGCAATGTGTTTTTCTTATGATGCTCTATGCACATTGACTATCACTTAAAGGGTTACATTGTAGTGCTCGGTGTCTCATATTAGTTGAGGATTTTGTCAAGGGATTGCGGTCTACTTATATTTGGTGATTCGTATAAGTATGGAGTTTCGTGGATAGTACAAGATTTAAGACACAAGTTTGAGAAATTCTACTTCTTCATCAAATTTGTTATACTCGGTTTTCTTCACAAGTGATCATTACATGGAGTCTACAGATTTGAAGAATCAAGAAGATGGTTAACATATGGGTTTCAAGGAAGCTTATTGTTAAATGTTTAACCATCTACATGCATCACTCAAGGGGAAGTGTTTGAATTTTACTACTGTTGATCTTTATTACTACTATTAGTTGGAGTTTCTCTTGTTTTGGATCCATTTTCTTATGATGCGTAATGGTGGGCGATTTGAGCATTGGAAGTCTTAGATTGGAGTATGATATTGTTTCGTGGTGGTCAAGATCAAGTTTGCATATGTTCTCTATTTGTTGATAACAAAGGGAAGAGAAGTTTGAGTGACATGTTCAAGTCGAGGGAAGCATGGAAAACAAGATTGTTTCATTCATGGTGAGATTCAATTATCTCAACTTCTGCGCTTGCGTCTAGGGAAGTTCGTACAAGAATCGTGTTTGTTTTTCATCATCAAATAGGGAAGATTGTTGGGTCTATTATAGATTTGATGATACAAAACAAGAAGAATGAAACATGAAGGACTAAAAGTGACAAGAGGAAACTACAAAAGATGGAGGATTTGGAAGATTCTAGAAGATATGCTTAAAAGAATATTTAGTTTCCTAATTGTATTATGATTCCTCTTGTAAACCCTAGATGTCTCTAGTATATAAAGAGACATAGGGTCATTAGTTTTATTGTACATACAAGATGGAAACCTAAAAGGTGTGTGTGTGTGGGAACCTAGGCGTAGGGAAAATGCCTAGGGTTTAGTTAGTTAGTGTTAGATCAAGTCTTTGATCTTTATTATAGTTAGTTAGTTAGTTTATGATAATGAAAAACCTTGTTCATAATAATGTTGATTCTATGTTTGAATATCCCGCTTTCATTATTATGTGTTCCTAGATATAATATTAGATCTAGTCTAAGAGCTTACAACGATCTTTACACTAGTTGTAGACACCATGTTTTTAGCTTTATGACTAGAATGAGCTTGTTTTCCTACATTACAAGCATCACAAAATGATGTTCATATTTTAACTTAGGTAGATCTCTTACTAGATCTTTGGATGATAGCGATTGAAGAAGTCGCATGTTGGCGTGACCCAATCTTCGATGCCATAAGGTGATATCATCCATAGAGGTAAGACATAGTTTGTCTTTAGGTTCATTACCGATTTTAATGACATAGACTCCATGTTTCCTAATTCCTCTTCCTATGGTTATGCCATTTTTAGTATCTTACTACGGGTTTTTTAAAAGTACATTGCCTTTTTATCACATATTTATCCTATACTTAAGAGGTTAAAGTTTAGGTTTTCTACGTGACACACATCGTTAATGGTTAGAGATTTGTTAGAAATCGTACCTACTGAGGATTCTACTTTGCTATTTCCAAACACATTACCTCTGTTTAGGGATTCATATGTGAGAATAGATCCTATTGCGGTCATGAGCCTCGTGCCCGCTATCCTTAACCCGTTCATCGGGGTCTAGGTGGACCTTTAAGCACACCTAAAACAATAATAAACTCAAAGTTTGGTCCCCATTTGTTCATGGGTCCATTAGTGTTAAACATTCCATTCATGTTAGACATGTATGGATAAGATAAATATGCATTCCATGGAGCAAAGTTTTGAAAAGGAAAACCGTTTTGCATATTTGGGTTCCATCCCATTTGATGGTTACTTCTTGGATAAACGTTATTAGGTCTCCTAAATGAATTAGGTTTTGAAAAAGATGGAGCTTTGTTTCTTGCAAAAGTAGGATTATATTTTGGAGTGGTTGTCTAGTGGTGGCGTGAGTTGGTTTCTTCTTATTAATGATAATAAAATCGGTTCTAGATGAAGAAGCTACATTATTGCTCTTGTTTGCTCTGACAGATCCACGGATCCACATTTGTACACTAGCGGTTCCCTTATCAAGGATCCGTGGGATCCACCACTTGAGTGGTTGGTTTTCTAGTGCCTTAACAAATTTTGTTTCTTTATTTTCACTAGTTGATGGATCAAGTTGTTGAATACCTAAACCTTTTGGTTGTTACGGTTTTAACACTATCTAATATCGTATCTAAAGTGTTCGTACTCATTCTAGCAATTTTAGAATCTAGATGATCAACTAGTGTTTGAAGTTGAGCATAAAGTTCACATTCACCACTTGCTATTTTACCCTTTTCTAAACGTTTTAGTTTTGCTTTTAATTCTATGACTTCTTTATCTAAATGTTGGTTTTGACTCTTTAAAAGATTGTTTTGTTAATTAGTTTTAAGCTAATATTGCATAGTTTGTCATATTCATTATGCAATGAGTCGTCATCAAGTGATGAGCTACTATAGTATTCGTGACATACCTCGTCATTTGCCATGAGACAAATTTCTTCGTCCTCGTCGTTGCTCATTCCCCACGTACGCTCACACGCCTTTTGATCATCCCGTTTGGGACACTTACTAATTAAGTGGTTAGGGTCACCACATTTAAAGCAAGTACGATCATCTTTTGGCTTCTCGTCCTCTTTGCTTTTCGAAAGCCTTTCTTATCGTCATACGGTTGTTTGGCGTATCTTCCTTTCTTCTAAGAACTTTTTAAAGTCCCACCGCCATAGCGTACTCCTCGTCGTCACTTTACTCGAAGAGGAGTTCTCTTCATCGCTTGAACCCTTTTGGCTTTAAGAGCAAGAGATTTGTGTTTCTCTTTTACCTTTGAGGCTTGAGTCTTTGGCAAGGACAAGCTCGTAGACTTTTAGGTTGCCTATGAGTTCATCGGTGAGGATTGTCAAATCTTTTGACTCTTCGATCGCGTCACCTTGGATCTCCACTTGATGGAAGTGCCCTTAGATATCTCCTAACATGGTTACGGCTAGAAAAGATTCATCAAGTGCTTGTAAAGATGTAATAATAGTATTAAAGTTAGCAAAAGAATGATCTATAGTTTCCTCATCCGATATTGAAAATTGTTCATATTGGTGAACAAATAAATCAATTTTATTATTTTTAACTTGTTGGTTGCCTTGATGAGTTACAACTAAAAAGTCCAAATTTCTTTAGAGGTTTAAGCATAGAAATTCTTTGAATTCCTTTTCGGTAAAGCATTATATAAAACCATTTTGCTTCACTATTTTTAGAAAGTTTTTCTTCATTTCATCATTTAGTTTATCATGAGGTATGTTAACTAAATTCCTTTTATCGTCTTTTGAGGTAACCTCAAAGTCGCCTTCAACAATAATGTACCAAAGATCAATATCTTTAGATTTCACATATGTTTCGAATCTATTTTTCCAATATATAAAACCATTAGTTTCAAGTAGTGGTGGTGGTTGCATAGATTGCCCTTCCTTATAATTTTGTAACCCATAGTGATCGAAAAGTTTTAAAATACAATTTTACTTTAAAACTTTTATAAACTTAGCTCTTGATGCCAATTGTGGAAAACTAGAAGGGGGTTGAATAGTTTTCGATTTTCGTTAGTTTCAAAACTTTAGATTCATTAATATGTGAGATCTTATGGATGTAGAAAGTATAGATCTAATGATAAAGCAAGTAAATAAAGTAAAGCGAAGGAAAGAAAAGACACAACCGATGTATAGTGGTTCGGCTACAAGGACACCTTCCTTGCCTACTCCACCCTCCCGAGTCACCTACTCGAGAGTTCAAGCACTATGTCAACAAACTCCTTCACTTGCGGAGAAGCCTTCACAGCGTTGCTTACACTTTTTCCGGTACAAATCTAGATACCGAGTCCGTAACACGGTGGACCAAACCAACACGACTATTACACAACAAATATGTGAAATATCAAATACAAGATCTTCGCTCTGAAATATTGTGGGTGACAAATCAATCAAGGACCCTTGCTTGGATGACTTGTAGAATGCTCGTGGTCTCGCCTGTAGAAGGACCTATATGAGGATCACAATAGAAAGAAAGAAGAACAACTCTCTAGATCAAGTGATCTATATGTTAGAAGAGAATGAGAGTGTTTGTGAGATTTAGTAAGAAGAGGGTGAGTTAGAATGAAGAAATGGTTCTCTATTTATAGGCAAAAATCTTCCTTTGTTTCCGGATCCCACGGATCCCTTCCACTTGGGATCCGTCTAGTGTAATCTTAGGGATCCGTGGAGCGCTCCTCTTGCCCATGGGTTTTTGGTTATGGGTCATGGGTTATGAGTTGGTCCATGGGTTTTCTTTAGATTCAATGTATCTAAGTGTACATTGTATCTAGCCAACTAGGTATGGGTTAAGATCCATGGGTTATGGTCCATGGGTTATGGTTTTTACCATCCTAATAAACTATTACAACAAATGCTTAATTACTACATTTTGTATTTAAATGGCTATATGTAAATGTTTTACAAAAATAACATGTATCCTTATAATTATACTTAAGATAACATTATATTTGTTATCAACAAAACACAAAGAGATCGCAAAATATTAATAAACGTTTTTACGGTTTATTTGTATTAACAATAACCTTTAGAACTTCTAAAAATTATTCTGGGAAAAATATTAGACTTATCCCTTACATTCTGCCGTGACACCACAAGGACCAAACATAGTCATTTGATCATGGTTTTAGTCTTGAATGATTAATTGTTAATCAATATTCGTTGTTACAAGTGTCTTGCAAACGCGGGGTTCGCTAAAAGTATAAGATTGTCAATCTTATAGAGTTATAAACACTTGATTATATATGTGTTGTTCTTAGGGATTCCTGTGAAAGATTAGGCGAAGGATAGTGAAAAGAGAGGGGGGATCTCGACTACAAAATCATTGTAAGTTTCTTTTTATGATTACATACGTTTAATAATTATGTTGTAATTGTTTCGTGTATGATTTACTTAGCCTATTATTTATGATAATAATATGACATGGTAATTATTGATCTTATGATAATAACATTTACACGTTAAAATCCGTTATCGTAAAGATGTGTATATTTAATTCGTGTGTTGTAAATGATTTACACGCTTCCGCACCTTGATTGATCATGTTGATATGTTATGAATATGTTAAAATGGTTATTATACACAAAATAAGTTTTAAAATATACACATTGTATGCTAAATTCCATTATTAAATGACTAAGTTAGGGCTTAAGCCTAATTGTGGACTTAAGGTCAATTAGATTTAGAGTTATGTGTAAGTTCTTTATTGTAAAACGAATAATATTGATTATATATATAATAGAGGAACATCTTTGAGTCGCATATGCCACTTGGCATGCCTAAATGCAAAACATGTCCAAAATTAATTACGTGGCAATGCCACCTATTATTTACACGCTCCATCTTTAATAAAACACACTCCTTCCCGGATCTTGACCAAGAACACACTCCTTCACAACGAAACCCCAATCCCTTATTTTCGGGATCACAATCAATTGCATTTGTATTGCCCAAAATTAAAGCGAACATCCCTTTGCCTAAAACAAGTCTCGATTCATTCTTTGAAAATCACCAAATCATCCTATTTTTGGTGATGATTCAAAAGTGTTTGTCAAGCGTATCAATTACTTTGAGATGTTGTTAATTTGTTCGATGATATGGGCGTGTTAAAGATTTATATCAAGGTTTTCTTTAATCTCATTGTTAACCCTAAATCATCCGGCTATAAATTCAACCATTGTGTTCATACACTTCATATCACAATCATTCGATCGGAAAAACCACTATCTCACCATGACTTTTGGATACCAAAGTAAGTTTTTAACTATCTCGATTCTTTTTATACCACATGTTTGTATAAATTATAAATGTTATGAATTTGTTTATAATTATATTCATTTGATTGTAATGTTTTGAATGATTGCATTTGATTGTAAGGCTGAAATTGATGAAGAATTAGTATAACATTTATACCATCTTTAATCAACTGCTATGTGTTGAAAGTTTATTTATACTTGAGGAAAACTTAGTATAAATGATATCGCATTTGATTGAAAAGTGTAGCCATTAGCATCACTAATATGTGTTGAAAGTTTATTTTAACTTGAGGAAACATTAGTATAACTTGCCCATGTCATGAATCCCTTATGTTTTAGATGAAATAGATTTTACCAACCTGTATCGTTTCGCAAAATATATGTTTTCTCGCTTTTTACCAAGCTGTGTCGTTTATTTCCAAAATCATTGTTTTTAAAGCCCATCACTTTTCAACTTTTGGAAGATTCCTTCTTGAAGGTGAAAACAATGTTAGTGACAACGTTAAGAGTTCGCGATGAATGATAAGGGAAAAATGTTGCATCTCGAGTGATTTGGAATTCACTTCCTTGGATCAAATAGATCCAATGCTTGATAACATAAAAATCAAAGGAAGGTGTATTTCAATGTGGCATAGCCATCTGTTTGGGAAACCAAAGCAACCGTCAGTTTTGATATCGTGTTACGAGGATACGCGGTACTTTTACAAATATCATCTTTATAATCACATACAATCTGTATTTTTAATTTCAAACCATGTAGCTTTATCTTAACACATTCTAACAAATTTTGCGGGGTAATCGCATCCAATGTCTTGCGGAACAATGACATGTATCGGTTTGAACCCCTTTTCCAACGAGGTCATTGTTATATCATTCTTGATTTCGGTATTGGTGAGAACAATGGTGTACTACCATTGTTGAATCACAAGTACAAAATTACATTTTTCGGTCAACCAAAGTTACGGATTGACCACTTTGATGATGATGTCTTGGGTTCAAATTAGAACCTTTTAGTCGATTCGAGTAAGAAATACAATGAAAAGGATTACATTGGTAAACTTACTTACTTAACACACCTATTACATTTTATACAATTATTCAACAAACGTTGCCGTCAGTTTACTTACATTATATTCTTGCAATGCAGATGTCATTGGAGCTATTGTAGCAATTGGTGATATTATGCAAGTTCCAAATACTCTTGTGAAAAAAGTCAGACGCACTATTGTCATTGAGGACAAAGAGTATGAATTATTTGAGACATTCATTGTACATTAAAACTTATACGCTTTATGTACAGTTTAGAATAATACATTCCTAAAACTTATAATTGTTTCCTGTTCTATTTTCGGGGAACAAGAGTTAAATGTACTACGGGACACACAGGTGAAATGTTTAATCGGTATGCTAACAATGAGGATATCGGTGCGCTCATTTTGTGTTGCAGCTTGCAAAAGTGAAATATTTCCGAGGTAACACTAAATATTTCTTTTGAAACAAATAAAGACTACCAAATCAGTGTACAATGAAATTAGTATTTGTAATTTGTTAACCCGCTCTGTATTTGTACTTTCTATTCAGATGAGCCTGCAGTCCACAACTCACTTTTCGGAAGTAGGATTTTCATTAACAAGGAAATCCCGGCCATCACATCATTCAAGGAAATGTAAGTTATTTTATATTTTTGTTTAATTACGAATATGTTTACCAAATGCTTCATTTCATTAATAGTTAATTTTAAATCAATTTAGGTATACATCCAAAGAAGGCTACTGTTGGCGGTGACCATAAGATTGAGGTATTCACTCCTCCATTGACAAGATCACACGAGATGTTTTCAAACACACGGTCGGATCAACTATCGGTGGTATCGACTCTCCAACCGATAAGACATCACTATTCGATTAGACAACCAAACTCTTTCCACATCATTTACATAGGTTTTGTTATTTTACATGCACAAACATAATAGTTATATTCATCATTGACGAGACCGAAGTTGTACTTTATGCAAAAGTTCATCGAATCCACAAAGAACACGGTGGTGTTATGATGCATGTAAAGGTGCAACAAGATGGCAAAACCATCTACATCTTGAGTTCCAAAAGGCATCTGATTGTTCTTATCATGGTACAATTTACGGTGGTTCCAAGGTAACAATTTTACTCTCCCTTTATTATATATTGTTAAAACATTTACATTTTTATTACAATTTTACTTTTAAATTGAAATATTACCTTTATTTATTACAAAATTAGGTTCAAGCGATATTGAGGGTTATTGATGAGACCGGATCGGCACCATTTGTTGTTTTGACACAAATATTAGCAAGATGTGCAATGGTGTTTCAGCGTATGAATTAATGACCAAACATGGGCGAACACAACGGAGTATTTATTGAGGAGTTGAATGTCATTGTTGGCAAAAGTACCTTTTAAGTTCACTACATGACATAATGTGAACTCCAACGACCAGTTTACCTTTGCCAAGACCACGTCCGATGATCTTGATTTAATTGCTCACTTTAAGGAAGGATTTCTTGATGCACGGTATCAATTTTAATCCAAAACCTCTTGGTTAATTTGTTTATCCTAATATATTTTGTCAATCGTTAATTTCATATTATTGCGGGATGTGGATGATCGGTATAAAACTCACGATATGATGTTACGCACATTACATTGGCTTCGATCGTGACTTTTAACATCAACAAGTTCCTACCGAAACACGGATAATCAATCTCAATATTCAACAAGCACGAGTCTGCGACCTCTGCAAACATCCGAAATTTCGCTTGAAACACGGATAATGAAACACAATCCACAATAAGCCGTCTTGGTGCGATGCGGTTGGAAAAGAATAGTGCATCGGAAAAGCAAGCGGCGAAAAGAGCGATGAATCGGCGGGAAGCAAAGGAGTGAACAAGAAGCGAGATATCATTGACACGGATGACTTGCGGATGAAGATGATGCATCGACAAGTGCAAAAAGCCCCTTCGCAACCGTCAAAATTGAGAAAGGCAGTGATTGCCGTTCCATTGATCATCTCCATGCTTATTTCATTCCATTCGTACCAAATGTGTTTTGATGTTAAGACTTTACACATTTTTTTTCTTTGGTCGCTTTTACGGATTTTGCTTAAGGTTTCAATTTCAATTTTATGTACAATAAGTTGGCTAATGCGATATGTGCTATGCCATGGTTATCTGTTATCGAGCATGGAGATTTGATCAATATATTTTCTTTCAATACATTTTTGCGAATATTCGCCTTATTATCTGTTTCATTTACCCCTTTTTATGCTTTACGTATATATGACACACTATGCTTGTGCTCACGATGCATAGTATCGAAAATCGAGATGTTGCATTGTGAGTTATTACAAACTTGAAAACACTTTTCTTTTACAATCATCATTTTGACTACTTTTTCGGGACTATATTCGGTATTTCACCCACCCGGATGTGAAGATCATACACCGCCATGTTTTGTAACCACACACTCGATCGGCGGTTCGTGGTTTCCGACTTCTCCAACCGATAAGCATTTCCTATTCAACTATTATAATCTTTATTTAACTTCATGTATTACATACACTGTCAGTATACATCTTACCATACTCTCCTTTTATAAGCATCATTTTAGGACTATTCCTTTGTTACATTTACTTTAAACAAATTAAAACAATCGAAAAACAACTCACACAGTTCACTATATAAATAGCCACTTCATTTTGATATTTGCCTGTCCACTTCCATCAATCATACAACCATATTATTAGACTATTTGATATTTTGACCCAAAGATCATAATTGTAGTATACAATTACAAATAAAATTGAAATATATCTTTCCATTTTATGTAAGCGATCTTGTATATATGAATCTTTTAAAAAGCGAAATTCTTCTAACATAAATGAAAATTAAATGTTTGAATCTTCAATTAAAATAATAATTCAAACATATCATTTCCAACTTTAACAATCAATCTAAGCATTATATAAACTCTCAACATCAACAAACAAAACACCAAACAAAGCTGTTTTCTCAAATTCCTTAAAGAATACCATATGGCTCATCACAACTCACCAAAGGTAAAACTTGCCTGTACCAATTTGTTACAATGTTCAATATTAGTCATACAAAACTGCATTTTACTAATACTTTATACTTCTTGGTTGTCATTTATACATTTTATTACAATACAGAAAGAAGATATTGCAAACTCACCTAATTGTTTTTGGATTCAAGAGCCACCTGTTATCATTATCTCAGATGATGAAGTGGTAATATACAAGTTACTCATACATAATGAAAATTAGAACTGCATATTAACTGTAACTTATATTCTATAAATTCCAGGAAATCCCCGAGAAGATTGCAGGTAACCTAATATTCAATGATTCTTCACATGAGCCTATCAATGGTGGTCATGTTGTCGATCCTCAAAGTGACAAAGAATGTTATATTTGTATCAATAAAGGATGTCTATTCCATCATATGCGGAATACAATTATGTCATAAACAATCTTGTTGATATTCAAGACTACATTGATGAGGAGAAAGATGAATGGATCTGCATTAACAAAGGCGCAAACATCACAATCATTCAATGGAATATCATGATGACAAAGAATCCGGTGCATCAAATGTTTGTGAAGAATCGGTGCATCAAATGGTGGTGATGAAGTTTTCATCAAAATAATACTCTTATAAGTTTGACATTATTATCAATAAGTTTATTCGTAGAATGTCGTTATAAACATATGTTATCGGTTATTTTCATAAGTAATTTACATTATCTAAAATTTTATTACGTCTATTATTGCAAAACATGTTTGTTTCTTAATGGATACTCCTTATCAGATAAGTGTTATATCTGAACACATCAACAAATAGTTACTCCTTATCATATAATTGTTACTCTTTGTCACATATTGGACATCACTGAGATGATATATCTGATAGAACATGTTAACCTATGAATGTGCAGAACTGTATTCTGAAACCAAATTGTTATGCAATCACTTGCTAAAATTAGTAATAACAAACTTTTCAACTCTGAATTATATAAAAAATCTATATCAGATTCACATCATCACCAACACTAAATAAGACCAACACACCAAAATATGAATGGTTAATCAATTCATTTATATATCAACAAATAATTCATCAAAAATCTATAAGCATGAAACTTGAAAAAAAAGACACATCTTAAAGAACATATAACTTTAAAACAAAGACACGACAAGGAACCACATAGATTAAAGCGCAAGGATATTGTTTTACAACCCATTGATTAACCTATTCATAATAGGCTATGTGATCATCCAAAAAACAGCAAATGTCTAGACCATGACCACATAACATAACATACCATATATCCATACATAAGTTCAGATCATACTAACAAGCCAAAATAAACATAAGTTTTTATAGCATAAGTTTCTAACAGACGTGGAAAACAGGGTACTCTTCCACTTCATCTCCGACCATATCTGTGAGCAAATGCATGAACTTGAACCTTATCATTTTGTTGTAGCCAAAGTTACATTCATGTGCAAACTCCCTCCATTCACCAAATATGTTCACATGGTTCGTCCTTCCAGGTTCCTCTTTATGAAACTCCATTTTAATATTAAACCTGCACTCCACATCCTGGTGTATCATCAAGACCGTCCTGTATGTGTGCATCGGGTGGTATTCAAGAACTCGGCGGTATGGTGCGCAATAAACAATGCCCACCATCCGAATACATAATTCTTCATATACATTAATAATGTTTCACGACAAATCGTTTCACCTAATAATAATACTTACGAGTCGTTTGAAAGCGTAATCATATTAAAACACTTATAGAAAGTGTCACCAACTTCCCAAAGTGGTCTTCATGTCACGGCCATCGACGGATGTGGTGCATCCTATCATCATCGACAATACATTTACCATGTTAGAATACCTCCTAATACTATCGAACTACACTAGGATCTAACTACATTTCTATGCCCTTAAACTAATGAATTATATAAAGACATATAGAACTTTCAACTAAATAAGGATTTAAATATTTATATTACCTTTGTTGTCAAACTCTGAGGAGGTTGCATGTGATGGAGTAGTGTCGCTCCATAGAAATGCATCGGTGTATGAGGACTACCGTCAAAGTTAAACGCCATCAACCTCAAAACAGTATTATGCTCCTTGGTAAACACCAATATCTGCCCAGCTTGCAAACCCAGAGTGAATTTCATAATACTCCAAAGATGATGATCCAATTCATATTCACCAGTCTGATTAGGAACATTAACATGTGTCACAGGAACCATGAAGTAGTCTTGTCCACAATTAATCCTAATATGATCTGCCTGCCCTATACCAGTCAAGAAATCACCAGCAATTCTCTGTACATGAAGTTCACGTTTGTCGTAAATACACTTTTTAATACAATACATTCACTTACTAATAAAGGTTATACAAGATTAAGGTACATATTAATTTATACCTGGGGCCTGTTTGTGTCGGCCCAGACACGACTCTTAAAACGATAGTAACGGTTGTTGTCTTCATCATACCCCCTGTATTCCTTTCCATCCCTAACATCGTATCCTGTCATGTAGAAACTGTCAGATCCCTCCTGTATGAAATGCAACCAATCCACATACGGACCGATGTTGTCCTTAGCAAGCTGCTTCCAATCCCTTCCTTGAGTGTGATAGGTCCTCGATAGGTGTTATAAACCGGACTTTCTTACGGTTCTTCTTGGTGGTCGAGATAGAGATATTTGTTCCCATTAAAGCCATCAAATTCAAATACCTCGGGAAGTTCTGAATAATTATTCAAACATTTACGTTACTTTTCACTATACAATCAAACTTATAAATTATAATATGGTGTTCTTTTATTTACATTGCTTAGGGTATGTTCTCGGTTAACCAACACTACGAACTCTAACGGCATTTTCTGCTATAAACAAGCGTACTTTAAATATCAAAGCGGTTATACCTATATAAGAATAGCATTATGATCTTGCTTTTGTTATCAAAATCTATTAACCGTATTCGAATGTATCAACTTAAAAGTATACCACCATAATATCGCAAACACTATTTAGTAACCATTATCGTCACTTACATAAAATCATTTTGGATACAAACCAATATCTATTTCATGTTTTCACTTATATTTGGTAGTCCTATATAGTTAACAATTAATCTATCAAACTCTCAAAATCAATCCATAAGATTACACCATTATTATCACTTACATACTACTTTTTTAATAACTTACCTTAGTGTTTGACTAATTTCCAACATAAATGTTAATCAAACTTCCAACCTACTATAAAAAGCAGAGTCTTGCTAACAACAACAACCACATGCATTATTATTTAACTAAGATTCAAGCGATTAGTGTATTCAAGATGTACAACGATTATATACATAATCATTCTCACAAATATAATGCATTTTTTTCAATCAACAACTATCATCATTAACTTATTTGTTACCATTATCTTACATTAAGTTTGATGATCTAAAACTTATCATCATGCAAGGTTTTCAAATACGGGTATACCTAAACACTTCATAGCTTCAAATCTACTAACAAATACCTTTGATCATGTTTTAGTAACCTTTTTATAAAAGTTTTAATCTTACTAACCTTGGAGTTGATTTGCGATTTTTGATCAATGTTGTGATTTGTGAGATTGTTAAGTAGCCAACTAAATCTTGAGCATGTAATGATTTTATTCACTTGGAAAACACAATATATACTATTAGGCGGCTTAAAAATCATTACCGTGACTTTTTGTTGACTATCATTAATGCTAACGAGTTGGGCCAAATATACATGTATGGGCTAAAACATGATAGAAAAAAACCAACATATAAAGCGTATACATGTATATGGTTATAAGTTTAAAGGTTTTGTAACACAATAACATTTACCAATCATAATAAAAGCGTTTTATGCTTTGAATGTAGATGATCAATGAAGTATTATGATTCAAAAGTTATAAAAATTACATAGAACACAACTTCTTGATCATACAACTCTTCAATATGAGAATTCGTATCAACCATTTGATAATTCGTTTTGTAAACACGAAATGTGTAATGTTATACCAAACATTCGACCGAAAGAATATCATCAATCATCGATTATTATTTCATCTAATTTGAATGGAGGAAGAAGTTCAAACATTATCATCCACTTTAACTATCAATAGGTGATATTTTGTTATTTGTTTGTTTTACTTAATTTACCTTTTGTTACACCACTATCCTTAATGTTAATCAATTATTTTGATTTCCTAATAACAAATCTATCTTTTTGAGGTTTATTACCAATACATGTATTATATTCCTTGAACCTTAAACAAATGTTCAAAGCGATGAAACTAAAAGAGATGCCGTTATGATAGCTACAACTTTTAACAAAATTGTAATGTCACTCAATAATTCGCAATACACATAATTCAATGGCAAAACGACTTCACATGGAATTTTCATTACACTATCTTGAAATTACCAACATCTTGATGCTACTGAGACACAACATTGTACATACATTGTATTATCATTTCAAAACTTATATATAGTTAGTTTTGAAATATTAACCATTATAGTTTACATACATTAACATAACAAGTATAATATATTATCTTGGTCAATTAATACTAATATTATTGAATACTCAATTTCCGTTTTAACATGCCTTAACAATCCCTAAATATCGGGATCATAATGTATCACCATCAAATTATTTGTAACCAAATTATTTCCTTTACCATAAATATATGATGATTTTGTATACAAATTTTATGTTATCCCTACTAATTAGCTAAAACATATACTAATCCTTTCACTAAGAGTTTCTTTTCGGATACAATTACATCAACAAACCTATCTTTGATTACAAGAAAAACACATCAGGTTTGAATTTCTTATACTTTTAGGTGTTAAACTCGAATAACCATCATTGTATGTAAAAATAGTATAGTTTGTCCACATATTTACATCAACTTAATACACCATTATCGGTATCATTTCATTGCAATATGATGGGATTAGAATATATTGTTAGCGACTTCATACAATACTTATGTTATTCTTGATATTGATAACCAAACATTACAAATTTCTTTGTGTCTTGCAAAAGACACTTATAACTTAGTTTTGCATTTGTATTAGTTCATGGATTCCAACAACAAGAGGAAAGCTATTGTTATCAACAACACGTTATCTCACGGAAAGAAAACACACCAAGCGCAAGGCTACATGATATCGATATCAACTCCGATGGCGAAGACCATTAAGTACTCAAGAAGATGTTACTTTTATGAGAACTTCAAGCGCAACCAATTCCATAGATGACTTCACTTTGAATTCACCGTTAGACTGTTCTTATTGATATAACTAATAGTAAGTAAGCGCTTTCATGAAATTTAATTTTAATATCCATTAACAACAATCATAATGTCAATATGAAATAGTTATAATGTAATAACCTATATTTATCATTTTAGATGGATCATCTTACGCTACACCAACAGTTAGGCGTGAGGAAGACCGCCAAAGAATTCTACACAAACAACAACTAAAGTATTTATTAATCCAACAATAACAACAATTCCTCGAGAAAGACCGGGAAGGAAAACAATAGAAACAACTACTCCGGGCATATAGTCCATTCCTTTCACATACTTTTTGACTACATTTTGTTTTGTATATCTTTTGTTATTATGCTATAAATTCTTTATATAAACCAAAGCGTTTACTTAATCTCACGAGTTATCACTATATCTCCAACTATAACTCCAACTCTGTCATACCAACCCTGTAATTTCAAATATAAGAACTCGCGAAAACCGGAAGGCCACGGAAAGAAATAACTACTCGGGCATATAAATCCTTTTCTCCCAAATCCTTTGACTGCAAATTGCTTTACCATATTGTAGTTGCATTTTTAATGACATATCGTTTACACGATTCCACAGATTTACCAACTCCATCTCCATCTGTATCTCCAAGTCTGTCACACAAGCAGTGTAATTTCAACAATAACTCCTAGGCGTAGACCGGAAGGCCACCAAAAGAAACCACAACTCCATATGTAGCGCAAGTCTGTCATACCTTCATCATTAACTCATATCGTACACCACTAAGGCAACAAAAAAACCACTACTCCATACATAGCGCAAGTCTGTCATACCTTCATCATTAGCTAGAAGGCGTCCGGAAGGCCACGTTTAGATGACATAACACAAGGTAGGATTGTGTACTCCTTTTAATATATCTTTTCCGTTCGTTTTTTAAAATCTATAGATAACTTAAGCTGTTCTTAAGCAGGAACTCCTATCGTCTAACAAAAGCACAAGGTTTAGCGGAAAATCTCTGTCGCATTTGACATAGGTATATTTTTTCTTAATAAACCACTTAACTATTGAATTGACTTTGGTAGTATTAAGTAATTCATCCACAACATTATATATACTTTAACACGGGTTGTTCATCGGTTTCATCGGATATTGCATCAAACAATGTTACCAACTCAGCGATTACTTACGAGCCACATAGGAGAAGAAGCAAGTGTGTTTTAGGATCCACATCACGACGTATTAACTTCACCAATGGCGGTGTACAAAATAGTCTGACAATCCATTCGTTGGTATTTCAAGTGGTAATTTCAATTCGAAAGCAATATATAAATTCAACAAGCGTCTTGTTTTATTACTTAATTTATTATTTACATATACACTTTCATAGCGATGCTAAGATATTAAAATTTGGCGAATACATCGACCTAGGTGATCCAAATGTACAATGCTCGATTGTGGGGCATTGTTGTGGGAAGCAGAGAGTAAAGAGGACATGGAGCGGATGATTCGTATTCTCTATGTTGCATGAGGGTAAAGTTCAACTACCGGTTGAATTGAAACCCCTCAAGTTTGCTCATGAGCTTGGTGAAAATGAACATCCAAAAAGCAAAGGGTTCCTTGAAAATATAAGGCGTTACAACTCCATGTTTTCATTCACATCTCTTGGTGGTAAAGTAGACCAAACAATTAACAACGGACGGGGTCCATATTGTTTTAGGCTTGAGGAGAGAACTACCACCAAATTGGTTCTTTGATGCTGAAAGCGGCAAGACTCCCAAGTTTGCGCAAATATACATACATGACACAAGAAGCGAGATCTGAGAATAGAATAAATGTTGTCGGTATGCATACTCTAATTTTATACAAACTTACACTTTTGGTGACTAATATTTTATCGATATACATTTCCAAAGTGTTTTCATTATATTCATTGTATCAATTTTTAACATAATGTTGCGATGGTGGCTCTTCAAGTTCATCAAAGCCCTCCAAAATTGACCATCACTAACAAAAGACATAAAAGAGATGCTTGATGCCCATAATCCATTGGTCAAAGAGTTCGAATGGTGGTCAGCGTATGGCAACCGAGATGATGACGAGAAAATAAGACTTAGGCTTATTGGGAAAAGAGATCGTGATGGACGGACACATAATTTACCAAGCGCATACGAGGTAGTTGCACTTATAGTCGGTGACTTTGACTCTTTGAAAGATAAGAGACATTATTTTGCACATGCATGGCAATGGAACAAGAAGAATTAGTGAGTTGCGTTGAGTACTTGGCTCTTGATATCCGTTATTGTTTCCATACGCGAGAAGATGGATCTGAGCGATGTATACCATAGAGGTATTACGGACTCGACACCAACAAAACAACGCACTAGAGTAACTATCGTGAGTGGTTTGCACATCGTCTACAAGATAGACCGAGAGGTTTATTCCGTGATTCTTCACTCAAGAAGGTTGTTCCAGTGAGTTTTGGTAGATGGTTACACTATGGTGGAGTCGAAAGGATGTCTTATTATAGAAAAAATCAAAAGAGTTGCGATGTGAAACATATACTAGGTGGCTAGCATGGCAACTACATCAAATGGACCACGTGTTCTTCGTGGGAAAAAGTTATCTGCCTTCGTCACTGCAGGGAGTCCAAGATACATGTTCTGAACTACCTTGATGCTATGTCCATTTGCAAGGTATATGGATACCGGATCTATTCATCACTTTTACGTGTAACCCAGTGGCACGAGATTACGCGGTACATGGAGGAAAAAGGCTTGAAATCGGAAGATCGGCGGATCGACTACAAGGGTATTCAAAATGAAGTTGGACATGTTGATGAAAGATTTTAAACAAAAGCACATTCGGACGTGTAAAGGAGGTACTTAAAATTCATTTGATTTATTATTTTACACATCAACGTACTAATAACATTATCATTACGAGTTTCAAACTTTAATTATTGATATACTAAACTAAACTTTTGTTGCCTTTTACATGCGAAATTTACACAATTGAATTTGAAGCGTGGGTGCCCATTGTCATATTTGCCTTTGGTTGGAACCAAATGATAAACTACGTACTCCACAGCAGTTGACAATTGTATATCCATTGAAATTCACGATAAGGATCTTGACCCAGCTTTGTACCAACTTGTGACAAGAGAACATGATGCACGGTCCTTGCGGTCTTGAACATCAGGACTGTCCATGTATGGTCAATCGTAAATGCACAAAAAAGTTTCCAAAATCATTTAATGAGGAGACTTTTATCGATGAGCATGGGTACGCTATTTACAAGAGACCTGAAAATGGTAGAAAGGTGTCTAAAAGTGGTACTGATTTGGACAATGGATTTGTCGTGCCGTATAACCAAGGTTTGTTGAAACAATACCAGGCACATATAAACGTTGAATACTGCAATCAGTTTGGTTCTATCAAGTACCTTTTCAAGTATATAAACAAAGGACCTGATCGAGTCACTGCAGTGGTGGATGAAGAAGACGTCGACGAGATTAAAGATTATTACGATTGCCGTTACCTATCCGCATGTGAAGTGCATGGAGGCTTTTCAATTTGATATACACCACGGTCTCCATCGGTTGAAAGACTTCCTTTTCACCTACCAAGCGAACCTGTTGTCTTTTTGATCCAAGAGAGTATTGATTACGTCCTAGAGAAGGAATCAAACAACACGTCAAAGTTTTTAAAGTGGATGGAGCGTAACAAAACCGAGCGTTGAAGCAAGACAATTGTTGTATGTAGATTTTCCATCCAAATATGTATGGAAAAACAAGATTGTGTATGGGAACCTAGAGCGGAAGGAAATACCATTGGTCGCATACATCGGGTTCCTCCATCATGGGAGAAATGTACTATCTTCGTATCTTGTTAAACAAAATACACGGGTTCAAGAATGGGACGAGTTTAAGACCTATGATGGAGTCCTTTACTCAACTCATAGAAGCTTGCTTTGCAAGAGGTTTGTTCTGAGGATGACAAAGAGTATATTGATGGTCTAATAGAAGCAAGCCGATGGGGGATTGGGGACTATCTAAGATCTTTATTTGTAGCGCTCATCATGACAGATAGTATGTCGCGTCCCGATTATGTTTGGAACAAAACATGGCGTCTTTTGGCTGAGGATGTACAGTGGAAGGAGCGCCGTATACATAATGATCCAGGTATATACATACATTTCCAATTCAATAGATTACTTATCTTATGTGATACAACTTCACAAACCGGTATATACATACATTTCCTTTGCTTTTGTCATTCGTTCACCATGTAACATTAACTTAAAAACTTGAAAACTATCTTGATGGCGTGAATCTATATAGGTTGCATATCAAGAAACAATTTCTAAAATATTTGTCATCTTTATCGTGTTTTGAACATCAACTTTGTATACAAAAACATTACCATTTATGTTTAACTTAAGTATCGATTTATCTGAGTTGGAGTTGGTGATGAACAAAGGTACAATATATGCCTTACATACATCGAGCACATGTTACTCTGCAACAACAGTCGTTAAAGACAATTGAAAACATGCCTTACCACGATGCACAATATCGATGCAAGGTTACAACGGACTTGTCAACGATGAAATGAGATACGATAGGACGAGTTATCGCATTGCATATTAAGATGTACCGGACTTTAACGGATGAGCAAAAGTGCATTTACGCTACTATTTTGGATCTTGTGCGGCGAGGAAAAGGAGGCATGTTTTTGTTTATGGCTATGGTGGAGCAGGTAACAAATATATGCCTATATACTACTTAGATTAAATTGTAATTCAAATTAATCTAGATGTTCAAACTACTTTTATTCATCAATCATTATGCTAACGATGTCAAAAAACAATTACAGGTAAGACATATCTATACAAAACAATGACGGCGTGTCTTCGCTCGGAAGGAAAAATTGTTCTTAATGTTGCATCAAGTGGTATCGCGACACTCCTTTTGGATGGAGGAAGAAGCGCACATTCAAGATTTGCAATTCCATTAACGTGTCGAAGAGTCCATGTGTTCTATCGGTCGGACGGTGACTTGGTGATTTATTCATAAAACAAGTCTAATTATATGGGACGAAGCACCAATGGTCCTGAGACATTGTTTTGAAGCTTTCGGCAGAACCATGCGCGATATATGTAGATCAAACCCTTCACAACCATCGACCAAGTTTTTGGAGGTGATATTTTGACAACATATATTTGCATTCTTATTTGTCCGTTTTTATAAATGATTCTTAACACTTTTTGCAATGTACAAATTTCGGGTAAGGTCGTTGTTTTGGAGGTGATTTTCGTCAAGTACTACGGTTATTCCTAATGGTACAAGACAAGATGTGGTCCATGCATCCATCAACTCTTCATATTTGTGGGAACCTTTGTCTTGTCATGAGACTAGCTGTTAACATGCGTTTGTCTGCGGAACAACCGGCGAGGAACAAAGGAAAATTAAAGAGTTTGCCGATTGGATACTTGACATTGGCAATGGAAAGATAGGTGGAAAAAGCGATGGTGAGGCGATGTAGAATTCCCGGATGACATGCTCATTCCAGTTCGAAGATCGTGTTGGTTCAATAATTAGTGAAACATACCACGATCTTATATCCAACTTGTGGAATCGAATACTTTCGGGAAAGAGCAATATTAGCACCAACACACGAAATGGTTGATGTAATCAACAAAAATATGCTTGATAGAATAGAAGGCGAGGAAAAAGTCTACTACGATTCGAGACGGTGTATCACCGTGATTCGATTCGGACTTTATCGAAGATGCATACACACGAATTCTTAAACACCATCAAAATGTCGGTGTTCCTAATCACGAAATTACTCTTAAAGTTGGTGCTCGATGTGTGTATGAGGAACATAGATCAAAGAGTGGTTTGTGTAATGGTACTAGAATGCAAATCCTTGAATGGGTGCGAATATTATAGAGACAAAGATAATATCTGGTGGCAATGTCGGAGCTATTTGCGCAATACCAAGAATGATAATTACCCCATCCGACAACAAAATGCCATTTAAACTCAACAGAAGACAATTCCCAATCCAAGTTTGCTTTGGAATGACTATAAACAAGAGTCAAGGACAAACACTGTCACAGGTTGGACTCTTTTTAGAGAAACCGGTTTTTTCACACGGACAACTTTATGTAGCCGTTTCAAGAGTTAAAACAAAAGAAGGCTTGAAGGTTCTTTGTTGCGACATCGATGGTATCTACACAAATAAAACAACAAACGTTGTTTACAAAAAGTTTACACAAAATTTGAATTGTCATTTTATTAACAACTATAATGTTTAGTAAACACTTTTAGTTTTAGCATTTTTTTTCATGTTTGTTTTTTATATAATTTGAAAATTTTACATTTAACTTTCTTCATTCACATATATCTTCAAAATGGTTTTATACAATGAAATATGATATACATTATATAACTTGCATCTATACTAACTCTACCAATGAAATTTACTAATATTAAACAACGTACATGAGACTTTATTTGATATTAAAGTTGGCATGTAGTGGTTTACCTTAAAATGTGTTGATTATAGTAGTATATTTGTTTTATTATAATTGTGATTTTATACAAGTTGGTTTAGTTGGTGTTTATGAGGCAAGCAAATGCTAACATTTTGATTATCAATTATAGGCTACAATATGTCCGTTCATTGGGTGGTACGATCCACCCATGCAAAAAGAGCAAAGGATGTTATCATCTACTTGCGAGAGGACTATCTACGTAAACGAGCGGCATTACAAGAATGCGGCCGCCTCATTCTGAGACTATGGAAGCGGTCACGCGGTGACCGTGCAAACGAGGTTGAGGTCGCTCACCAAGCGACCTTGGCCGATCTTCTTGTTGAGAATGAGAAAGTTAGCCGTCTCGGGAACTTTTGTGTGTTGTCTTGGATGGTCATCTTCTTGGTTTTCTATGGTTCTTCTATAGGGTTTAGATAGGTATTGGTTTTGTGTTTTGAATCGGTGGTAGATGGTCTTGTTGTGTTTAAGAAGTTTTAGTGTCGTTGACTAAGAATAGTCTTTTGGTGTATAATGTTTGGTCCTTGTACGGTGGTAATATATTTCTTTTATGCTTTGGTCCTTATCTTGTCTTTGCCTTTACTAATAGGTCCTTTGCCCCAAAAATTTATATATCACTTGCCACACAAATGATCAAACTCATAACACGAATCGAGGTTCAAAGATGGATGAATGATCAGGGATGGATGAACATACACCACTTTTAAGTATCAACATAAACTTGATATGGTGTTGTTCATCCATCTTTGATCCTTCATTCCTGTTTGTGATGATAGAATAACCGTATCCAACTCAAAACCCAGATCCAAGTATCAAAGATGGATGAATGATCTGAGATGGATGAACAGACACCATTTATGAGTATCAACATAAACTTGATATGGTGTTGTTCATCCATCTTTGATCCTTCATTCCTGTTTGTGATGATAGAATAACCGTATCCAACTCAAAACACAGATCCAAGTTCAACAGATCCTAGATTCATAGACGTATGAAGTCTCAAAGATGGATGTATGGCACCACTTTTGAGTATCAACATAAACTTGATATGGTGTTGTTCATCCATCTTTGATCCTTCATTCCTGTTTGTGATAATAGAATAACAATAACCAAACTCAAAACACGAATCCAAGTTCAACGGATCCAAGAATCATAGACATATGAAGTCTCAAAATGGATGACCGGACACCACTTTTGAGTCTCAACATAAACTTGATATGGTGTTGTTCATCAATCTTTGATCCTTCATTCCTGTTTGTGATGATAGAATAACAGTAGCCAACTCAAAACACAGATCCAAGTTCAACAGATCCAAGATTCATAGACGTATGATGTCTCAAGGATGGGTGAACCGACACCATTTCTGAGTATCAACATAAACTTGATATGGTGTTGTTCATCCATCTTTGATCCTTCATTAGTGTTTGTGATAATAGAATAACAATATCCAACTCAAAACACAGATGTATGAAGACTCTATTAAAACAATACAATAAAAACACAATTTAACCCATACACTAACATGACATGATTTCATACATAACGCAAATGGATATATTTGCAAATGCATAAAATTTTGTAGTCTACAAAGTTCAGAAACATACATTGTTTAAACACAACAAATAATGTTTAGGGGAATACATATTCGATGGATAACATTGGCTTTCATATGCTTAACCAACATTTTTTTGTGGTGAAGAAAGCTTTGCTGCTATAATCTTGGTCTTAGTCCAAAATTGTTTTGAGACCCACCGAAGCAACATCAACTTGACTTCCAGTTGAGACCGAACCACACTTGGTTGATCATTACCTTCATAGTTGTCACCGTAACCTTTGCCTTCTTCTTTGTAACTTTTGGTTGGTATGAAACTGTTTTTGAGACTGTTGTGTAGTGCCTTGACTTCATGTTACACCTCCTTGCCCAAGACATGTTTTCTTGTTGTGTCCAAGCATTGCCACAAATACCACAAACCACACTCTTACTAGATCGTGACAAGTTCTTGGTTTTGTCACTATTATCATTTCGATAAAAGCCACGGTTCTTTTCTTTCGTGGCCTACCTAATGGTTTATAATGTTTAGGTGGAAGAATGGTTGTAGGCACTTCGACTTATACCAATGCTCATAACCATTTATTGGTTGGATGTGGTGTTTGTAAGTTTCTTCCCAAGTCTTAAGCAAGTAACATGGATGTACCCATGATTCAACATATCCTACTTGCATTCCATTGAACCTCATACACCGTGGGTAGCAACAACATGTTTACATGGCATACAGAAGCTCCATCTTCACATGTACAAGCCCTAGCTTCAACATTCACAATACACTTGTCTCCCATCCACCGACCTCATACTTTTCTCCTTCAACCCGTAAAACAATGTACTTATAAGCCTCTTTCTTGATTGCATCTAACATGAGTGTTGCCTTTGGTGTTAATGGTCGACACACTTGTCAATCACATTCACAACGTTCACTATTATTTTCATACAAGACTCTAATGTATTCCAAAGTAGTAATGATGGGTTGGTGCCTACCTCCCACTAGTTTCCCATTGAACACCTCACACATGTTATTAAGTAACACATCGAATGAGCCCTCCAACAACATGTTTGGTTAGGTACCGAAAATTGTCATATAACAAAAGATGTACAAGTAGACATAGATTTGGTTAGGTACACGAAAAATGCGACCTTGACCAATGGGTTGGTGGTATATTACTTAACCAAGCATGGGGGTGTTCGCTAAACCTCTTGAATGCCAACATGGTTGCCTCAAATTGTTGGACGGTTGTTCTTTGTTGCACATCTCCACAAATGTTCCTTGTATGCTTTAGCATTCCATTGAAATTTCATATTATCATAGATGTGCTTTAAACAATATATGTGTTCAACACTAGGAATATACGCTTATTTGGAATGATACCTGCACAAATAAACATCAATTCATTACTAATAAAACTTGCATTTAACGAAAATACAAGTGAATCTAATCAACTAAATGGTAACATAACCTTTTGCTGTCACGATAAAAGTGTAGTTTGAGTTTGGTTGCAAGTCAAGATCATCTCTTAGACATTCAAGAAACCAAATCCATGAGTCTTTGCTTTCGACCTTTTGCAACCACGTAGGCTAAAGGGTATATTCCATTGTTGTTGTCTATACCCATTCATTGTAAAAGTCGGCGGAAAAGGACCCTCATAAAAGCACCATCTAACCCCAACAACTCTCTTTGACAAGCTTTATATCCTTCCTTCAAAGCACCTAAGCATACATACATTCTCTTGAAAACTCGGTTGGACTTGTTGCATCTGTTGTAGTTTGTACACTTATCCTAACTGTTGTATATGGGTTAGTTTTACGCAACTCTTCAACATAGTCTCTTAAAAGGGTGTATTCTCGCTTATGATCACCCCTAATCTCATTTTCGCCTTGTTTTTGCCTTAATGCTTTTTGCATAGACATCGAACTTCAAACTATTTCTTGAGCTGATCTTGAGCGACCTTGATTGGAATATCTGAATTGACTTGAACTTGGTCAACTATTTGCTTGAAAGAAACTTGTAGTCACAAGCTTTAATGTCTCTTGATTGCAAACATTTGTTTTCATCCACGAAAGTTCGAACAATCCATACATCTTTAGTTGTATTTTGGCTACATACAACAACCATGGACAATCGTTGCTTGCTCCTTGCGTGTTTGCAAATATACATCCTTACCAAGGCCTCTAGTTATCGGACCATTTTTCCTCTTTGGGGCTTTTCCCATACGATCCTTGGTTATTCCACAAACATGTATTTGTCCAAGACACTAACCCTAATTCTCTGTTTGTCATTCTTAATTAGTTGCAATTTCCTCCTAGTCTTTATTGAAAGCGGTAGATCCTATCTTTCACTTCTTTTGCGATTACAAAACTTGGACCACGAGAAAAAAATAGATTTTGTCCTCTGTTTGTGTTGCCTCACTTAACTTTTGTTTCTTGTATGCCCTCAATTTGTTCCTCCTAATAACATACTCATCCTCATTCTCGAACCACTTGCAAAATCATTATCATCTAACATATCCAAGTCATTTTCTTAAAAAATCATGTGGTAGTTGGTGGTGGTACCTATAGATGGTAACTCTATAGTCTCGGTCACTTTGAGCAGTTAACATCAAAATCGGGCTCCTCAAAGTATTAGCCTCATCGACAACCGTGTTTCCATCACCATTGTTCTCAATATCATCATCGTCACTCATATAAGTGTATGTCTCACTCACATTGTCATCACTTAAAGCTTCATCGACTTCACTTACCATGCATTTACCTTTTGGATATGATCCACAGGATTACATGTTTCCTCCTCATGATGACCTAACTCTTGATCATTTTGACATACCTCTTCAGACTATCTATTTGGATATGCTCAACATGTTTATCTATATGTTGGTTGACATCACCTACCACATCTTGATCTCACGACCTCTACGAGATGGAAACAAGGGTTCTTTACGGAATCGACTAGATTGTACCAAAGTATTGACTTCCAAAGGTTGATGTGTAACCGACATATATTCTCTACCACAAATTTATTAACAATGTTTTCTAAGAACAATTTGTTTGAGCAATATGGAACAATAGCAAGAGTCGCTTTTTCTTTGTTGCATCCACATCAAGAATAATCGTCCTAATTGACTTTGGTGACATTTGATCAACATCCAATGTTGTCTTACCATTTTCAACATAAACCTCTATCATCTTATGGTCATCAACAAGATCTTTCAATATTTCTAAATTAGCACTCTCACTTAAGTTATACAAATCATCATCTAAATTACTACCGGGCTTAACAAAGTAATAGTAATTTTTGAACCAAGCTCATAACCCAATTCATACATAAGAACATCCAACTCTTCAACTGACACACTATCAATATCAACCAAATCAACTAAAGTTTCCATACCTCCAACGTATATTCTACCAGGCCAGTATTTAAAGACACCATTGTGATGAACCCTCATGCTAAACATATTAGATCTACCACCTGAAAACATGTCAATATATGTTTAAAGCATTCTAAAAACTTAATTGGGAAACAATAAATACCCCAATTAGAAATTCCAATGACTATAATAAAAAAAAACAGTACCGTATTTCTTCTTAGAAGAGTCGTATACGACGGTATCATCAACTGGATAACCTGGATGTCTTCTTACTTTCCATAGAGTAAAGTCCATGTTTCGGTTTTATGATTGATAAACAGGGGTTTTGTGACATGCAATTAGGGTTTGTGAATTCTGATCATTCTTGTAACGAAAGTTTTGGGACGAATAATAATACGACTATGTGTTTATTGGGCGGGAAGAGGTTACATTACATGTGGCAATAATTAAGAAATTTTTAATTGAAATATGGAATTGACAAATGTGCCCTTGGACTAAAGACAAATCTAACGCCATCTGAAGTCCTTGACTAACGACAATATGGTCAAAGGACCTGTAGCGAGTATAAAACTTGAAATAGGGACCCCCGACGATGAAAAGGAGCAGGTTTGTCCCAACGCGAAGCATTTTGCCAAGTTTAGGGACCAACCGTGTATTTTAGTCTTCAACCCAACCAAGACGGGTCTAGATGCAGACCACGTTATTAAGGCTGGATGCGAGACAAAATCGTCTATCGATCGAGGCTCCAAGCGATCGATCGCATGTCGATCGTCCCTAGTGCGGAAGATGTCGATCGCCACAAAAATAAGTTACCGATCGTGTGGAGGATCGATATTAACAAAGCACAACTTACTTTCTTGTTGCTAGCTGTTTGCATCTTGGGTACCACACGTCTTGTTCATGCAAAGTTTGTTTGTTCATGCAAATATTTTGACAGAAATAACTTGATATTTTGAACATAGAAATGATATATTGCATGAACAAAAATGTTGTTGAGTTATTGGCTTCCATGCAATGTGTTGTTGAGTTATTGGCTTACATAGAAATGATATCACCACAACTGGAAACATGCATGTATGCAACGTGTTGTATACATATGACTTGAAACCATGCATGTATACAACTGGAAACCATGCATATGACTTGAAAATCAACGTGTAATATACATATGACTTGCATTTAAAAAAAAAAAAAAAAAAAAGAACTAATCGCCTCATCGAAGACTTAATCGCCGAAGGTCACTTGGAGAGAGAAATGGCGTGGCGGGGAAAATGAGGATTGAATCCCTACTGTGGCAGCCTAAAGACTCATCTATAACCTGTTTAGACCAAAAACCGTCTAGCCCCATGATACAACCGGACCCACCTATTTATCTAGAGTCCTAAACAATCAAGGTGACAACTAACGCGCGGTTAATCTGTCATAAAAAATGTGAGTGTGCAAATTAATTTCTATTTTTAATGGTGATGACTATTTAAACTCAAAGTTGATGATAATAATGTTGTGTTGAATGATGATGTGATGATAACATAAAAGTGAGATACAATTAATCATTGTGTCAGGTCTAGTTAATGTTGACCATATATACACTCGGCTCTTCATAAAATTTACCAACCTTACCATATGTTCCAAAACAAAATTAGTTCTAGTTACTGATTTGTGAAAAAAAAAAAGGACCCAATAATATTGGCATATCGTCGGTTAGGCATAACGGTGAACTACCGTGAGAGATGACGGCGATCTACCATTAGAGATAACGACGATCTATCTTTAGAAACAAGGAGAGAAAGTTATGATAAATGGCGATCTCGATGGTGATCTACCACTAGAAATAAGGATGTGCGTGAGAGAGAGTTACTGAATTAGGGTTTCTTCGTAAGGATTGTAAATTATACATATGTTTCGCTAACGGGTCATGGTCCTACCTTGACAAAATTCCCAAACACTAAATTAGAGTGTTCACAATGGGACTGAGCCGAATTTGTAAGGGTGTTCACAAATCGGGTAATACTCATAGGAATCGAAAACCGAAATCGAACAAGATCGAAAAAAGTTGGCCCGAATTTGTAACAAAACCACATTTTTTTAAAACCGAACCGAAAAGAATTAGATATTCGGTTTGGAGACGGTTTTCGAAACATGTAAACCAAAATGAAGCGAAAACTAATTTATATAAATATGTATAATTTTTTTATATTTATATACATATAAATACCATTGATTTTTTCCTAATATAGATTAAAACATTATAAAGACCATTAAGCAGTTGGGGCTCATGTCTTGTTTGTAACATTATTAGCCTGATAAAAAATGGTATAATGAGATTGGCAAAATTACCAAGGGAGTCTTCCTTCATATTTCGAACAAATGTTTATTGCTATTAGAAGTGTATAAATTTAAGTGTATTTTTTATTTGAAAGTGTAAAATTTTTCAAATATTTCAAATGTTTATTTGAAATAAATTATTTTATATGATAAAATAATGTTATATTATAAAATTGTTCTATCATATAAGATAATGCTATCGCATAAATGTTTTTTTTGAAATAAGTTAGTCTTTGATTAAAAACGTTTACCGATGTTGCTATAGTTTAATACAGTATATTAGTGTGTTTTGGTATCATTTTTACACACCTTTAACGTCATATTTGGAATTATCATTATGACCCATCATCTCCCTATCATTACCAATCATTTCCCGTAAATCTTTACTTTAATCACATTCTTCATCAACAAACTTACCAATAACCACCAAACAATTTTTGTTATCATCCAATTCCACTGAATCACTTGATTCCATCTCCACACCCTCAATATTTTCTTCACAAATTTAGTCAAAAGCAATCAACCCCATGCCTTTAAATTCTTTACCTTTGAAATTTTATTTACAACATGCATCATAACCCACTAACTCAATGTTTTCTTTCTCCACTTCTTTTGAATTGTTATTCTTTTAAGAAGAGGACAATGGTATTTTAGAGTTAGAGTTCTTTTTTTATGATTTAGATAGGCGCCTCTTGCAAATTTGCTAAAAGATATGCATCATGAAGTGTTTTAGGCTGAAAATAAACCATCTTTTCGATTTCAGGTTGCAACCCCGACATGAATAGACTAACAAGACACCCTTCATTTAGCCCAACATTCTAGTCCAACAAATGAATGCATTGTGATATGAATAAATGTATTTTATTAATCTGTAACCGAGCCCTCTTGTTTGATATCTTTTAACATTGGCATTTCATCGAACACTTGCCGATTGCCTTTTCTTTTCTCAATGTTTACTTTGCTTTTACCATCATATCCCATTAGAAATGTCGATTTATCAACAGAATGCAAACTACAAACAAAACCTTTAGCATAATTTGGTGAAAAGTTAAGATTTTTCTCGAGGATTAAGTCGTAAAGAACGAACTTTTTTCATCGTCGTTTTGATATGCGAACTAATTAAAACTAGTTATAATCCCGCTTGACGCATGCGCTTTAACAAAAAATTTATTTTTATTAATCTTGAATATTGTGTCTTCAAACGTAATTGCATATAATTATATAGTTATAAGTTTAAACGACGCGTGAAATTTACACATAAATCAAATTTATTTTACACATATAAGAATTTTACTATGAAAATGTGATATAAGTACAACTAATACTTATACACGAGTTTTCATCATGCATTAATATCCATTAAATTTGGTAAAATATTTGTAAAATTTATGTTAGGTATTTCAAGATTTAATTTTATTTAATTTCGAAGATGTTGATGTTGTTATTTAAGTTTCTCATCGATATTATGTTGTCTACATAATCTGAGTTTAATAAAGCGTAATGAACGTTGATAAAATTAAAGTATACTCCTTATAGTTTTTAAAATATTTTTTAGATATCCTTCAATTAAAAAAAAAAATTACGTTAAATCGTTGTTATAAAGACAATCGCATATAATTGTTTTATATTAAATTAACCCGCGCTTACAATTTGATAATTATATTCGTTTTCGATAATTTAATAGTATTTAAAATGTAACCCGTGTCCATCACATAGGTTAAACTTTTAAAATGAAATAAATAGTCCTTATTTAACGCAGATAAGTAAAAAATCGATCTTATAATCTTACGCTAATTTATATGTTGTTATTTTAAAACAATATATACATTGTATTTTTTAAGATAGAAAGTATAAAGTATAAGGGGTATTGCTTATAATTTAAAGTTATTAAAAATATGGAGGGTAATAATATTGCACTTAACTCAGTATAAATTTTGAAAATTCAACAACTAAAGTTTTATTAATTACCTCATCTTTTTAAGTTTTGTTTCACAAATTGACACTTATATTTTTACGTGTTTTTATCAACCAAAATTTTCCACCAAATTTTTAGAGTTTATTAAAATCAATTTAATTTTGACTTTTATTAACCAATCACATTACACGATTTTCTTTACATTAAAATCGAGCTCTCCTATTGGCCCAATTATTTTTCAATAAGAGCAATTAACAAAATCACTCCGAAACGATGTAATTCCTTTATTATATGAAGATATGTGTAATAGAAACGAACTTCCATAAGTATTCCAATCGCACATGCAATTTAAAGATGTGTAATAGCACGAGCTTTCATAAGTGTTCCAATCGCACATTGACATGTCATCAAATATGCGATTGAACACTTACGAAAGTTCACTCTTTCGCACATCTTTTAAGTGATTCACATCTTTTATAATGATGAAGAAAGTTCGTTCTTTATTTTACGACTTAGTCCTTTTCTCCATTCAGTTCTTGTATCGTCACTCAAATTGAAAGAAACCCCAATAATGGAACTTGAAACCTCCGATGATCATCTAATAAGATGCCTATTTCGATCTCAAATGGTTGAATCATTGAAGAACTACTTCCTTGATCGAAACTGAAACACAATTATGAACCGTGTGTTTTCCCCAATTGATTAAACAAAAATGAACAAAGCCAAGAAAGTGGCTTTTTATACCAATTATTATGATCCAAATCACTTAAAAAATGAAGATCGGAAATCCAAATACCATAATTCTTAATGAAAGTAGAATAAGAATTGAAATAATCTGGATATATGAGCTAATATGTGTAATTATTTGTGTTTAGAGAGATTGGAGAGAAGGAAGCAATCTTTTCATTAGCTAAGCAACAAATGAGTACATGATTACTAGTTATCTGCTATTTATTCATACTCTAACTGTAAACATTCTAACATGAATATCATACTGTAAACTGTAAATAATGTCTTAGTGGTTTCTCATTTTTGCGAGCTGCCCCAAAAACTTATAGTTGCGAAAAATATCCCCATGGTTTATAGTTTATTGCGAATAATCTCTTTTGGCTAGCGATCGTTAAAATCTCCGTTAGTAAGTCAAAGCGCCATATAAATGACTAATTTATTCACGTCTTCTTCTCACAATTACTTTTTTTAATGTCCAATCATTTTGTAATCCCACTACCACACAACCAACACCACTACACTCTCTACCACCACCCTTTACCACCACACAACCACCACCATTAAATCTTTTTTTTTTTTTAAATTGAACGTACCTCTGTTTTTTTAACCCGTTTAACCCCGTACGTTTTTTATTGGTATCAAGTTGCTACTCCCTTCGTCCTAAAATTATTGTCTCTGTTTGACTTTTTCGGTCTTTCTTTTAAAACTTTGACTTTAAGTATTTTTGTTTGTGTTATATAATACTTGATGCAAAATATATGAATGGTTGAGTTTTAATTGTATTTTCATTGGTATAATTTTCATCAACCATCGTATAACACAAACAAAAATATTTAAAGTCAGTTGAAAAGAAAGACCGAAAAAGTCAAACGGACAATAATTATGGGACGATGTAGTATAAAACTAACTTCACGGTTCAAACAATATGCATTTATGAGTTTGATCCTAGTGTTATAGCAACTTGATACCGAAAAAAAACGCAGGTTAAAAACACAAAGTGCGTTCAATTTTATAAAAATAAATAAATAAATAAATAAATAAATAAATATTTGATGTGGTGGTAGGGTGGTGGTGCCGGTTGTGTAGTGGTAGAGGGTGGTGGTGTGATTACAAAATAATTGGACATTCAAAAGAAAGTAATTATGGGAAGAAGACAATCGACGAACGCATCGACGCTCGATTGACCGACAACGATCGACACAAACCGACCTTAACTCGGGTCGAGACTCGGTTTGGGTTTTCACCTGTCGGGACTCGAGTCAGGTTGGGATTACCTGGGATAACACATAGAAAACCATACAAATCGTTTTGTTTCGAGACTCGGGTCGGGATTCGGGATTACCCTAACTAGAATCGGGGCGAGATTCGGTTAGGATTTTCAGCCTTGTCGGTTTTGGGATGGGTCGGTATCGGGTCAGGACGGGTCGGTTTCGGTCCGATGCTCAGCCCTAGACAAAGGTAAATTAGTCATTTCACATGGTCTTTGACTTTGACTAATGGGGATTTTTAATGATTGTTAGCCAAAAGAGATTATTCACATCAAACTATAAATTACGAGGACATTTTTTGCAATTATTTGTTTTGAGGGACATAGCTAGCAAATATGAGAAACTACAGGGACATTATTTGCAATTTATCCTAAAAAAAAGAAAATTCTTCAAATGCCCAGAGTCGCCCAATGTATTCACCTTTTCACCGTAAGGAGGTGGATATTGGGCTTTATGGAGATAGGGATGATCCTTACGACCTACCGATATATTACTTTACTCTTGAGATAGTGGGCGTGATGTATGTGTTGATCTTACGGGATCGTCGCCGCCTCGACGCAATATGGGATGACCGATTTTATGTCGGGCGTGCGATCATTGATCCGCACAATGTATAGCGTGTCAAGACGATGCTAAATGTGCGGATATTGGATATGGGTTTCTCCCTTTTCTTTTTCTTCTTTGGCGAACTTGAGAAGGATGCGAGAACCTTACTAAAGCGCATTCGACGATTCTCTATGACTCAAGACATTGGAGCGCGTCTTGCGGTTCATATTTTTAATAGGATTGGTTTTTTATTCTTTAGAGGTGTGGGGCCCGGTTGGTTTCTGCTCCCACTAATTTTTTAAATCCTATAAGTTTTTAATAAAAGTGTTGATTTATTATTAAAAAAATAAAAATAATAATAATAATAATAAATAAATAAAACATGACTTCTCATTATAAACCATGACGACTTTTTGTGTAAGAGGTGTACAAGATACTTTTTCAGTACCTCTTTTGGGCGACTGATGACTATACTTTGGACGACTTTTGTATAGTTGAAAAGTACATTTTTTTTTAAAGTTATACCACACCACCGCCCCCATCACACCACCACCACCCCGCCATTTATCATCACCATCGCCACCGCCACCACCCACCCACCCGCCTTTTTGGGTGGCGGCGGATGGTGGCGGGGATTTAGCGGTGGCGGTGGCGTGTGGTGGCGGAAGGGTGGTGGTTGTGGCAGTGGTGGTCGTGGCGGTGACGGTGGCGGGTAGGTGGTGGCGTGTGGTGGTGGGGGGTGGGGCGGGTGGCAGTAGGTAGTGGTAGGTGGCGATGGTATAACTAAAAATGTTTTGTACTTTTCAGCTTTACAAAAGTCGTCAGTTATCCAAAAAATAAACTGGATAAGTACCTTACACATTTTTTACACGAAAAAACGCCCAAAGTACAAGTATGAGACACTTGTCAATATTTTATATGGCAACTAGTCGCCGTGATATATTTTGGAAAGGGGTTTTTACACTTGGGGGTCATTGTACTTTTATGAAATGTTCATTTAAGTCATTATACTCTTTTTATGTTTAATGGAGTAACTGCACAAATAGAATCATTTATTCAGATCACTCCTCCCAGAATTGAAGTTGACGTGTCGTTTAAGGCTTATGTGTCCATTATATTTAGCTGACATGTCATTTATTTTTAAATTAAAATTAGAATATTAAGATAATTAGGGTTTTGATATATGTCTCTTCTCATCATTTACATGCACGGCTCAACTTTCAAGAACACAAGAAGACGTCTTTGATCATCTGGTGGTTCCTCACTATATCCACTAGGTAATTAATACCTCTAATATGTAGTTATTATAAAACTTTATGTTAAAATTATGTTCCATATATTCTTGTTCTCGCAGATGGCGTCTTCATCCTGCTCTACTACTATACGTATAAATTTTCACCATGGTGGCGTATTTGAAGCAAACCCTCTAAAATACGACTTTGATATGGTTTCCAAACTTGACAATGTCGATATACATGCAATGGACTACTCAAAGATTTGTAACTTATTTAGAGACATGAAGTCATGCTATGAGCAATGCTTTGTACTTTGTTGTGCTCGGTCTTGATTTAAAGAATGGCTTGAGGTCTTTAAAAATGATGATGGTATCGTAATTTAAGGGAGCATGCTCTTAGGAATGATGGAGAAATTGATGTTTATATGGCTCATTCTAGGTTTAACTTTGATGATAGAATAATAGAAGACAATCATCATAGTGGAAGTGATGAAGATGATTATGATATATATGACATTTATAGTTCTGATGAGGATGACACTGCATCCCTTGATCACTTATCTGATGGTGACGATGAAATAGTGGGCGTAAGAACCCAAAAACCAGAACCTAAAACTAAGAAGAAAGTACCCATCGTGTTTGATGATACATTATTGGCTACGATTTTTAAAGGACTGGATAAAGATAAGTATGTTGAAAAGAATGTTGGGCTCGATGATGACTTGAATCCTGAAGATGAAGATAGATTGGGTGAACTTTGGCCTATTCATGATCCAAAAACAAAATGGAAATTTATGAGACCAGTTTTAGGTGAAAGATTTGAAGGGCCAGACCAATTAAAAAGATGTTTGACGTATTATGCTCTTTCTAACGGCTACAAACTCTATTACGAAGTCAATGATGGGAAGAGGCTGCTTACAAGATGTAGTAGAAATGCAGATGGAAAACCAGAATGCACTTACATAATGTGGGCATCATGGATGAAAAAAGAGAGATCATTCCAAGTGAAGTGTACTTTCCCCGCACAATTTGAAGAGGCGATGCAACAAATCAAATCAATAAGTGGTGACGCGTACAAACATTTGATGGATAGGAATCCACAAAGCTGGAGTAGAGCTTTTTTCACTACTGATAGGGCATGTGATGCTGTGGAGAATGGCATCAGTGAATGCTTTAACTCATTAATAGTGGATGCTAGAAGGAAGCCTATTATTAACATGCTTGAGGATATAAGAACTTATATAATGGAAAGGATGAAAAAGATGAGGGATAAGCATCTAGAGTGGAAGGATGAAATCTGTCTAAACATACGAAAAAAATTTGAAATCATTAAAGATCAACATAGGTACATATATAATTTAAATCATCTGTTTTTCCTTACAATATAGTATAAAATCAATAACTATCATCATATGCAGAAATTGGAGGGTCATTCCAAGTGGTGAATACTTTTTTGAAGTTAGGAATGGGTTTGAGGCATTCAGGGTTGATGAAAAAAATAAGACATGTACTTGTAGGCAATGGCGACTCACCGAATACCATGTGCTCATGGGTTTGCACCATTTACTTTTACATAAAAACCCGACATGTATGTTTCGATTGGTATAAGACGTCAACCTTCGGAGTCGTTTACAATCATTTCATAATCCCCTAAGCGGAATGTTGAAATGGCCTACCACCAATTACCAAAACCATTGCCTCAATTGCTAGAAGAATGCTCGAAGGCCACCAACCAAAAGAAAGAGATGCTAGTGAACGAAATGATAAAAATAGGAACGGAATTAGTAGGGTCGGCAATTATGCATTGCAAGACGTGGTATGGAAGGACATAATCGTGCATCATGTGATAAAAGGAGTGCCACGCGCATCGATGGAGCTACTGATGGTTCAACTGATAACAATGGTGGATCAACTACTGTTAAAGAGTATCCAAATACAACAATTAGTAAAAGTAAACGTAAAGGTGAATCGGTTTCTAAAGGTGATTCGAGTGCTAGAGGTGGTTTAAGAGGAACATATGGTTCTACAAGTAGAGATGGTAAAGGTCTTACAAGTAGAGGTGGTGGTGCAAGATCAAAGGGGAGGGGTGTTGCTGCTATGTGTTATTCTGGTGGGTCAAGACCAACTGGAATGGGTGTTTCATTTGCTAATGATGGATCAGTAATGCCACGAGTAAGTTCATAAGATACATTTATTTCTAAATGAAAAGTTTAAATTACATGGTTTATCATCCATTGTAAAAGAAAATCAAAACATTAGCTCCCAAAGAATGTGGTGTAGATAATCAACTTCAGAAATGCAACTCTTCAGCAGAAACAAACAATGGTTAGTAGTAATGATACCACCGGTGGTTACCGGATATCACTTGAATCGTGTGATCACTTTCCAAAGTAAACTATTCGACCCTAATGCCCGGGTATCACGAATATCTACTTGGGATAAGACCAAATGTAGTTAGAGAATTAGGCACAATTCTTTAACCCTTGCGCTTATAAGTGTTTAGTGTTTTCGTGTGTCTTTCATGCATGTTCGATCTCCTATTTATAGGAGGTTACTCTTGACCGCTCCAATGGAATTATGAGTATTAATCGCCCATTAATAGCCTCATAATTATCCCCATTATAGCCGTTAGTGGTTACATGACCAATTAAACGTGGTCATAATGATGCGCTTGTAATCGTCATTTATCAAGACTTATATCAAGATTTCATAGTGCTTTCGGTGGTTACACCGCTCTGGAAACGCCACCGCTTCAAATGTAAACACAACTTCATGAGATACCACATGGAAACATCGATCCCGCTGGCATCGCTCAGTGGAAACACCGATAATCGCAGTTAACCACAACAAGATTTCACCAAGCACTACCAATACATACCACTATTAGAGTCGTGGTGTTCATGGACCTTATGGGTGTACACTCTGCACCTCCTAACCCATTACAAGGTGTGAACCATCCCACAAGTGCACTAAATTTTCCAACAATCCTCCCAAATTTAGTTCACTTCCTTTGCATGTAAAATAAACATCAAGCAAAACATGTGCATAAACGAAAATGTCCCGAGGATTGAATTTCCATCTTAGTAATTACACGCTCAAATATTCGAGAATCGTGGTGTTCTAAGAATTGAACCCTTCAACCCATTTGAATACCAAGATAACTACACACAAGTTTTCAAACACTTAAAAGCTCCCGACACTATACAAGCCATGTGTCCATATCCAAATTCATAAATGTTGTAAAAGCTAAAAGTCCAAAAGCTTCTCAAGCGGCAAAACTTCAACATTTACATAGGTGGTTCCTCTTTATTCATGCTCCCGCCAAGCACTTTTTCAAAGATAAGTTAACCATTAAGAAGTAAAGACTTCATCCTCCTTTCAAGCAGTTCCGAGCACAACCTTGGGATGTAAAATAAACATGTGCTCCACCATCGAATGTTCGACTTTCCACATTGAACTCGGCCCTAAGTTTCCTCGGGAGGAGTGGGTGTCCTAGCATTCAAATGACTAAGTTGGACTTAAACCCATCCCTTTAGCGACTTTATAACCAAGTCTCTAGCCATCCCTTCGTCAAGTGATCGCCTAAGTTCGTTGAGATCTAACAAACTCTATAGATACCACCCCATTCATGATAAGCTCACGAATCATGCTATGCCCGACACCTAAGTGTCTAGACTTACCATTGTACATCCGGCTATAAGCCCTAGCCAATGTAGCCGCACTATCACACCGGATAGAAATGGGTGCTATAGGTTTAGGCCACAATGGAATCTCAAGAAGCAAGTTTTTCAACCATTCACTTCTTTACCAAAGAAATGCTAAAGCCACAAATTCGATTCCATTGTTGAACCGGTGATGCAAGTTTGCTTTTGGATGCCCAAGAAATTGCACCTCCACCAAGTAGGAATACCCACCACCGGTAGACTAATTGTCTTCGCAGTTATCGATCCAACTTGCATCGGTGTAACCTTCCAACATCGATGGGTAACCAAGATATGAGAGACTATAATCCATAGTTCTCTTCAAATACTTCAAGATTCTTTGAATCGCTTGCCGTTGATGAGCACTAGGATTACTAGTATACCGCTCAATTTTCCCACCGCAAAGCCAATATCGTGCCTTGTACAAGTCATGGCATACATCAGCACCAATTACCCTAGAATACTCAAGTTGAGATACGCCTTGCCATGATTAGGCATTAGCTTCTCACAAGTATCCATAGGTGTACTCATCGAGTACAATCAAAGTAATTGAATTTCCTCAAGACCTTCTCAATATAATGAGACCGAGAGATAGAAATTCTTTTACTTTCATGTTTAATCCTAATACCAAGGATAACATCGCCTCCCCATGTCCTTCATGGAGAACCTTGATGACAAAAATTCCTTTGTCGTCAACTCGATTTTGGTCGTGCCAAAGATCAACATGTCATCAACATATAGACAAATGATGACTCCTTTACCGATTCATCAAATTTGCTATATACACATTTGTCACTTGGTTAAGAACATAACCACTAGACAAAACCACTTCATCAAATTTTTGATGCCATTGTTAGGTGCCCGCTAAGTCCATAAAGAGACTTAATCGGTTTACACACCTTGTTTTCATTGCCGTGCATGATGAAGCCCCGAGGTTGGTTCATATAAACCTCCTCTTCCAATTCACCATTCAAGAAAGTCGTTTTCACATCCATCCGATGAATAATCGATTGTGAATAGATGCCATAGCAATCGCCAGCCTTATGGTATCGACACGAGCCACGTGGGCATAAGTATCAAAATAGTCTATCCCCGACTTTTGTTTAAAGCCCCGAATAACTAGTCTAGCCTTGAACTTTTCAATAGTTCCATCTACCTTCATTTTCCTTTTGAAAATCCATTTGCAACCCCGAGGTTTGCAACCGGTGGTAGATCAACCAACACCCAAGTGTTGTTGCCCATGATGGAATCCATCTCATCATTGATTGCTTCTTTCCGTAAAGCAATGTCTCGGGACTTCATTGCTTCTTCAAATGTCTTGGGATCATCCTCAACAATGAAGCAATAGGAGTATTGGTCCGAGACCTCATTCCTTGTACCTTCAACTAGGTATAGTTGAAACTCGTGTCCAAATGACTTTGGAGTCCCGACCCTTTGCTCTTCCCGAGCACGTGTTCAGTTGTTGAACCACAACCTCATCGGGACCACCGATGGTTCATCATCGGACCCTCGATACACCAGTGTCATGAGTTCCATTAGGAATCCTCGACTTGGTCTAGGGACCGATGTGAATCTATTCTCATCAAAAGTTGCATCCCTTGATTCAATTATAGAGTTAATTGAAACATGTTCATTAGGTTCAATAACATAGAACCTAAAAGCCTTGGAATGCTCAAGATATCCAACAAAGATGCATCAATGCCTCTTTCACCCAAAGTCTTTTGCTTTGGATCGTGGAGTCTTACAACAACCCTACAACCCCTGCACTCGAGATAGTTCAGTTGGGTTTCCTTTTAGTCCGAGTTCATAAGGGGTAACCTTGTTCCTTTTGTTGGGAACTCTATTTAATAAATAGCAAGTCGTTAACATAGCTTCACCCCGTAACCCTTGACTCATCCCGAATAGGACAACATGGAATTAACCATCTCCTTCAAGACTGCTTTTTCCTTTCGTAAATGCCATTTTGCCGAGGAGTATAAGGGCGATCGTTTCATGGATTATTCCAACAGATCGAAAGTACCGAGTATCCATGTACTCACCTCCCTATCGATCCTTAATCTTTTGATCAAAGACCCAAGTTGTAATTCAACTTCGCTTTAAACACTTTGAATTTATCTAATGCTTCATCCTTGGTATGTAACAAATAGACATAACAAAATCTAGAAGCATCATCAATAAATGTCACAAAGTACTTCTTATTTCCCAAAGAAGGAGTGGCATGCAAATCACACAAATCACTGTGTACAAGCTCTAAGAGCTTAGTCTCACGACTAACACCCTGAAAGGGTTTCTTGGTAATCTTGGTCAACATGCAAGTTTTACACTTTTCAGTGTCCATGTCAAAGGCTGGGATCAACCCATCCTTAGACATATCTTGCAACCTTTTATAATGTACATGACCAAGTCTTGCATGCCGAGGATAGAATTAGTCCGATCAAAAGTAGACACAAAAGTCGAAATAACATTGTCGGTGGTAATGATATACTATCATGGAAACATTAAGCCCGAACATTTGATTACATAAATAACCAAAACCAATAAAAACACCATGCTTAGAAAGCACAAATTTATCGACTCAATAACTTGTTTATAACCATAATTATTCAAAATACTACTTGAAACCAAGTTCTTCCCGATATCGTGAACATGAATAACATCAAACAAAGTTACAATCTTTCCCGAACTAAACATAAGATCTACACAACCACGACCATGCACCAAGGTCGTTGACTCATTTCCCATGTGAAGAATAGAACCATCATTCGGTGACTCATAAGTCTTGAACCGCCTTCTATCTTTACACACATGAACTGTTGCTCCGAGTCAACCCACCACGCAACATCATCATCCCGCACATAAAAGATTCAGATACATATGTAACATAATAAACCGAAAAGACTTATTAAACATATTTCGACCTTTCGGTGAGTTGGTGAACCACCACCCCCGAACTTTTAGTGCTCGATCCATTGGCTTTACCACCAACATTAACACCCTTGCAGTCCCTTTTAATGTGACCCGCCTTGCCACATTTCCAACAAGTAGGTGTTGCCTTCTTGTTAGGATCCGCCTTGTGTTATCATGATGTTTGCGCTTGCCTTTGTTGTCATTGTACCGTGGAGTTGTTATGCTCCACCATATTGACAACAGATGGTCCAAGAGTGCTACTCTTTGGCTTGTCATTATCCCGCACTGAGAGAATCCTCAATGCGCAGATGATCGCCCAACTCAACCGAGTTAATTCCTCTTTCTTATGTTTCAAGATATGCTTGAAATCTTTCCAAGAAGGAGGAAGTTTGTCAATAACACAAGAGACCGAAATAGCCTCATCCATGTGCATATTGTGTTGTGTAAACCTTCCAAGTATTCCAAGAAGTTCATTGTATTGTTCCATAACCGGTCTTGAATCACCATTTTGTAATTTGTGAAATTACTAACAAGGAACTTCTTACTTGATGCATCCTCACCATATATTTGGCATCCAAGGAATCCCATAGTTCTTTGAAGATTCGAGTTCGATAAATATCAAACAGAGAATCGACATACCATTCGAATAAGACCTCGTGATATGTAGTCATCATTCTCCCACTTGCTCCTCCTCCCGATCCGCTCCACAAGAGCATCATCCCCATCATCGTGAATTGGAGTAGTCAAGACATAGACCACACTCATGCTTGAAGAAGAAGTGCATCTTCTTTCGCCACCTCCTAAAGTCCACCCTTCAAACTTATCAAGCTTTGCAAAGTTTGAAGCCATATGTTTCATAGCAGTTGCCATTGATTATCACTAAATAGTTTACTTTGATTGTTGGTTATAGCTCCCAAAGAATGTGGTGTAGATAATCAACTCAGCAGAAATGCAACTCGGTTCAACAGAAACAAACAATGGTCAAGAAGAACAGATACCACCGGTGGTTACCGGATATCACTTGAATCGTGTGATCACTTTCCAAAGTAAACTATTCGACCCTAATGCCCGGGTATCACGAATATCTACTGGGATAAGACCAAATGTAGTTAGAGAATTAGGCACAATTCTTTAACCCTTGCGCTTATAAGTGTTTAGTGTTTTCGTGTATCTTTCATGCATGTTCGGATCTCCTATTTATAGGAGGTTACTCTTGACCGCTCCAATGGAATTATGAGTATTAATCGCCCATTAATAGCCTCATAATTATCCCCATTATAGCCGTTAGTGGTTACATGACCAATTAAACGTGGTCATAATGATGCGCTTGTAATCGTCATTTATCAAGACTTATATCAAGATTTCATAGTGCTTTCAGTGGTTACACCGCTCCTGGAAACGCCATCGCTTCAGTAAACACAACTTCAGTGAGAGATACCACTTCGGTGGAAACACCACTTCGTGGAAACATCGATCCCGCTGGCATCGCTTCTGGAAACACACCGATAATCGCAGTTAACCACAACAAGATTTTCACCAAGCACTACCAATACATACCACTATTAGAGTCGTGGTGTTCATGGACCTTATGGGTGTACACTGCACCTCCTAACCCATTACAAGGTGTGAACCATCCCACAAGTGCACTAAATTTTCCAACAAAACAAGCTTTTAAGTTACAATTTTTAAATAAAACTTCTAATACTTTATAACATGCTCTTAATATGATTTCTCAAACTATTCTACTATTTATAAGTGAATGTACTATTAAAACTATGTTTGTAGCGTGAGATTATGAAAGATTATCTTAATTTTTAAAAAATAAGTTTACTAAAAAATAATCTTTATTTGACAGATAAAACTTAAAAAAATTATTAAAAATAATCTTTAAAATAAAAATTGTTTAATATAGCTTATAAATTTTTTTCTTTAATAATTTTTCTCGGCATGAAAGCTCAAAGACCAACACCATCATCAAGCCTAATCTATTTTTTCCAAACATACACCAAATCACCCGTTATATAGCATGAGCATTGCCAAAATGGCAAAGAAAGTATGATTTTCCTATAGATTGGCATTTTGTTTTGTATTGATGCCTCTCTAGACTATTTGTTATGTTCAAACTATGTGGGATCCTGATGAACACAAACACCAACTTTCTTTTCTCCTCATCTTCTCTTTAGTAACTTGGAATAGCTAAATTCAGTGACTTGAGTGCGACATGAATTTTCTAGAATCACATAATTGGAACAATTTTAAGTGCAAACTAATGGCAGCTATGAGGATTTTGTTTTATTAGATAATATGAAGTGCTTTTGTAGTTTTGTAAGGTCCGATCATGATCCGCAATTGAATTGAAAAAAAGTTTGAAACCCGTAATTAAATTGTTGGAAACTTGGAATCCACGTGATATTACATGATCTGGTACTCTGGTTAAGTAACAATTAAAAACATTAGGCACTTAACACCTACAATAACAAATTAACAACCAACACCATTGATCAACCAGGACCGCAAAATGAAGTGAAACACAAAACCTGCATTTCAAAGGTGTTGTAAAACGAAACAAAGTTTGGGGAAAACAAAGTCCCTCACGTTTAAAGGTTATTTCGATGAACAAGAATCTTATCCTCAGTTTATCATAATTTCGCGTCCAATGCGCCACCCTCTTATACTAATACGTTCAAAATTTGACTCATATTAAACAAAACCAACAGACCAGTAAATTAGGCCCCACCTGAACCATACTTCTTTCCCAAAACAAGGACCTGAAGCTTGTCATAACCTGCAAGAACACCAGCACCAGCCACAGCACGGAGAATGTTTGCACCAGCACCCTTGAACAATGATCTGGCTCCTTCTTTCTTCAAGATCTGAGTGAATGCGTCTAGAGAGCTCTTGTACTTGACAGCTTCACCTGATGTCATCATCATTCTTCTACGGACTGTGTCAATGGGGTGCGATGCAAGACCAGCACCATTGGTAATCAACCATCCAAGAGCAAAGCTGGCGAAGAAGCTATCCTGAAAAACACAAATCAGCATCGTTTAAGTATTTCCACAGTTAGCGAATAAGATGAAGCAATAGAAGACAATAAAGTCGTAAGATTCAAACCTGCAGTTTTCCAGTGAGCAGAACTGGCTTCAATGAGTCGTACAATCCAAAGTACAAACCACGGTACACAATGATACCAACACACGAGATGTTGAATCCACGATATAGCCCAGCAATACCATCAGTTTTGAGAGTTTTCTTGTAGCGCCGACTAGCCCATTGAATTGCCTCTCGCCTCCCTTCTTGGCAGCCTTAGCATCATTAGCCAAACGAGTTCTAGCATAATCCAAAGAGTACACAAAGAGCAGAGATGAAGCACCAGCAGCACCACCAGACCCAAGGTTTCCAGCGAACCACTTCCAGTAACCATCACGCTCTTTCTTATAGTTGAACAAACTCTTGAAGTAATCCTTGAATGCAAAGTTAAGAGCCTGCAAATTTTATCGAAAAACTAATGAGCAAATAAACTTAAACACGTGATTACCCAACAAGATAAAGGAAGAGATAGTGTACCTGAGTAGGGAAGTAACGAATGACATTAGCAGTATTTCCTCTCCACAACGCCAAAACCCCCTCATCCTTGATCGTTCTAGAGAAACACTCTCCAATACCCTTGTATGGTTTAGAAAGACGTCCACTCTTGAGCATCTCATCTTGGTTTTGGATCAAAAGCTTCACACGCTCAATTGGAGCAGCAGCGGTTTTGGAGACAGCAGCAGAAACACCACCCATAAGAAAATCAGTGGCAAAACCAGCAAGTCCTTTCTCCGATGGAGCTTGAGCTTGAACAAAAACAGGTGAGTAATTTGCAGCTATCAGTTTCTCTGTCACAGGATAACTAAACGCTGGATTTGTGTAATTCCTATAAGTGAACTGCTTCTGTGTTGCAGCTGGCCTCTGGATCGTACCATGACGAGATCGAACATCCCGAGAAAGGGGTAGCTGGGCGGCTAGTTTACTAGCAGTTGCAGAATGCTGGTTTTGATCAGTCATTGTGTTGAAAACAAAACCCTGCAGATGAAACATTTAGGATTGTTAAAGAAGGCATTAGAGCACTACTGACCATCAGATCAAAGAACTAATAGTTGTAGCAAATGATCAATAGCCCAAGACCCAGTCAACTCTTTCTCAAACTGGCTGTTATTTAATGTCTATAGCTTGATCAGGCAAAGTAAATGTAATTTAGAGATGTTACAAGGGCCTGGGACAGCTGGTCAATCTGGTAAAATGTTCATGTATACTAAGCGGTTCAAAATTATCTACGGTTTTTCTACAGTAATAGCATGTAGACATGTCGACAGAGGCAGTACAAACTCTAAATAAATAAGATAAAAATAGATAATCCTTTATTCACATATAACTAAAATGTCTATGACAACTTTCCTATAGTAGTAGAGCCACACAAAAGCTATAAGGGCCATAAAACATTATCTCACTGATGAGGACCAAACATTTACTTACTAATTAAAAAAAGGAAGGCTGTTCGAGCCATCAACTAGTTCCTTATTACACACTAAGGCAAAAAAAAACGCTTAAACCTACCGAACCATCATGAGGAGAGCAATGTGTAGAGCATTGTCATAGAAAAATGTGTAGAGCACAAGAACAGAACTCAACAGAGGAGAGCAAAATTTTGGAAATTTTGCCAAAAGCTAGATAAAATCTAGTTGCAATTTGATTAAACATTAAGCAGAACTACTAGGCACACACAAGACTGGAAATAAGTATCTGATTGTAAAACTACAGTTAGCAATGCGTCAGTCAGATAAATTTCGAAGATAACAGACCAAAACTCAGAGGAAACAGATTTTGGCATTACAATACTAGTTACCTTCCTAGCCGATCAAAATCTAGTAACGTTTCGCCAAGAAAAAACTAACCAACTTCTAGAAATGTCAGATAAACAGATCTAACATCAACTAGCATTGCAGGATGAATCAGAATGCAACAACATTGCATCGTAGTGAATCGAAACAAAAGCACATAAGCATAACCCAGATTTTAAACACATAAATAATAGCTAAACTATATCTAAAAAGCAGATATCAATCATACAAAGCTAGCAAAAGTAACCTCATAAGTATTTTTTGGACAAAACCTGTATACCATAACATGACAGAAACTGCATTTATATTCAGCGAAACAGAGTTAAGATTTAAAAAATGACATATGGAGTGTTACAGATTAAACATCAGACCCACAATTGCTTACTTTTTTATTAAAACTAACAATTAAGCATTTCAAAAACTAATCGGACAGGTGTTATTCAGATAGATACAGTCAAACCGGAAACTATATAACATTACACACCACACATACAGATCCATGATTGTAAGAACAAAATTGTGATAATATTAAGCAAATAAACACGAAACATTTCAAACATATACCAACAAACGCGAATCAAATGCAATAGGATGATACATACTACGAATCACATCTACAATAACATGAATACAATAGCGTTAAAATTAAGCTAAACCAACACTTACACATTTAACAGTTACCCTCACGACTTTATTCCCACAAATCAGTAAGACCAGCAACAATACATACTATAGTTGATATCCACCCAAAAAAATGAACAAAACAAGCAATAGTACCACATAACATTTCAAAAATTAACCGGACATGTATCATTTAGATAAAAAGCGATCCAAGCATCAGTGATATAACCTTACATCTGCACACATATCTACAATATGATGAGCAGAATCACGATAAAATTAAGCTAAACAACACTTTCAACATTTCAAATATTAACCTAACATGTTCATTCAGATAACAAAAACAATCTAACCGCCAGCCAAAATTTAACCTAATCACCTTCAACATTTTATCACTCCACTCCTACAAAGGCGGAGGTCCTTTCTATCGAGGTAGAACTGGAAGCAGCCTCTACCTTAGGTAGGGGTAAGGCATCTACATCTTAACCTCCCCCAAACACCGGAAACGGTATTGGGTACCCATAACCCGTGGAAGACGGCATTGGGAGTTACTTTTTTTTTTACCTTCAACATTTTATAATCACGTTAAAATTCAGCAAAGCCAACACTTATTATTTCACATTTCAAACTTAATCTAACAAGTATCATTAGAATAGAAACAAACGAAAATGCAGAGATACAACGCTACACTCTGAACATACAAATCTAAAATATCACAAACATGATCATTTCACATATCAACAAATAACGAAACGAAGTTGTGCTAAACTGCTAAATTACAGCACACATTTCATTAATTAACCTAACAAGTATCATTCAAACAAAAAAAACTATATAACCACAAATGATACAATATCTGCAACAACATGAACAAAAATGCGTCCAAATTCAGTTAAATTGACACTACACCTTTCATAAATGAACTGAAAGGTCGAACCGGCGGTGATACATATTAAACATATAGCTCTATAGAGACATGCACAAAATCACACTAAAATTCAGCAAACTAGCTTGTCACTTTTCATTTCACATTTCAAAAACTAACCTAACAAGCATCATTCAGATAAAATGAAAACGATCCACATGCAGAGATATAACGTAAACACATTGAACATAGTCATCTCCAATATAATAAACATAATTACGTCAAAATTAAGCTAAACTAACATTTAGCATTTCACATACCAAAAATATCCTTAAGCTAAATTCACCTAAAAATTCACATTTCACATTATAGAAAATAACCTAAAAACTATTCAAATAAAAACGCTTAAAACAACAAACGTAACACACTACACATACAAATCAATAGTATCACAAACAAAACAGTGTTAAAATAAAGCTAAACTAACAAATATCATTCAAATTATCAAATAGATAACGATCTCACCGCTACACAGTGATACATACTAAACAAACAGATCTACAGTAGCATGCACAAAATAGCATCAAAATTCATCAACACATTTAACACATAACATTTCACATTCATTTCAAAACCTAGCCTAAAAAATATCATTCACATAATTAAAAACGATCAATATAACACTACAGAATCATAATCAGATCCATAACAGCGGCGTAAAAGATTACACTAAACTAACACTTATCATCTCGCATATATTAAAAAAAAAAAAAAAAAAAAAAAAAAAGCGAGCGTTATACTTAAGCTAACTAACACATCATTCAGAAAGAAAATAAAAAACGACCTAACCGCAACAAAAATGCGTCAAAATTCAGCAAAACTAAAACTACGCCTTTCGCAAACGATCGAACCAGTGATAAATACTAAACAAATATATCTACAGTAACATGCACAGAATCACGTCATAATTCAGCAATATTATATAAACTAACCTAAAAAACTATTCATTTCAAAAACTAGCCTAAAAAATATTCATCATATAATATATAGAGTTGAGATCCATGTAAGCTGAATTTATCATGAAACCAAATTAACCAATCACATTCATCCATTTTTTATTTTCACCTTTTTTAAAACAACATATCTTGCAAACGGTAAATCTTCAAAGCTACAAAAATACACCATCGTGGCGAAATTAAATTATCTTTCTATAGATATGCATTGTTATATACTTTCGACGAAATTTTTTTAAAAGTTCGTCAGAAAAATCACATGTGATTTGTAAAATCACATGTGATTTTTAAAAATCACATGTGATTCGTAAAATCAAATCACATATGATTTTAAGAAATCACATGTGATTCTTACAAATCACATGTGATTTTTACAAATCACATGTGATTTTTCTGGACGAAATTTTTTAAAAAGTTCGTCGAAAATATATAACAATGCATATCTATAGAAAGATAATTTAATTCTCGTCGAGATGGTATAATTTTTCGACGTAACGATTAACGGTTTGTGAGATATTAATTTTCAAAAAGGGTGAATATATTTTAATAAAAATGAGTGGTATGATTGGTTGATTGATTATGTATAAATATAGGTTTATAATGAACTTTCTCATAATATATAAAATAAAAGATCAATATAACATCACGTAACAGTAACTAGATCCATAACATCATGTCAGCAACAGTAGCTATATAACTATACGATATATAAAAATGAACAAAAAAACGAGTATAATTTTATAAAAAAAAGTCCGTTACGTCGTCGTAACGGCGGTTGAGAAAAATAAGGAGAGAATTATTATATTATTACCTTCTGAGAAAAGATTGGAGTGAATATAGAAGATGGTTCTGGAATGGACAATGGAATGGACAATGGAATGGACTAGTGTGTTTATATACGAGTGAGGTGATATGATTGAGGGAGGTGTGGTTGGGTGTGTCGCGGGTGTAGGGTGGAAATGGTGTTTCTGGTTTTGATCTGACGGTGGAGATTGGGTGATGTGGAGGGATCTATGGTGTGGAGTGGGGTTTTTGATTTGGTAAAGTTTGGATTTCTTACAAGGATTTTTTATTTTACTTTTTTCTATAAATTGCAAAAAATTGTTCATCAACATGTTTCGTCTTTGTTTTTCTGGCTACGTTACCGATTTTTTTTTGTAATAAAAATGATAGGTAAAGAAAAGTAAAGAAAAGAAGTGGAAAGAAAAGAAAGTTGTATTTATATTTCATGTTCTCGAGTTGAAAGAAAATAAACAAAGTCGTGTTTCTCGAGTTGGAAGGAAAAGAAAGAAAAAAGAAAAATTATAGCTATGCTTTTAAACATAAAAATAATATCTATAACAAAAGATATATAAAATAATGAAGGTTATATAACTTAGTTTATAACAAATAGTTTATGTGTAAATTTGTTTTTTTCAAAATCCAGTATTTGGTAGGAAAATTTTTAGGAAAAATCTTAATTTTACGTTCAAATCCTTCCTATTTCCTTTCTTTTCTGTTTGATAAAACTAGAACACAACAATTTTTCTATTTCCTTTCATTTTCTTTCTTTTCTTTTCAAAACAAACTCGAGAAGCAGGTGTTAGTCTTTCTGATCCTTGTCTATGTGAGAAATTCTGAGTGAAATTTTCATCCTTAACCAAAATAAAATGACTAAAATACTTGTATCTTTATATTATTAAAAGAAAAAAAACAAAAGCAATTTAGTTATTTCACTTTAGTCGATCGAAAATTGCACTCGTAAGTTTTAACATAAACATTGTCTGCACTTAATGGTGAAGCAGTAGAAGAGGCAGAGCGCTGTCGGAGCTCGAGCTCGGCTGGTTTATATCTAAAAGCTCGAGCTCGTTTCGAGCCTTATATTTTGATCTCGAGCTTGGCTGGTGAAAATTTTCGCAAGCTCGAGCTCACTAATATATATGATGTGTGAAAGTAAATAAAGCTCAAGTGAAACCCTACAGTTAATTACACTGAGGCGATCTCGTTTTATTTTTAAGCTTGTTTATACATAGTTATATATATATATATATATATATATATATATATATATATATATATATATATATATATATATATATATATATATATATATATATCTATATTTTTATGGTTCGTTTAGAACATGAGCCTAATCGATCTTTCTATATATAGCCGGGCTCATTTCGTTTATTAAATGAGCCAAAAGTTAAGCTCGAGGTTGAGCTCGTTTGAAGCTTGACTCGTTCGATTTCCGATCTCTCAAACTTTTCACGAACAATTTCATTTCGTTTCACTCACCCTGGTATGTTGCACTTTCAAAAACTATGTGTAAAACATGCAATTTAGCAAAAACACAAGGACTATGTTTGCAATTTTTACTCTATTTTGAATATTCTTACAAGGATCGGATGGTGTCATTTTCTTGGCATAAACGATAGCCTAAATTTTACGAGCGAATTACTTTTGTACTAGTATTTTTTGAAAAATTTATTTTGGAAAGTTCTTAAATGTTTATAAAGTTCCGTTAATAGCATCGAATGAGATTAAGTGTATTTATAAATATTTTGACTAAAATGATCTCGGATTATATGTTTATCTTTTCATTTTCGGAGTGTTTCCAAATAAAGAAAAGGATTAGCTACGAGTGCAACTATTGCAATTTTTTGAAAAGTTAGCGTGACATCTCCTTGTCTACAATTTCAAGATAAACACTTAGGTTTTAAATGATCGGTCATTTCAAAAAAAAAAAAAACACACACACACACTTACATGATCGTAAACCCTTGTGTATTACTACATATGAAACAAGTTTGTTACTGTTTTTCCTAAATTATTCAGTTTATGTTATCGTCTTTGCTAGTTCTTTTCTCACGGCGCAGTATTGCAGAGCCCAACTTATAGTTTCACTCCTCATGTTACTTTCCTTTTCTTCTAAAGTTTAAATTGTAAATTTGGCTAACAGCAATGTATATCTTTCGTAAGTATTTTGATCACAAGTAGTATGTAATTATAAATCATTCCCAAATAAGACTTTTAGACATTTTGTGTGGTGATTCTAAATTAATATCACAAATAAAGTACTATATTGTATAACCTTTAGCTATCACCAAATGAGGCCAATTTGTATTCGTGGGTCCATACCTCATAACGAATCCCAATAGCTAATGTCGTATTCTTTATTGGACTGACCAGCTCCATGTTGTTTGGAAGGGTCGAAATTAATTGCAACTTTATAATGACTCTATATATTCCGGTTTATAATGTATGACTTTAAAGTGATTTACACACTTAATTTATTGATTAGAATACTTATAATACATAAAAATAAATCTTGATGCGCTCGAGCAGTCGAGGTTTTACCATGGCCTGCCACTTGTGAATGGCGGCCGTAAGAACCTTAAAGCGGCTCAGAACGAACTCAATGAAGATCCGGGAGTATAGTGTTTCCGGTCGTTATGTCCAATGAGCTATGCAATGGATTATCAAGCGAATAGTGATCGGAGATTTGAGCGGAAAAGGATTTGAATGATATTATAACTACGGGAAAAGCCAACAAATTACAACGGCTTAAATGCAAATTAAAGGAAATTAAAAGATAAAATCTATTAAATAAACGCTATCACTATATTTAAAATGATGAACGTTTAAAACTTACAACTAAAAACTTACGTTTAAATAAAAATTACGTAAACGCACAAAATAAAAAGTGAAATCTAAGAAATAAAAGTCCTAAAAATATGAAAATGACATTTTTACAAACCTAATGATAAAAGAAAATATTTAGAAAAAGAAAATTATTTTTATAACTATTTAATTAATTATTATTAATTAGAAACTATTTTTAACTATTTAATAATTACCTAAAATACAAGAAATTAGGAAATAAAGCTAGAAAAATAAAATTAAGACTTAGAAAAGTCTAAAATATCAAAATAGAATTTTCAAAACTATTTTGTAATTTTCGATTATTTTCTATTTTCTAGGAATTTTAAACTATTAAAACTACTTAAATTATTTAAAATACAAATTTAACTAATAAAAATATGGAAAAATACTTTTTGGCTTTTTATATTTATCTAAACTTAAGAAAATTGAAAAATTATTTTTTGAACCTTATCTTAATTTTTTTTGTATTAAAAGCTATTTAAAAATGCTTAAAAACTAATTTAAATTAAGAAAATAGCAAATCAACTTAGAAAAATCTGAAAATTTCAGGAAAACTCTAAAATAATATAAGGAATCTGAGAAAAATGAAAAACAGGAGCTTATGTGTAGAAAACAGAAGGCGATGTGGAAGTGCTTATTGAAATAAGCACTTTGATAAACAAATGGAATCCAAAGGCTACCAAGCGATACACAAGCTATAATAAGCTAAGATAACTAAAATGGAACAAGTTTAAACTAGCCTAACCCACAGAATCACAAGCTCAAAAGATTTGATGTTTTGAGCTTTTGAGCTAAAAGCAGTTTCGAGTACTAACTTTGAACAAGCACAAGCTTAAAAATAAGCTCAAAATGAAAACTACAAATTGGAATCTAGACTAGACCTGGGTGAGACCAAGTGTACCAAAAATCAGACCATGAGAAGCTCTTATGAGCCCTGTGCATAAGCCGCAAGGCGAGAAAATCTCGGTATCAACCGAGTTCGATGAAGCAGGCAACTAGTGCCAAGTTGATAAGCTTGTTTGGAGCTTTTAAATAAATTGCAAAATTATACTAAAATGCTAATAAGTAACAAGACCAGGTTAAGTTTCTAAAATGCCAAGATTCATCGATATTGGCTCAAAGATGAGCTCATAAAAATCCTTGCATTTGGCTCACAAAACGATTTTAACAATTTTGACTTTTGATGATAATAATGAACTTTGACCAAAATGGATTTTGAATCCAATTTTAAGACCGATGTTGATGTTATTTGATGAAATGACATGCAAGCAACTTTTATCTATGTCTTTTGAACACAAAACAAGTGGTTTGCTTTCAAAATTCCAACGATGGACAATCTTAAGACAGATTTGATGATTTTGACTTTAGTGGTGTTGCAGACCCAAACTAAGATGATATTAACTCAAATATGCTTAACAAACATAAACTAATAGAAATTAACCATCGATTAGATCTATAGGGCGGTTTAAGCTATAAACCAAACACCCCTTTATTACAATTGATATGAAGATTAAAAGAGATAAACACTTTTCAAACTTGTATCAATGATCAAGATACATCTATATAACCCAAATATAGCTTATGGAACAGACTTAAACCGAGCTTATAGCTAAAATGAAGATTGTACAAGAAACCTTGAAATCACTTACAAATTGTCCAAAGCCACTATGGCTCGCCAACAGTTAAACCAACCCCTAAACTATCAAATCCAACCCAACTAACTATTATTCAACCCAATCCATGCCGCACCACCCAATAACCAAATCGCATCATTTTGCACTGTTTGACTTTTGTTGACCAAGGATCAAAATGAATGGAAACTTGAATGTGAGCTTGTACAAAGCTATCATAAGCTCATTTAAGCTTATTGAAACCGAGAGATGAGCATTAAGAAGCTTTTGAATGAGATTTTGAGAAGGAAAATTTACAATGATTAGCTTTAAACATAAAATCTTAACATAACTTGAATTGATAGCGGAAATAGTTTATAATGATTACAAAACACTTAGTTGGATACAAAAACAATACAACAAGTTTTATACTAATTTAAAGACTTTAAATTAAAACGACATTTAAGATAAAACTAAAAACTACTAGACTCCTTTGCTTGCTCCATTTGCTTTCTCTTTATACCCAAAGTCATTCTCTCTCTTCCGATGAAATCCCACTAATTCTCGACCATTGGATTGCTTAGATTCATCATGGCGTTCAAATAGATTTTGGCGCCAAATTCCCTTTATCCAATTGGGGTTGAGTGAGGGGTTAGGGTGCATTAAATGAACCTTGGATGTTAGTGTGGAGTGGGGAACATATTTGAGTGGAATGGGAGGAGGGGATGGGTTGTAGGTGAGTTTGAAGCAGTTGGAATGGTGAAGACTTTGGCGGGTTGAGATGTTTGACCAAGATTGACCCAAGGCTAATAATACGGGGGTCACAATGCAATTTGACAGGGGTCCAAAATTGATTGACCGGCCAAATGGGGTTTAAAGGGTTTATAACTATAGGGACTTAATGTGTAAATCACGAAAATCAAGGGACCATTCTCGCCAATCTTGAAAAGTTATTCCAAGGGACCACAAGTGACAACCTTCAAAAGTATAAGGACCAAACTTGCCATTTTGCCATTTTCAGGGGCCATTTCGCCAAATTTCAAAGTTGAAGGACTAAACTTGTAATTTTCTCAAACTTTTATATTTTTCACCAAAGGACTAAATTTGACAACTTATGATTTTAAAAGGACCTTTGGTGACTTTACTTTGAAATTATGTGCTCGGGGACTGCTTTTTGACAACTTTTGAAACTCGGGGGACTAAAGCGCAATTTTGCAAATTTGATATGTTTTTCATCGATTTTGATATTTTTGCATTTAAAACACATAAAACACGATTTGTGATATTTTGATCATTTTGATGTGTTTTGAGTGTTTTCAGATGATTTTGCAGTTTATATTGTACAAAATGATGAGTATTTAGACACTCATCAATCCCCACATCGAGATATTGCTAGTCCCTAGCAATGATTTGAGAAAACATAATGGATTTTAATCTCTTTACCAAAAGCCATTACTTACGGAGTAGCCAAATGTTTCGATTCAAGTAAGAACCATGGTACACCGATAACCATGTGATTTTGAGCAAACCACCGACTTTCAACGGATTTGATTTTGTCTTTACGGAGCCGTTTGCTACGGACTAGCCAACTCTTAGATAAATTATCAATATTATCTTTGGTGAGGTGATTACCAATTATGGATTTTCCATTGCCTTTACCACAAGCCATAAACTTGCGGGCTAGCCAACTCTTCACTTTTTAGGATATGGTGAATTGAATACCATACAATTTTGGGCAAATTGCAAGCCGTCAACGGATTTGAGATATCTTTACCAAGAGCCGTTTGCTCTGGATTAGCCAATCCTTTAGTTTATTAGACAAGGCGGATGATAACCAATTGAGAAAGTGTAAAACACTTACTCAAAAAAAAATTTTGGCAAAAACGGGAATTGGTATAATTATATGATAAAATTCGTGAGAATTCCCCACACTTAGAAATGAATATTGCCCTCAATATTCAAAGTACCGCGGTTATGCCGAAACAAAGAACGTAAAGGAAATACTACGGCCATTATTTAGAAAGATTTTTTTTTTTTTTTTTTTTTTTTTTTTAGATAAAACATGTGGGCAACTCCCCACACTAGGGTGGGACACACGGGTGAAAACCCATGTGTAGCTCTTGTTTTTGATTACCGAGTCGCTAGCTTGACTCGACCCAATTCATTGGTTCATGGGAAGCAAAGTGGAAGAAACAATCTCCATCGGACTTTCATTCAAGATGTTTGGACAAACATTTGAAGCACGTGAAAGTTCCACACCGATGAGATATACATAGAACCGGCTCAAAATGATATATGAAAATGCGGGATCAAAGATAATGTCTTCATTCGAAGGAGTGAAGAGCAGGAGAAGCCACGGGATAGGTGAAGAAGAGAAAGAAAATCATGATAAACATCATGACTAACTCATCATCATCGGATAGGAGAATTCATAATAGCATGAATCTCATCATTTAAGCTCAATTGGTCTAGACATATCCGGGTGTGTCTAGATCAAAGTAGAAATTATCATACTCCGCGGAGATATGATATGAGTGAGTTCATCCGAGAACTCCATGAAGGTGAATGAATCATATTCGAATTGATATGAGTGGGTTCAATGGCGAACTCCTCAAAAGTAAATGATTCATGATCGAGGAGAGAATTATGAGAATGAGAAGTGGTGCGCCACTAATCTTCTCTCCCATATTATCAAAACAGAAGGCTTTCATTTCGGAATAGAATCATCGGAAAGAATGTCACTATCCTTAATGGGGATAGGAGATGAAATAGGTTTCTCTTTGAAAGCCTCGATTTTAGAAATGAGAAGACCGACATTCAATAATGTTGCTCGAAGAGCTTCATCTTTGATTTCGGTGTCGATAACTTCATCATTCTCTTCTTCTAAGCTAACAAGCTCGGAAGGTGAATCTTCCACATAAATGATGTCTCCACAAGATAACGAATCATCATCGAATCGGAGAACATCTCAACATGATCATTGGGAAGACAAGAGGAGGAGGATATCACACACATGATCAAGAATTCCCGTGACTCTCTTGGGATTGGGACAAGGTTCTCAACACTAGACTTTATGAATTCGTCCGATTCCTTTTCGAGAGCAGTGTCAAGATGCTCGTCCCCATAATAAGAGAGTGAGTGTGAATCTCGGGTGTGATAGCGGTTGTTTGAGATGGAATCTCAAGCTGCGGGGATATCAACCGACCGGGAGTTGAGAGGTATTATCTCTAAAAGGATAAAACTCTCCTCGTCATCGTCATATAGTCTTGCCTTGAGAAATTGGGAGCGTCTAAGAGCGCTTGCTCTAGGATTAATAATTCTTCCCTAGATTTGCGAGCCTCGTTCTTCTCGTTCTTGACCATAATTCTCCTATGGTTTTTCACCACTCACTTGATTCTTAAAGTTTTGAATCATATCATCAAGTGTTTTCATTGTGGTTTCAAAATCTTGGGAGATTTCTTGAGATAACGGCTCGGTGGAGTTTGAACCGTATAGTCTTTGTGGAGGTTGGAAATTTTCAAACATGTGAGAGTCATGATTGTTACAAGGAAATGGGTTCCTATTTGACAATCGAGTGAAATGGGGACCTCCACAAGACTCACAACAAGAAAGCTGCTGAGTGCGGAATGGTGAATCATATGGATATTGGTCATAACCAAAACTACGAGCATCACCGGAAAACGTTCATAGACAAACGTGTTTCCGGATTGACACTCAAATCCTTGGTGAGGACCTCCACAAAATTCACAGCAGTATGTTGATTGTATGAAGATAAGTCGGGTGTGGGTGGTAATTGGAAAAGTTTGAGGGTCGTTAAATGAGTTCGGATTAGGATCATAATCAAATGAATTCCTCGAACCACAAAACAAACAACTCCGTTATGGATATCATTACCACATTGTACACAAGTACACCAACGACGTGGTGAACCAAGAGAGGCTCACCACAACCGACACAAGGAATAAACGATTGCATTTGAGAGTTATGAGCAAGAATCGGTTTATTCAAAGAATCAACAAAACCAACATGGTGATCCGAATGACTATCAAGTCTCGAAGAACATTTAGAAAAATCCGGAGGTGGGACAAGTGGTGTGCTCTGAGAGCTAGCAATTTCCACCACTTCCGTTATGGTCTCCGGTTTTGGTTCTTGAGAAACGTGAAGATTAGGCAAGTCATTCTTGCTAGTCACCGGTGTTTGAATGGGTTCATCGTAATCAATTCTAATTCTCGACCTTTTTTCATCGGCTTGAATTTGTTCGATTAGATTACGGACTCTATCTTCAAAGAAAGTGTCCTCGTAATCCTCGGTGGGTGCTTGGGGTAGCTCCGACGTTTGAACTGGTTTGTCAAGATTAGAATGTATTTCAGGTTGTGGCGGGTGGTCGAAATAACTTTGAAAAGAATTTTTGATGGATAATTCGCACGAATTGCAAAATTCGCTTGAACTAGGCCCTCCACACCGCTCACACACATTTGTGACGATGATGTTGACGATTGTCGACATAAGAATTAAACATATAGAGGATTAAGGAGAGAATCAAATGGTTGAGAGGATACGAAGAATAGAATTAAACGGCAAAAGAGGGTAAGAGAAATAGAATCAACGAATAAGAGGAATGAGAAGAATATTTTTGGATTTTGGATAAGAAAATATAAACATATACTGAGATGGATGGTATGAACAAAGAGTGAATATCCAAATTACTAATCGCTAGGCGTAAGATAATCCTGACTCCCGGCAATGGCGCCAAAAATTTGATCGCGCTCTCCAGCAGTCAAGGTTTCACACAAGCACGCCACTTGTGAATGGCGGACCGTAAGAACCTTAAAACGGCTCGAGAACGAACTCAATGAAGATCTGGGGAGTATAGTGTTTCCCGGTCGTTATGTCCCAATGAGCTATGCAATGGATTATCAAGCGAATAGTGATCGGGAGATTTGAGCGGAAAAGGATTTGAATGATATTATAACTACGGAAAAGCCAACAAATTACAACGGCTTAAATGCAAATTAAAGGAGATTAAAAGATAAAATCTATTAAATAAACGCTATCACTATATTTAAAATGATGAGCGTTTAAAACTTACAACTAAAACTTACGTTTAAATAAAAATTACGTAAGCGCACAAAATAAAAAGTGAAATCTAAGAAATAAAAGTCCTAAAAATATGAAAATGACATTTTTACAAACCTAATGATAAAAGAAAATATTTAGAAAAATAAAATTATTTTTATAACTATTTAATTAATTATTATTAATTAAAAACTATTTTTAACTATTTAATAATTACCTAAAATACAAGAAATTAGGAAATAAAGCTAGAAAAATAAAATTAAGACTTAGAAAAATCTAAAATATCAAAATAGAATTTTCAAAACTATTTTTGTAATTTTCGATTATTTTCTATTTTCTAGGAATTTTAAACTATTAAAACTACTTAAATTATTTAAAAATACAATTTTAACTAAGAAAATATGGAAAAATACTTTTTGGCTTTTTATATTTATCTAAACTTAAGAAAATTGAAAAATTATTTTTTAGAACCTTTTCTTAATTTTTTGTATTAAAAGCTATTTAAAAATGCTTAAAACTAATTTAAATTAAGAAAAATAGCAAATCAACTTAGAAAAATCTGAAAATTTCAGGAAAACTCTAAAATAATATAAGGAATCTGAGAAAATGAAAAACAGGAGCTTATGTGTAGAAAATGCAGGCGATGTGGAAGTGCTTATTGAAATAAGCACGATTAAACAAATGGAATCCAAAGGCTACCAAACCGATACACAAGCTATAATAAGCTAAGATAACTAAAATGGAACAAGTTTAAACTAGCCTAACCCACAGAATCACAAGCTCAAAAGATTTGATGTTTTGAGCTTTTGAACTAAAAACAGTTTACGAGTACTAACTTTAACACAAGCACAAGCTTAAAAATAAGCTCAAAATGAAAACTACAAATTGGAATCTAGACTAGACCTGGGTGAGACCAAGTGCACCAAAAATCAGACCATGAGAAGCTCTTATGAGCCACATGCACAAGTGCAAGAGGCGAGAAAATCTCAAGATCAAGCGAGTTCGATGAAAGAGGCAACTAGGCCCAAGTTGATAAGCTTGTTTGGAGCTTTTAAATAAATTGCAAAATTATACTAAAATGCTAATAAGTAACAAGACCAGGTTAAGTTTCTAAAATGCCAAGATTCACGATATTGGCTCAAAGATGAGCTCATAAAAATCCTTGCATTTGGCTCAAAAGCGATTTTAACAATTTTGACTTTTGATGATAATAATGAACTTTGACCAAAATGGATTTTGAATCCAATTTTAAGACCGATGTTGATGTTATTTGATGAAATGACACTTTGAAGCAACTTTTATCTATGTCTTTTGAACACAAAACAAGTGGTTTGCCTTTCAAAATTCCAACAGTGGACAATCTTAAGACAGATTTGATGATTTTTGACTTTAGTGGTGTTGCAGACCCAAACTAAGACAGATATTAACTCAAATATGCTTAACAAACATAAACTAATAGAAATTAACCACTGATTAGATCTATAGGGCAGTTTAAGCTATAAACCAAACACCCCTTTATTACAACTGATATGAAGATTAAAAGAGATAAACACTTTTCAAACTTGTATCAATGATCAAGATACATCTATATAACCCAAATATAGCTTATGGAGCAGACTTAAACCGATTATAGCTAAAAATGAAGATTGTACAAGAAACCTTGAAATCACTTACAAATTGTCCAAAGCCACTATGGCACGCCAACAGTTAAACCAGGCCCCTAAACTATCAAATCCAACCCAACTAACTATTATTCAACCCAAATCCATGCCCGCACCACCCAATAACCAAATCGCATCATTTTGCACTGTTTGACTTTTGTTGACCAAGGATCAAAATGAATGGAAACTTGAATGTGAGCTTGTACAAAGCTATCATAAGCTCATTTAAGCTTATTGAGGCGAGAGATGAGCATTAAGAAGCTTTTGAATGAGATTTTGAGAAGGAAAATTACAACAGTAGCTTTAAACATAAAATCTTAACATAACTTGAATTGATAAGCTGAAATAGTTTATAATGATTACAAAACACTTAGTTGGATACAAAGAAACAGAATACAACAAGTTTTATACTAATTTAAAGACTTTAAATTAAAAACGACATTTAAGATAAAACTAAAAACTACTAGACTCCCATGCTTGCTCCATTTGCTTTCTCTTTATACCCAAAGTCATTCTCTCTCTCTTCTGATGAAATCCCACCAAATTCTTGACCATTGGATTGCTTAGATTCATCATGGCCGTTCAAATAGATTTTGGCGCCAAATTCCCTTTTATCCAATTGGGGGTTGAGTGAGGGGAGGGGGTGCATTAAATGAACCTTGGATGTTAGTTGGAGTGGGGAACATATTTGAGTGGAATGGAGGAGGGGGATGGGTTGTGGTGAGTTTGCAGTGCAGATTGGAATGGTGAAGACTTTGGCGGGTTGAGATGTTTGACCAAGATTGAACCAAGGCTAATAATACAGGGGGTCACAATGCAATTTGACAGGGTCCAAAATTGATTGACCGGGCCAAATGGGGTTTAAAGGGTTTATAACTATAGGGACTTAATGTGTAAATCACGAAAATCAAGGGACCATTCTTCGCCAATTTGCAAACGTTATTCCAAGGGACCACAAGTGACAACCTTCAAAAGTATAAGGACCAAACTTGCCATTTTGCCATTTTTCGGGGCCATTTCGCCAAATTTCAAAGTTGAAGGACTAAACTTGTAATTTTCTCAAACTTTTATATTTTTCACCAAAGGACTAAATTTGACAACTTATGATTTTAAAAGGACCTTTGGTGACTTTACTTTTGAAATTATGTGCTCGGGGACTGCTTTTTGACAACTTTTGAAACTTGGGGACTAAAGCGCAATTTTGCAAATTTGAAATGTTTTTCATCGATTTTGATATTTTGCATTTAAAACACATAAAACAACGATTTGTGATATTTCGATCATTTTGATGTGTTTACGAGTGTTTTCGAGATGATTTTGCAGTTTATTTTGTACAAAATGATGAGTATTTAGACACTCATCATCATCTATGTGTATAGTAGTAGGCGTATGTAATAGGACCAAGGCGCCCGTTCAACAATCAATTAACATAGCCAATAGTTTTATGGGAAATTCATTCAAGTATTATAACATACATATACAACGTAAGCTAAAGGTGTTGGAAAAATGAGTTTTGAAAAGTGGTTTTTGCAAAATTTTGGACACTATTTAATATATGTATATGTTATATATATTTATATTTCTTGGTAGCTTTGTGTTCTCCTTGATGAGAGCTTCGCAACGAGCTAAAGAGTGTCAAAAATGGAGTTGATATGAATGAGTTATCGTGTCTCAAAGTGAGGCACTTGAAACACAAAATTTGGAAAAGTGGGAGTATCCCACATCGCCCAAAACAAGAAATGAAACCTTGTTTATATAGGAATCTTGATATGAACCTTCAAATTGATTTGTTGGTTTTACTCCAACACCTACGTCTTGTGGCAGGGGGTCTTGATTCGAGATTACGAGCCAAAATGGGTTGAAGCTTCGAACTCATGCGAGCTCATGCGACCTGCGGACACGAATGCAGACTCAGAAACCTCGCATACTGCGTATCTTTGGAACTAATTTAAACTTTGTAAACAAGTTAGGCAGAATCGGTTTAAATAAATGAAAGATATTGAAATTGTGTTTAATATTTAACAGATTTGCGTATCTCGTGTTTATTCGAGCAAATATCTTTTCTTGGTGACCAAGATAGGTTTAGGCTATATATTAAACACATCTCATTCGGTTTTAAACACGAAAACGTACTCCTCTGCGGCCGATTTCCAAGAATTCATTCGATCGAAACGCAAGTTGCTTCCGTGATCTTTCGTGCAAGTTTGTCACGTCCGGTTGTACATCGACTTTGGCGGTTGTACCACAGGAAGCAGAACGGCGAATCTGCTTTTAAGGGAATCGTGTTAAACACGAGCCTCTTGCCACGACCTTTCTTGTTTTGTTTAATTAACGTTCTATAGTGTACATCTTACGCTTCTACCCGTTACATACGTGTTTATTTTCTGTTTTACATTACATTATTTAATAATTGTAATCGATTTATTATTTAATAAAAGTGTACACCGTTTCCACGATCTTAAAAGCATTCGGTTTAACGAATTTATAACACTTTGTTAAAAATCGGATTTAGTATTATGAATTTTATAATTGTTTTCAGTCGAAACCTTGTTGAGTTTCTTTGGAAATCGGTTTCTATTAAGCAGTTTTAACATCTGATTTGGATTACGGATCTATAACGTTTTTTAAGCGGTTTATTATCGGTTTAACGAAACCAAGATAGAGTTTCTATTAAAGCGATTTACTCGATCCATCAAAACCAAGCTAGAGTTTTGTTGAATCGAGATCTGGTACAAGTAGATACCATTTAAAGCAGTTTGTTTAGCTGTTTGTGTTTGAATTTTCGGGATGACAAACACCACTACCCTCCTGTGACTACTTACGTGAGCGTGTTGATGCGCGATTACTAACACTATTGCTAATCATCTTCGAGAAACCGGAGAAATTCAATGGGCGTAATTTCAAGAGGTGGCAACAAAAGATGTTCTTTATCTCACTACTTTGAACCTTGCGTGGTTCTTAAAGAGAACCCACCTAACGTGGAACCTCTGCGAAGGTCAATCCTCTAATCAACAGTGTTCAAGCCTTGGAAGCATGGAAGCATTGATTTTTTTTGTCACAACTATGTTACGAATGGTTTGGTTGATTCTTTGTACAACGTGTCTTTGCAAGACCAAGGCGCCAAAGAATTATGGGAGTCATTGGAGCATAAGTACAAAGCGAGGATGATGGTACAAAGAAGTTCGTGGTAGCTCGTTTTTGGATTACAAGATGGATGATTCAAAGAATGTGATGAGTCGGGTTCAAGATCTGCGGGTTTTGCTACGACATTCATGTTGAGGAATGACTTTGAGTGAAACTTTTCAAGTTCTTGCTATTATTGAAAAGTTACCTCCAGTGGGTAGAATTCAAGAACTACCTAAAGCATAAGCGAAAGGAGATGAGTGTTGAAGACTTGGTTGTTCGTCTTCGTATTGAGCAGACAACAAGCTAGCTCGGAAAAACACTTATCTTTGATTCGCAAAGGCAAATATGGTTGAGCATGTTTCGTCATCTTCAAAGTCCAATGTCAAAGCTAAAGGCAAAGGAAAAGGAAAGAATGACAAGAAGGGCAAAGGAAGTCGAGTACCTTGCTCTAAAGGCGCAATTGTGAAACGAAGTTCCAAGGTCACCGTCTTTGCTAAGCGTAAGATGCGAAGCGGGTAACTCACGCTTGAGGCGAATATGGTAAATGAAGATGTGGACATGATTGCTATGGTGTCGATGTCATTGCCATGATCTCTGAAGTTAACCCGTAGGTTCCAACAACGAGGGCGGTGGGTGGATCTTGGGCTACCCGTCATGTGTGTCTTGATAAGAGTATGTTTCACTCTTTCGGAGCGGTTGATAGTGGAGAGAAGGCGTACATGGGCAACTCAGCAGCACGAAATCAAGGCGAAGGAGATGTAATCTTGAAGATGACATCAGAAAGAGCTCAAGTTGACTAGTGTCTTGTATGTTCCAGGAGATTCGCAAGAATCTTGTGTCAGTTAATTTATTGAACAAGTTTGGTTTTAGTCTTGTTTTTAGTATGATAAGTTTGTTCTTTCTAAGAATCAAGTGTATGTTGGTGGGGATATGCCACGAATGGTATGTTTAAACTCAATGTAATGGTTGTTAAGAAAGATATCAATAAAATGAATTCTTACGCTTACTTCATTGAGTCTTCTAATATGTGGCATGGCCGTCTTGGACATGTAAATTTTAATTCAATGCGACGTTTGATTAAATTTAATTGCATACCTAATTTCCATATTGACTCAAAATATAAATGTGAAACTTGTGTTGAAGCCAAACTTACAAGAGCATCTTTCAAATCGGTTGAACAAAAACCAAACCACTTGATATGATACACAGCGACATATGTGATTTGAAATCACTACCCACAAAAGGTGGCAATAAGTACTTTATCACGTTTATTGATGATTGTACAAAGTATTGCTATGTTTACTTCTTGAAAAGTAAAGATGAAGCTATAGACAAGTTTGTTCTATACAAAAGCGAAGTTGAGAATCAACTTAGTAAGAAAATCAAGGTGGTGCAGTGATAGAGGAGGTGAATATGTGTCTCCATTCGTGATCTATGTGCAAAACATGGAATTAGATCGAGTTCATTGCTCCCTATTCACCTCATCGAGCGGTATTGCCGAAAGGAAGAACCGTACCTTGAAAGAAATGGTTAATGCCATGTTGATAAGTTCGGTCTAAGCCGGGACATGTGGGGAAGCCATTCGACGGCTACTTATCTTTTAAATAAGATACCTCTTAAGGAAAAAGAAGAGACCCTTATGAATTATGGATGGAAGAAAACCATCATATCGGTACTTATGAGTGTGGGGTGTCTAGCAAAGGTAGCTATACCGACTCCCAAGGCCCAAAAGATTGGACCTAAATCATTGATTGTATATTCATCGGATATGCTAAGAATAGCGGCGCTTATCGTTTCATTGTACACGATTCAAAAATCCGGATATACAAAAGGGTACATTAACGGAATCAAGGAATGCTTCATTCTTTGAAACTATATTTCCTTGTTTAACGAAGGCGGAAGTTCATCTAGAATAGATGACGAAGTTGTCCAAGATAAGAGACAACGAGATGATAATGATCTCAAGATGAGAGACAAGATCAACTGCGAGGAAGAAGAGGTTGAACCTAGAAGAAGCAAAGGGCAAGAACCAGAAATCGTTTGGACTGATTTTGTTTCTTTTATGGTTGAAAACGAACCTACTTCATACCGAGAAGCGGTTACTTCCTCGAGAAGGGCCTCAATGGAAAGAAGCCATTAAAAGTGAAATAGATTCTATTTTACAAAACCATACTTGGGAGCTCGTGGATTTACCTCCGGTTGTAAACCACTAGGCTATAAATGGATCTTCAAGAAGAAGATGATAGCCGATGGCACCATTGACAAGTATAAAGCAAGATTAGTAATCAAAGATTTGACAACGAGAAGGTCTTGATTACTTTGATACATATTCGCATATTACGCGAATAACCTCAATTAGGATGATACTTGCTATTGCCGCTTTAAGAAATTTGGAAGTTCACCAAATGGATGTGAAAATGGCATTTCTAAGCGGAGATTTAGAAGAAGAAATATACATGAATCAACCTTAGGGTTTCATGGCTCTCGGACAAGAGAACAAAGTTTGTAGGCTTGTTAAGTCATTATATAGCTTAAAGCAAGCTCCCAAACAATGGCATCAAAAATTTGACCACGCCATGCTAGAGAGTGGATTCAAAATTAATGAATGTGACAAATGTGTTTATGTCAAAGACACAAATAGTGGATATGTAATCTTGTGTTTATATGTTGATGATATGCTTATCGTTGGCGAGAACGACAAGATGATCAAATCTACTAAAGACATGTTGAAATCAAAGTTTGACATGAAGGATATGGGTTTGGTGATGTGATCCTTGGAATAAAGATCATACGAACTCAAAATGGACTTGTGTTAAGTCAAGCACATTATGTGGACAAAATTCTTAATACTCATAATGCGGGGATTCGGCCTAGCTAGAACTCAATTGACACCGTAAGCATCTATCTAAAAATAGAGGCTTAGGTGTTGCCCAATTAGAGTATTCAAGAATTATTGGCATGTTAATGTACTTAATGACAGTGCACCCGACCGACTTAGCATATCTTTGTTAGCGAGCTAAGTAGGTATACTAGTAACCCAAGCTATGCACATTGGGCGACTATGACTAGGGTACTTCACTATTTGAGATCTGATCGCGATTATGGATCGCATTATGATCGATATCCGGTATTATCGAGGGATACAATGATGCAAATTGGATATCGACATAAAGGATTCTAGATCGACTAGTGGATATGTGTTTACACTAGGAGGGCGCTTTATCTTGGAAGTCTTCCAAGCGCATCGTTATCGCTAAGTCCACGATGGAATAAGAATTTATCGCGTTAGATAAATGCGGACAAGAGGCGGAATAGCTACGTCAATTCGTAGAGGACATACCAAGGTGGCCTAAACCGATGTGACCATTAGTATACATTGTGATAGTCAATCGGCAATTGGCATAGCTCATAGCATAATGTATAATGGAAAGTCCGAGACATATCCGTCGTCGACATAATTCGATCGACAACTACTCTCAACAGGAGTTATCTCAATTGACTATGTGAAGTCAAAGGATAACATCGCGGATCCGCTTCTGAAAGGCTTAAGTAGAGAGTTAGTTAGTAAGTCGTCTAAAGGAATGGGACTAAAGCCCTTGAAGGAATGAGTTTCTATGAAGGAAAACCTAACCAGTTGATGGCGTTTATTTTAAGAACCGATTTAAACTTTGTAAACAAGTTAGACAGAATCGGTTTAAATAAATGGAAGATATTGAAATCGTGTTTAATATTTATGATTTGCGTATACGTGTTTATTCAGCAAATATCTTTTCTTGGTGACCAAGATAGGTTTAGGCTATATATTAAACACATCTCATTCGGTTTTAAACACGTAAAACGTGCTCCTCTGCGGCCGATTTCCGCAATTCATTCGATCGAAGCGCAAGTTGCTTCCGTGATCTTCGGGCAAGTTTGTCACGTCCATTTGTACACCGACTTTGGCGGTTGTACCACGGGAAGCAGACGGCGAATCTGTTTTAAAGGAATCGTGTTAAACACGAGCCTCTTGCCACGACCTTCTTGTTTTCTTTAATTAATGTTCTATAGTGTACATCTTACGCTTCTACCCCATTACATACGTGTTTATTTTACTGTTTTACATTCTGTTATTTAATAATTGTAATCGATTTATTATTTAATAAAGTGTACACCATTTCCCAAAAGGCGCACAAAAAAAGTATACTGTTTATTATCGAACTCGTGCTTAAAAAAATGCAATCGTGTGTCATTACGACAGTTTCATCCTGCTGAAGATCGATGTGATGCACCTTTACATGCTACGTTTAAATATATATATATATTGGTGTACATCATGTAGGATACTTATTTACTTAACTATTGTTATTTACACTTACATTCTGATTATGCAGCTAGACATACTCATATGATTTTGGCTGTACGCGTTGGAAATGGACCATTTTCTGCATAGCCTGCCCAGTCATATGATACAACATAAATTTGCAGTAGTTCAAAAAGTTTCTCCCATCGTAAAATTACACGGTAAGCAACAGAATCCATGAAACAAATGGAGAAAAACTTATATAACATACTAAAATTTATCATACCTCGAAACATGCAATCTTAAGTTTTCGAATCGGCAAAGCCATAACTTATAGTTATTTTGTACTTGGCCTCTTCTTTGGAGATTCCCACTTTCCGTATCCACAAATATAAATGTTTTTGTGGTTTTTTATCAGGACTTTGAAGTATGTGACAGTTATTCTCTTAGCCGGACGTATTCATACATGATGTGGTGTGCCGTGTCGCCGCTATTTCCCCTCATTACTAAAAGTGATATGTATTACATTATGTCAAATGTCTATTATTATTTATGGAAATTTTAAATTGTACAGTTTGAGAGGAATATAAGCTTACCCTTAGTTTAATGAAAGCGTGAGTGGTCCTTTGCAAGTTCCATCGTTGTGAAAGACTAAAGTATGTCTGAAATGGAAAAGACATGAAACCCAATATGCGCTGCTTAAAGGGCAAATTACTCACGTCTACGGGACACTGGCTACGCACTATCAGCCAAAATACACGGGCCATGGACACCAGGTACGGAACAACCATCACCTATAACCATGAAAATGCATGCATAGGAGCAGGTTATTAGTCATATAACTGTCCCAAACACGACACTAAATTCATCAACCATTTAAAACTACCTGCATTCATATATTAAAATTGTAACGATTTGTTGCCCATGACGTTCCATGATAATTACAATAGCCAAGGATATTTTCAAAATAAGATCGATAGAATTTTCTTTTAGAAGGCGATGTCTATCGAAACTACACATTTCATAAGATATGTTTTGAAAAGCAATAAATACTGTTCGATTGTAGCTTTGATCTGCTGTTCGGAGCTTCATCTATTGTTCAACTCACGAATGCCACCGCATCTGTCCTTTCTTGTTGAGTTTCCGGGTTGAAGTCGCTTCACTGGCGATGAGCGACATACCACCATGTCGAACTCAACCCAATTCATGCTCGTTCGGGAAGTGTCATATTGTAACTTAAATGAATGGAGTACCTCTAGGTAGGCGATCAAATACAGACACGTTTGTTGCGGCGTACATGTGATCGGTTGTGAGTCCACGGATGTCGGCGGTTGTACTCGGAACACAAGCATGTGTTTGGATATATCTCGCAATACATGTAAGTAAACATGTGTAATCGAGCATTATAAATCACATAATAACATGGAAAAAGGTTATTGCGGATGGAATACGTGTTCGTGAAACATGTCGATGTGAATATCTAAAAGTATATTCATCTATTCTCTTTTATAGGGGAATTTGAGCATCAGAAGTTTTCTTGTACTTACCGTTTGTGTCCTTAGTCAACACCACATCTCTCCGTCAGCCCAAAAAGAATAAAGGCAAAAGTATCAATAACACAAACGTTAATACCCTGCACTGTTCCTGTAATACCTGAATTTCTAAAATTCACAAAAAGACCAAAATACCCTTATGATCAAAAGTAAGAATAACTAGATAAACAGAATACCAAATGAGCTACGTAAATTCAGAAACCTTATAAGAAAATCACATATGATCCAAATAAATTTTGAATGACTTTGTAAAGTTAATTTTATAGTTTATGATTTTATAAGAATTCATTTTGTATTTTCCTTAATAACCGAATATATTTAAATGTTTTATAAAAGAATTTAATTAGTAAAAGCCCAATATAAATATATACTATTAAGAGACCATTTAATTTAAGTCCAATACATATTAAAGCCCATAACAAAATAATAAATCAAGTATATATACATATATTAGGTCCCTAATAACTCATTATTGCCGATTAACCCTAAACCGACTCCAAAACCCTAATAAATCGAATTCCAGTTTCCAGAGGTTGGGACCATTTTCTTGGACGAGATTCAAGGTATAGAAGGTGGGAAAAATAGTGATCGAGTTCGAGTTGCTGTTTTAGTCGTGGTGTGTTTTGAAGGAATTAGGGTTTCGACAAAAGGGTTTTTGTGTTTTCTTGTTCTATCGATTCAAGCTCATCAAGGGTATGTTTCTAATGTTGATTTCAGTCCTATAAGTCGTATATAACACATAAAAATTGGCCATGCATGATTTATATATCGTATGGAATTATTTGAAATCCCAAAACCCTAAAAAGCGTACGAATATAACGAATGAGCTTATAATATCTTTAGAGATTATGAAACTATTTTTCCAGAAGTTAGTATATGATATAAAACCTGAATAAAATACATGTCCAAGGATTTGAAGCTTGTGTAAATTGTTTTGGGGTTTTCTTGATTCGAAAAGCATAAAAGGAAAGGTTTTTAAAAAGGGGCGATTAGGGTTTTGTATAAACTAGGGTTTCCTTATAATCATGGAAGGTAATTAATGAAGTAGTAATGATAAGCTAATGATTGGTGAAACCTAGGTTTAGGGCTTGTACTTGAAATTATACTTATTCGGGTTTTAAATAAAGGTTTGGGTTGGTTTTGTAAATATTGAAACTTAAAGGTTATTTTTGTAAACAATAAAATAAAGGTCTTAAGCGATATAAAAATAAGTATGGGGTTAAACATGTAATATTGGATATTTAAAGGGCCATACTAATTGTATTTAATTTATTAGGGTACATTTGTAAATTCTAAAACCTTTGGGTTAAAGGGTAAAATCGATAAAGTAAGGTGAGATTGTGAACTTAAAGATGTCAAGGTGCAATTTGTAATTACGAGCAATTATGGGTTCAACAAGTGTAAATTGATTTTGTAGAGACACGCAAGAGTTTAAGTTAATTTCGTTTGTTATCATTTACGTTCTAGGTTAAATTGAAATCATTAAAAAGAAGTAATAGGTGAATTTAATGTGTATTTAGTAATATTTAAAGAGTAAGGAAACCCTAGAACCTAAATAGAAAGTTGGTGAATTAATGAGGTATACCCTAAAATGTTGTAATTAAATGCATCACTAAAAATGGGAATGATCGACAACTTTAAAAGTATTAATGAGATTAATCCGTTATACTAATAAGTATTAAATAAATCATAATCCGTGTAGATTCGTTGAGGGAGACGCGACGTTACTTCTTCATATTCCTACATTCGTTTCTTTTCTCTCATTGCTTTAAGGTACGGATATTCTGACCTTTTCAGTAAAGGTCCCTCATGTTTCCCTTTGTTGTCATTCTCTTATGTTTATTAGGATTTCCTATGCCATTGCTATGAACCCTGTTCTGAATGTTTGATTTGTTACTTATCTGAACTTATGATCTAGTGAACTATGCCATATCTGATGTGAACTTTATGTTAAGAAGACTTTGATATGTGTAATTGATGAACTTTGCTATATTTGAATATGAACCTTATGATAAGATGTTATCTGATAAGTGATATGAAATCTTTATGATGATGTATGATCTGTGTCATTTATGACAATTTGTTTGACCTAAGTTAGTTTGACACCGAGCCAAATATAACTAGTCATGGGGTTCCATGTCCGTATCGTTGATGCACCTCGATATGACTCTAGAGGCGATAGAGTGATGTTACGCCGCGTCCCTTATCTCGTATCTCATTATGAGCTCAAGTATATGTTATGGCAAATATTTATGCGTAGGGTATGGATGCATCCTAGATCGATCTGTTATCCGATATGATTTGTGCGGTGAATGATGTCGTGTGCAATACGCGTCTTCACAACTTCGGGAGCTAGCTACTCCAAATTATTTGCTAAGATGATTCATGCATATGTATGATGATTTTGATATGATATGTTACGGGCTCGAGGTAGTTAACTAAATCATTTGCTAATTATGTGATAAGTATTACGATTATGTTTTGGTATGTTAAATGCTTATGATTATGTCTTGACTTATTATATGTTATACATGTGTATGCTATTGTATGTTTGTGTATTCGCCATGATTTGAGCTGCTAATTTTATTTGTTGCAATATTGAATTAAATACATTAAATGTTGATTAATTGATTTGTATGAATACCATGTTTATTTTGCTAAAGCTGTTTCCGTTAGTTTTGAGACTTTCCGTTTGGCTTATATATGTCTGTTATCTTGATATGTTGTATGTTTGGTTGTCTGATGTGTTTGTGTTTGTGTCTTTAATGTGCTATGTGATGTCTATTGTTATGTTCTGTTTGGATTTCGTATATTTGTGCTTCATGAGAATCACGAAAGATCCTTCGTCATTATTTCATTTTATTTTGTTATTAGTATATTTGTTTTGCTTTTGTTTCGTTATATTCGTTCCTTTGGGCTTTGTAAGTTCGTAGCGTTTTCTTTTCTGCGGCGGTATTAAGCATTCAAGATAAGCATGGGATAGGCGATCCGGGTTGAGAGTAGAGATGAGAGCAAGACTTTGACCATAGAGATCTTAGATTTATTTTGAATATAAGTTATTTATATTATCTTTGTAAGTTTTGTAAAGGCTTCGCTATTATACATTAGTTAAAGTTCGATGTGAAACCGTATTGTGATATCTTTACCCTTGTCGGGTTGGGGTGTTACAATTTATGGTATCGAGACTCTAGGTTTTAGGACCCTTAGAGCTTAGGCTATGACACGTGAGAAGTGGGTAGACATTAGGTTTCCGTCTGCATTCGTAAATTTTTCGATTCCTTTTGATGGTCGTTCGATTTGACTTGATATCCTTTTGCCTTCTTGAATTGGCCTCCTTTGTTCGCATCGAATTTTGTTATTTTGTTTTTCGCTCGTCCGTTTGTCGATCGTTGGATGGAGACTACCGTGGAGCCGAAGAAGATGGTGCCGACCTGCGTTCGCTGACGGTTCTGTCTTTGGAGAGGTTCGTGAAGCGAAGCCACACTCATTGCCGTCTTTGTTGGAGACATCGGGATCTTTGTTGGAGGAAGTTGGATGGACCAACCAAAGGCGTAAGAGGCAGACAAGATTCAACCGGTGGTGAGAAGATTCATCTACTTCATATGATTTGGCGCGACTTATGTCACTCGATTCGTTTGTCATGCGTTTCAAGGCGATTTGATATTCGATAAGTGATTACGATCCGTATTGCTTTTCTACGATTTGTTGAACTCGGTGTGAATCGTGAAGTTTATCGTTTAGCATTACGGTATATCTCGACTTTTCTTTCGGATCGTCGGTAATAAGTCATGAGGAAGAATACGAGGTGGACTCGGATTTAGAATCTCTGACTACTAGTAGGTTCAATCGACCCAAGAATAGGAATTTCGTTTCGATTAGTTACTCTCCTTATGAGAATTTCGACATTTGATTTTGAGCTAGGCTCTTTTGTTTTCATTTGACGTTTGAATCTAGGATTTTTAGGTTTTGTTTTGGAAGATCATCTTGAGACGATTCTGCGAATTTTGTTTGATTAATGGAATAAACAAAATTTGATAATATAGTTCCTGTTCGTTGTTTTCTTTCTGATAGATTCGTTGAGTTTCCATTAGTCCTCATCAGTTTCGTCTGCTATTTATTTTCTATATGATGTTGTTTTTATTATCGCTTGATTAAGTATGACCATTATGATGGTATACTCATGTGGTTTTGGCCTGTTGTAGTAGGATTACTTGTTATCTGTATTTTATCTCTATATGGTGTGTTTTGCTATGATATTCGTTATGTGTTTTGTCATGACCGAGACCGAATATAATGACAATAAGAACTTGTTATGTGATGCAAGTATTATGGCCTTTGATCAACGTAATAATACCGAGATCACATAATCTGAACTTATTGAAGGTATCTGACGTCTGGAAATGCCTTTGATTGTTGTGTGTTTAGACTTTAACTTGTATCATTATTTGGTGCTTCTCATGTTCGTTTGAATTCATTACCTATTTGTGAGATTTCGTCGATATTTATTACGTATAAGTTTTGTACGCTTAGAATCCGAAGTTGTTATGATCTGCACGAACCTATAGATTTCTATGACCGCCTTAAGATTTTATGTCTCCACATACCTGCGATTATAGAGGCCGATAGTATTTATTTAAATCATGCATTTGATGTCCTCATCATTTGATATCCGAATAAGTTAGAATTTGTCGTTTGATTTTCTGCGTCTCATCTGTTCTCCGCCATTATTCTAATGAGTATATAATTATCTATTATAAATATTTGACTATTTATTTGATTTACGAATAAGTATGAGATTGAATATTCGATAAGAAATCCATTTATTCAAGATAAGATTAACGTTCGATATATTCCTAGAAATTCGAAATCCGATTCGTTTTACGCTCTGTTCGTCTTGTCCAATTTCGAGACGAAATTTCTTTTTAGAGGGGAAGAAATTGTAATACCTGAATTTCTAAAATTCACAAAAAGACCAAAATACCCTTATGATCAAAAGTAAGAATAACTAGATAAACAGAATACCAAATGAGCTACGTAAATTCAGAAACCTTATAAGAAAATCACATATGATCCAAATAAATTTTGAATGACTTTGTAAAGTTAATTTTATAGTTTATGATTTTATAAGAATTCATTTTGTATTTTCCTTAATAATAGAATATATTTAAATGTTTTATAAAAGAATTTAATTAGTAAAAGCCCAATATAAATTTATACTATTAAGAGACAATTTAATTTAAGTCCAATACATATTAAAGCCCATAACAAAATAATAAATCAAGTATATATACATATATTCGGTCCCTAATAACTCATTATTGCCGATTAACCCTAAACCGACTCCAAAACCCTAATAAATCAATTCCGGTTTCAGAGGTTGGGACCATTTTCTTGGACGAGATTCAAGGTATAGAAGGTGGGAAAAATAGTGATCGAGTTCGAGTTGTTGTTTTAGTCGTGGTGTGTTTTGAAGGAATTAGGGTTTCGACAAAGGGGTTTTGTGTTTTCTTGTTCTATCGATTCAAGCTCATCAAGGGTATGTTTCTAATGTTGATTTCAGTCCTATAAGTCGTATATAACACATAAAATTGGCCATGCATGATTTATATATCGTATGGAATTATTTGAAATCCCAAAACCCTAAAAAGCGTCTGAATATAACGAATGAGCTTATAATATCTTTAGAGATTATGAAACTATTTTTCAGTTAGTATATGATATACAACCTGAATAAAATACATGTCCAAGGATTTGAAGCTTGTGTAAATTGTTTTGGGGTTTCTTGATTCGAAAAGCATAAAAGGAAAGGTTTTTAAAAAGGGGCGATTAGGGTTTTGTATAAACTAGGGTTTCCTTATAATCATGGAAGGTAATTAATGAAGTAGTAATGATAAGCTAATGATTGGTGAAACCTAGGTTTAGGGCTTGTACTTGAAATTATACTTATTCGGGTTTTAAATAAAGGTTTGGGTTGGTTTTGTAAATATTGAAACTTAAAGGTTATTTTTGTAAACAATAAAATAAAGGTCTTAAACGTATAAAAATAAGTATGGGGGTTAAACATGTAATATTGGATATTTAAAGGGCCATTTAATTGTATTTAATTTATTAGGGTACATTTTGTAAATTCTAAAACCTTTGGGTTAAAGGGTAAAATCGATAAAGTAAGGTGAGATTGTGAACTTAAAGATGTCAAGGGTGCAATTTGTAATTCGAGCAATTATGGGTTCAACAAGTGTAAATTGATTTTGTAGAGACACGCAAGAGTTTAAGTTAATTTCGTTTGTTATCATTTACGTTCTAGGTTAAATTGGGAAATCATTAAAAGAAGTAATAGGTGAATTTAATGTGTATTTAGTAATATTTAAAGAGTAAGGAAACCCTAGAACCTAAATAGAAAGTTGGTGAATTAATGAGGTATACCCTAAAATGTTGTAATTAAATCGTCACTAAAAATGGGAATGATCGACAACTTTAAAAGTATTAATGAGATTAATCCATTATACTAATAAGTATTAAATAAATCATAATCCGTGTAGATTCGTTGAGGAGACGCGGCGTTACTTCTTCATATTCCTACATTCGTTTCTTTTCTCTCATTGCTTTAAGGTACGGATATTCGACCTTTTCAAATAAAGGTCCTCATGTTTCCTTTGTTGTCATTCTCTTATGTTTATTAGGATTTCCTATGCCATTGCTATGAACCACATTACGAATGTTTGATTTGTTACTTATCCGAACTTATGATCTAGTGAACTATGCCATATCGATGTGAACTTTATGTTAAGAAGACTTTGATATGTGTAATTGATGAACTTTGCTATATTTGAATATGAACCTTATGATAAGATGTTATCGATAAGTGATATGAAATCTTTATGATGATGTATGATCATGTCATTTATGACAATTTGTTTGACCTAAGTTAGTTTGACACCCGAGCCAAATATAACTAGTCATGGGGTTCCATGTCCGTGTCATTGATGCACCTCGATATGACTCTAGAGGCGATAGAGTGATGTTACGCCACGTCCCTTATCTGTATCTGTTATGAGCTCAAGTATATGTTATGGCCAATATTTGTCTGTGGGGCGTATGGATGCATCCTAGATCTGATCTGTTATCCGATATGATTTGTCTGGTGAATGATGTCGTGTGCAATACGCGTCTTCACAACTTCTGGGAGCTAGCTACTCCAAATTATTTGCTAAGATGATTCATGCATATGTATGATGATTTTGATATGATATGTTCTGGGCTCGAGGTAGTTAACTAAATCTGTATTTGCTAATTATGTGATAAGTATTCTGATTATGTTTTGGTATGTTAAATGCTTATGATTATGTCTTCGGCTTATTATATGTTATACATGTGTATGCTATTGTATGTTTGTGTGACTGCCATGATTTGAACTGCTAATTTCCGCTGTTGCAATATTGAATTAAATACATTAAATGTTGATTAATTGATTTGTATGAATGCCATGTTTATTTTGCTAGAAACTGTTTCCGTTAGTTTTGAGACTTTCCGTTTGGCTTATATGTCTGTTATCTTGATATGTTGTATGTTTGGTTGTCTGATGTGTTTGTGTTTGTGTCTTTAATGTGCTATGTGATGTCTATTGTTATGTTACATTTGGATTACGTATATTTGTGCTTCCATGAGAATCACGAAAGATCCTTAAATCATTATTTCATTTTATTTTGTTATTCGTATATTTGTTTTGCTTTTGTTTCGTTATATTCGTTCTTTGGGCTTTGTAAGCTCGGCCGCGTTTTCTTTTCTGCGGCGGTATTAAGCATTCAATATAAGCTTATGGGATAGGCGATCCGGGTTGAGAGTAGAGATGAGAGCAAGACTTTGACCATAGAGATCTTAGATTTATTTTGAATATAAGTTATTTATATTATCTTTTGTAAGTTTTGTAAAGGCTTCGCTATTATACATTAGTTAAAGTTCGATGTGAAACCAGATTGTGATATCTTTACCCTTGTCGGGTTGGGGTGTTACAGTTCCACCAACATCATGAACCTTGTTAGTTCCCAGTTGAAAAGCATCGGTTCTAAACTTAAGTTAAATATTTCCATTTTACTAAGTAGTTAACACAACTTCCACCATCCGAAAGTAAATTTTGGTTGAAAAACTCTTTAAATAGGCATGTACACAAATCAAAGACAAATTACCTATTGGTAACCTCTTTTATGTCATTATGTTCATAAGATGTCATCAACTTTCCAGGTATGTAAGTATAAAACTTGCAGAATTTTTTTCCCCTTTTATGTTCATGTATAGTATGTTGTTCGAGTATGGCAGTTTCGTGACATTGCCTCGTAGGACTCGATTGCATTCACCAGTGAGCTATGAGCTGAACCCTGCACACGCAAGTTATAGATTGAGCTACATGTTATTATATTAAATAAAGGGTGGTATAAAATCAGAGTCGCACGTATTTGGGCAAAGGATTTAGAATAGAAATTTTATCAATTTAGGTAAGCCTTTATGGATATAATGAAACCCAAATCGACCCATCATGTCAGTGAAATTGTATATGTTTTGCACCACGAACGCAAATCTAATAAGCTAACCCAAACGTCCCGCTAATGTAAAAAATGAACTCTTATAAACCTTGCTGACCTCTATAATACTCGTATGACTATATATTATACTTGTAGAAGCATCGCCTGATGCGCTGCCACAAATAGAAGGAAATGATCATTTAAGCCATTTCAGTTGAAGTTCCAACGATGTAATGCTGACGCGCACATCAGCAACAATTGGCCCTTCTTACACCTACAATTTCCATACGATAATAAGAAAACATTGATTATCAATAGGCTTATAAAAGTAAACTGATGTAACGGTCATTTGAATAATTACTTAAAACAATAACCTTATCAGAAGAAAAACCAAAAAGATTCAACGGTAAGTTAACTGTAATGAAAAATGTGCAAGCTTCACAGGAAAAAGTGGATTCGTTTCGTGTGTTACTTTGGTGCGATGACATTCGAGATGATGTGTATATGATTCCGGAATTTGTTAGTTTGTGTTATACTTATCTACCGACAACTTCTCCATATGTTTCCCTGTGATCGATGCTAAGGGCTTGGCTTCGACCCATTTCGTGAAGTAATCGATGGCTGCGACCAGAAACTTTACCCCTCCTGGAGCTATCGGTAGAGGGCCAACGATGTCTATCCCCCATTGGCTGAAAGGCCATGCGGATGTAACGGAGGTCATATCCTGTTTAGGTAGCCTTGGTACTCTTGAATGGATCTGACAGGCTTCACACTTCTGGATTATTTCCACTGCGTCCCTGTGCATCGAAGGCCAATAGTACCCTATCTTCATTATCTTGGAAACGGCGGAGGGAGGTCCTACGTGGAGACCGCAAGACCCTTCATGCACCTCCTGAATTATGTTCGAAGCTTGCCTAGGTCCTACACAACGAAGCCATGGAGACAAGAAAGACCTTCGGTATAGATAGTTCCCCTTGATCCTGTATTGTGGTGCCTTGATGCGGACCTTTCGTGCTAGCTTTGAATCCTCCGGCAGGATGCCACTTATCAAGTATTCTTTGATCGGAGTCATCCAACTTGACTCTTCTTCCAGTATTACGTCAGATACCTCCTTTCGGATGATTGAACTTTCTGCCAATACTACGACCAGAACTTCCTTAGTTAAATGGGGGAATGCCATTGATGCCAACTTGCTAAGTGCATATTCCTTTTTGTTTTGGTTTTTTCAAACATGCTCTATGCCGTAGGAATTAAATCCTTCGAGCATCTCTTTGGCTTTATCTAAGTACTGCTTAATGACAGGTTGTCTTGCTTCGTAGGAGCCCTTGATCTGGTTAGCCACCAGTTGTGAGTCAACAAAAATAGCCAAATCTTGTACCTCCATGTCTTTAGCCAGTCAGAGGCCTGCTAGCAATGCTTCATACCCCGCCTCATTGTTAGTAGCATCGAATTCGAAGCGGAGTGCATAAGTATACTCCTTTCCTTCTGGGCTAACTAACATTAATCCTGCTCCTAATCCGTCGGAGCTAGAAGCCCCATCGGTGTAAAGCTTCCACACTTTGTTTACTTTCGCAGGCTTCTTGTCAACAACTTTGTTGTCCTGCTTGGGCTCGGAGGGTGTCTCTGCTAAGAAATCTGCCAGTATTTGCCCTTTGACTGAGTTTCTACCCTTGTACTCGATTTCATGCTCTCCTAGTTCGATGGCCCACTTAACTATCCTTCCAGATTTCTCTGGTTTCGATAGTATCTGCTTGATTGGCTTGTCAGTGAGCACGATTATGGGATGAGTCTGGAAGTACCTACGAAGGCGTCTTGCAGCATGAACCAGGGCTAGGATCAACTTTTCCAGCTCTGGATAATTCAGCTCAGCTCCCTGGAGGACTCGACTAACAAAGTAGATAGGGATTTGCTTCTTTTCCCTTTCTGCCAACAAAACATCATTGATGCTTTCTAAGGAGGCTGCGATGTACATAAATAACACTTCGCCTTTGATTGGGGTGGTAAGTGTAGGTAGAATAGCCATTAACTCCTTGAGCTTTTGGAAGGCAGCTTCTGCATCCACGCTCCATTGGAACGTCTTTTTATCTGTGTAGCCTTTAAGTGTTTTGAAGAATGGTAAGGACCTATCTGCACCCTTCGATAGGAATCTGCTGAGGACTGCTAGCTTTCCAATCAAACTTTGCACATCCTTAAGAGACTTAGGAGACTGTGGGTCTGTGATGGCTTTGACCTTCGAAGGGTTGGCTTTTATACCTTTTTTTGTGATCAGATGTCCTAAGAATTGCCCTTCCTCCACACCGAAGGAGCATTTCTTAGGGTTTAACTTCATATTGATGGCGCGAAGCTGATCGAAGGTTTCTTTTATGTTGGAGAGTAGATCTTCCTCTGTTATGATTTTGATGACCATATCGTCTATGTATGCTTCGAGGTTCCTTCCTATTTGCTTGCTGAAGGCTTTGTCCACTAGCCTTTGATAGGTGGCACCTGCATTTTTCAGACCGAAGGGCATCTTTTTGTAGCAATATATGCCTTTTCTTGTGAAAAAGGTTGTTTTCTCCTCGTCTTCTTCTGCCATCTATATCTGGTGGTAACCTTTGTAAGCATCCAGAAAACACTTCAGTCAGAACCCTGATAAGGACTCCACCTTCCAATCAATTTCTGGTAGAGGATAACAGTCCTTCGGTCAGGCTTTGTTGATGTCGGTGAAATCCACACACATTCGCCATCCTTCATCATGCTTCTTAACCATCACCGGGTTGGCTACCCAGGTTTGATATTTTACTTCTTTGAGTATGCATGCTCCTACGAGTTCGTTCACCTCCTTGCATGTTGTTGCGTTCCTTTATGGTGCAAGGCTTCGGCGTTTCTGCTTGATAGGCTCTATGTGCTTGAACTCGTTAATCTTGTGTTCGGTGCCGAAGGGCTTTCCATCTATGATGAGGGTTCTTGGGACCCCCGTCATATCAGAGTATGTCCATGCAAAGACGTCTGCGTTAGCCCTAAGTAACTTCTCTAATTCTGCCTTAAAGGTGGCAGTGAGTTGTTTTCCAATGACCACCGTCTGTTCCGGATGTAAGTCATTTACTACGATGTGCTCTTCGGCATCAGTGCATCTGAGAATATCCTTCGGAACCTCTTCAGGACTTTTTCTGACCCTATTTCCTACATCCGTAGGCCTCTTCGTGCTATAGCTAGAAAATACCGTTCCAATACCGTAGGGTGTTTGGAATTTGACCGCAGCATGTATGGTGGAGAAAACAATACCCATTTTCTGCATTGCGGTTCTTCCTATCAACGAGTTATAGGGAGATTCGAGACTCACGATCGCGAAACCGTGGTTTTTGTTCTTTTTAGCTTTCCTTCTCCAATTGTTACCTCCAGAGGGACTTTTCCCAGAGGCCATGAATGTTCCCCTGAGAATCCCACTAAAGATATCTTCGAGTCTACCCTGTTCGACCGTATCGAAGGATTGAGCTTTAGGAAATAATGCTCATAGATGACTTCGCAGGAGCTTTCGCAGTCCAAGTAGGCTCTATTTACTTCCCTGTTGGAGATTAAGACTTTGATGACCACGGGGTCATTCGAAAGAACTCTGCCAGTAATCGAAGGGAACATTACGTCCCCTACCCCACATAAACCTTTATCTGCTGCCTTTCTCTTTAAACCATACTCGTCCCTGTGAACCATTAGAATAGGAGCCTCAACAGGCGTAGTATCCTTCCCCAACTGTGTGTCGGATATCTTCTCTTTACCTTTCTTTATACCCTTCACTAAATGCCCTAGTTGACCTGACTTTACGGCCTCTTCTATCTGCCTTTTGAGCACTCGGCAACTGTTGGTATCATGACCATAATCTTCATGGAAGTAGCAGTATTTGGTTGTATCTCTACCTCTACCTTTACTTGTCATACAAGGGGGAGGTTCGAACGCCTTCGCAGCTCTTTCCTAGCAAGTATTTCCCTTGGGGATTTAGATAGATTAGCCAAAAGTCCATGGTTGGTGTTTTTGTTGTAGGGTGTGAACCTGTCCCTGCCTTTGTGTCTGTTTTTGGACCATTCCCATGAAGATTGCTTTGGGAACTTGTTGTGACTTTCTTTGCTTTCGATCGGAGCCCCATTAGTAGCTACCTCTTTGGCTTCGATCTAGGTGTATGTCTTCCATTAAGCTCTTGTAGGTTGTGGGAAGGTCGGTGGATAAGAATTCCACAGGATTACATTTTTGTGCCATGCACAAAACCGTAGATGCGTTGGTCTTCGTGCGCACCTTAACTGCAAGGTGTCATCTGTGTATCTTGTAACGAAAGCCTTAGTGCTCTCGTTTTCCCTTTGCTTGATGTTGTGTACTGTCAAATGAGTCCTTGTGAACTTCTTCTGCTGGCTAAAGTGTGATCTAAACTTGGCCTTGAGATCATCCAAGTTTACTATGCTACCTGCTTTTTGCCCATTCCACCATATACGAGCGCAGTCTCGCAGGGTATACGTGAACATGTGGCAAGCAACATGCATAACCCATTTATGCATTTTAATAGCCCCTTCGAACATATGTAAGAAATTATTTGGGTCCCCCTTTCCATCATATGTACCAATGTGTGCGGGCATTTTCAACCCGTCGGGTAGAGGGTAGTCTTCTATCCATCTTACAAAAGGTGTTGTGGAACCCATAAGCTCCGAATAAAGGCAGTTGTGAGGTGGCATGTAAGTGGGGACAATATTGTGTGGGTTATGGTTCGGAGGTACTATGACAGGATTTTGATTAGCATAAGGAGGGTAAGCACTAGGCATAAAATATGGATGGTTTCCTACAGGGTACGGAGGGTATACCATGGGTTGCCCGTAGGGCATGTTCCCATAAGGTTGAGGAAAGCTAGGGTTGCTAGCCTGCCCATTAGGTGGGGGATAGACCCCATGGGGATATGATAAGGTTTTAAAAGGTACCTTTTTGAGGGGTCATTTAAGCCCTTATTTGATCACTTTTGTATCCGTTATTGCTTAATATCGTTCCTTTTCACTTTTAGGTCTCTTGAAGGCAAAATCTTTGGAATGGCACTTATTTGGACGAAAAGCGCGAATATCTGAAGAAAATGGCCAAAGTCGAATCGAGACACTCAAAGTCTGCTTGAAAACATAAGGTGGCGTCACGACTTATCTGTGACGCCGTCGGAGGATTTTGTGACGGGACGAAGCCAAAACTCCTATTTTCAAGTGATGAAGTCAAGTTATAAAAGAGTAGGCCGTCGCAACTCGGGCGGCCTAGATGCAATCAGACGGCGTCGAAGTGAAGAGGACGGCGTCACAAGCATAAGGTGACGCCGTCGCAAGTCTAACGTGGCCAAGACGAAACCCTAATGACGGCGACACGACGGCGTCACAAAACATAAGGTGACGCCGTCGCATGTGTAATCTTATATATAGAATCCGAATTTTTCAGTATTTATGTGTAGTCTTTTGGAGTAAAAAACCTAAACCGAACCAAGGCTGTCTTGTACATTATTTTAGGGTTCCAAACCATATCTTACATCAAGATAAGTGTTTTACTTCATTAATACAATTATGTCTTTGATTATTTGTGTATATGCTTGCATGTTCTCCATGTCCGGCTAATTTACTTTTGTGTTTGCTTAGGGAATATGAAACTTAATTATTGAATATTGATTGGTTGTCTCTTATCTTAGTTGATTAATGATCTAGTAATGCGATAGGTCATTTGTTGTGTACTTAATGCTTGATTAAATCTTTGTGAACCTTAGAATATAACTCCTTAAGTAGTTGTAAGCTAAACCATCCAAAGAGTGCCTTAGAGTAAGAGTTTATTATCCATAATGGGTTTTGTAGACGAGACCCTTTGGTAAGTTCAAAGAGTTAGGGAGAAACGCATACCCTACAACCTTAGACACACAACGCAACTAAGAATGAGGATGTGACAATTCAACCACCAATAGGAGATAATTAAGGAGTAGTAAAACCTAAGTAAACACATCTTTAAACTATCATACGAGCACACAATAATTAGACATAGACTACATACACCTTAGATTAGATAATTAGATAAGTAGAGTAATCGGTAGCAATACCAACCCCAAATCCAAACCCCGAGATTCATACCTTTCCTTTCCTTAAAAATATAAAAGATAAAAATAATCTTCCTCAACCCCAACCTTAGCGTAGTAACTTCTCACTAGCATTCCTATTCCCTAGAGAACGATATCAATACCGTGGCTTACCCTAATACTACACTACAACGATTAGGTTCACGCCTAGGGTGTTGAAAAATTTGCTCGACGAAAGGAAGTTCCTTTGACCCCGAGCGCGCGTGTAGCGTTATCAAGTTTTTGGCGCATTGCGGGAATAGAAATAGCTAGTTAGTAGTCCACCTCGTTTAGGTTTCTTTGTGATTCCTATCAAGTAAATTTTTCTTATTCTTAGCTTTCTCGTAGTCTATCCCCCTTCTTCGTGACCTTTTTTCGTAAAAACCATCACTCACTATGATACGTATCTTCCGCCGAAGATTCTTCACTCTACCCGTTCCCAATCCCGAAATTGAGAACGCAATCCCACAAAACCCTTCACCCATTTACCATTTTGGAAATCACCTAGGGCATAATGAGATAAATTGGCAACAAAGTCCTTTCTATGACTCAGATTCCGATGAGGAACTTGATTATGGTGAAGCACTTGATAGCGGGGAGGTCATTAATGGAGTTAGTTTTGAAATTGAGGAAGACCCTCCCAATGTTTTGACCCTAGGTGTAGGATTGAGAAAGATGGCCCTTTAACATGCAATTCCTTGCAAAATAGGACTAGAAGGGTTCGATGCTTATTTGAATTCATTCTTACCTTTGAACTTAATCTCAAGGGACCTATACAATAAAATCAAGATCAATGAGTTAACTTATCAAGGAACAATGTTGTTGAAGCGATCACTCATTGCACGTGTTTGTTGGAAGTTTTGCTTATTTGGTAGAGTTCATGGTCTTAGAAGATTTAGGAGAATTTATTGATAAGAACCTCACTCAAGTAATTTTTGGAAAACCTTTCAAAAAATTGACTAGGTTGAATGAACGGATGATTGATGGTCTAATTACATTCTCTGATGAAGTTGAAGATTTTATCTACCAAATGCCACGCACTCATCCTAGGTTTAAACATAAGGACATTGAGGCTTTTAATAGAATGACCCCTATTCCATTGCTTAGTGAAAGGGATAAGCAAAGTGGGCTTAAGTACCCATATGAGAAAACTAAGCGGTATTACAAAAAATGCCTTGAATTAGGAGATGATTACAAAAAGAATGAAAGAGCGTTGGAATGGCTTAAGTATGAGCACGTGAGCGTGCGTGAGGCAACGTAGGAGCACGACTACGAGTCTAGCTACAAGAATCTTAAATAAAGAAAAGCGCTTCGTGGGAGGCAACCCATGCTTAATTGTTTGCTTGTTAGTGTCATATGTCTTTTATTGATTGTTTATTCTCATGTTTAAATTTGTAAAAATGCTTTATTTTGTTTTTAACCTCGTCTTAATTGCATATACAGGTATTTTACGTAAGGGATAGTGTAGGGAGGATTACACACATTTTCAAAAGAAACGTAAACATGAGAATAACAATTAACTAAAAGATATATATGTGTGTTTGTTCGAGTCAAATGCTTGTATCGAGTCATAATGGATGTTTTGCGAAATTTTTCCGATTCTAAAGATGTAAATTTTCCGAATTTTTCTAGATAATCATGAGACCGGTTTTGTCGGGATAACTTTGGCGTCGAGATCGCAACTGACGGCTTCGGGAAGGAGTAAAACAATGATTACTTTTTCTCGTTTTTCGAGCTACTTATAAATTTTTGGAATTTTCCTTAATTTTGCAGCAAACATCCATTCCACAAGCATTATATCCTAGTTTAAATCGAGTCTTATATATATTATTACCACGATTTTACGCGAAGGTTTCGTTTGTTTTCTTCAAGTGTGCGAGTTTAATTTATCAAGAAGAAGTTACATAAGATTGGAAGGAGCTTTTCAAGCATAAATTCTTCTTGGAAAGGATTTAACCACTACTTCACACGGATCCTACCGATCTAATCGGGAGTATTAGTTTCTTTCATTTTCATTACCTTCTATTATCATAACTTTGATACTTTCGGGAACATTGGGGACAATGTTCGGTTTAAGTGTAGGGAGGAAAATAAAGCGGAACTTTGAAACTATGCTTATCCTTGATTATTTGCTTTGTCAAATTGTATTTGTGTAATAAACCATGAGAAAATGTCGGTTAGGGTAATTTTGGCACCAAATTTAAAATTTTTCATGACATATAGGAGTGGGCCATTAGTTTTAACAAAAGCGTCTCACGGATAGAAAGTTGCATGACTAGCACAAAACCCTTTACCACCTAAATTCCACCCAAAATGTGAGGATCGCCCTTAGATTAGTAGGAACTAAAAGCATTCATCTTTAATGCTTAGAGTGTAAACCGGTAGTATATTAGATTCTAGAACTTGTTTTGTGATGCATCCCAAGATCGCTAGTAAGACTACACTTGTGTAGTTAGGAATAACTAAATGATAAGAGGCATTAGGATAACCCTTGTTTGATACCCGTAATATAATTACTTCTTCCACATCGGTTGAGTAATTCTCCCACACCCTTTGTGTTGTACTCATCTTTAGTACACGATACCCTAGTTAACCCTCGAGCCTATCCTTTTCGCGGTTCTCGTGATGTTTCGGTTTTCCGAATATCAATAAAGAGCATTTTTACACCCCACCCCAAATATACACCCAAATCGCCTTAGCCTACCTGTATGCACTCACTTTTAGTGCATTATTGTTATCACCCTAAACCCTTAGTTCAATTATCGGTTGCTTGCATGAGTTGCTAAGTTGAGTCATATCCTTTGTATACTGATTTTGGGACGATTGGGATTCATGGGAAAAGTTAAAGTTTATGAAATGACGGAAGGGCGTTAAATTCAAATTCCCTTTGTTTGCATAATAATGTACCCCAAGTGTTTTGATCTTTTCAATTCGGGGTCAAATTAGTGATAGAGTAATAAAAACTCAAGTGTAGGGATGTGCCTATAAATCTCTATCATTTTGATGTTACCTTAGAGGATGTTAGAGTAAAAGTGTATGGAAAAAAAATTGAAAAAAAAAGAGAAAAAAAAATAATAGAGTGAAAAAAAAAACATACGGGCTACCATCCGACATCTATCCTTTAAATTTATGTTTGTTTATTTCAGTTAGCTAGAGTCTAGAGTGTCCAGTCTTGGCTGAGCAACGCCATTCTTCGTATGCTTGTAACAATAAGATTTTTGACTTGCCACCACTAAATAGCCTATCCCACCAAACCCTTTGTTTCCCTACCGTAAGCCTAACATTACAACCCTTTAAAGACCTCTTTGATAGTCTTTCCTAGGTGCTTACGCCAAAGCGATGGAGGTTTGATCTATTCTCAAGCCTATGGTAATCTATGTACTAGGACCGGTTAATGAGTGTTTATCTTCCATTTCCAATTTGTTATATTTCATATACACCGAGAGAGATGTGAGTATCCAAACACCCCATGTGAGGTGCTAGTATGTAATTCCGTGCTTGTTATGACTTTTTGGGCTTATATGTGTTGTGGACCGTTTTAAACCAATGCTTCATGACCCTAACTTATAAATTAATTGGCTAAAAGCACATTTGCTTGAGGACAAGCAAATACCAAGTGTAGGGATATTTGATAAGGTTTTAAAAGGTACCTTTTGAGGGTCGTTTAAGCCCTTATTTGATCACTTTTGTATCCGTTATTGCTTAACATCGTTCCTTTTCACTTTTAGGTCTCTTGAAGGCAAAATCTTGGAATGGCATTTATTTGGACGAAAAGCGCGAATATCTGAAGAAAATGGCCAAAGTCGAATCGAGACACTCAAAGTGCTGAAAACATAAGGTGGCGGCCACGGCTTATCTGTGACGCCGTCGGAGGATTTTGTGACGGGATAGAAGCCAAAACTCCTATTTTCAAGTGACGACGTCAAGTTATAAAAGAGTAGGCCGTCATGACTCGCACGGCCTAGATGCAATCCAGACGGCGTCGAGTCGAAGAGGACGGCGTCACAAGCATAAGGTGACGCCGTCGCAAGTCTAACGTGGCCAAGACGAAACCCAATAATGGCGACACGGCGGTCACAAAACATAAGGTGACGCCGTCGCATGTGTAATCTTATATATAGAATCGATTTTTAGTATTTATGTGTAGTCTTTTGGAGTAAAAAACCTAAACCGAACCAAGGCTGTCTTGTACATTATTTTAGGGTTCCAAACCCTATCTTACATCAAGATAAGTGTTTTACTTCATTAATACAATTATGTCTTTGATTATTTGTGTGTAAGCTTGCATGTTCTCCATGTCCGGCTAATTTACTTGTGTGTTTGCTTAGGGAATATGAAACTTAATTATTGAATATTGATTGGTTGTATCTTATCTTAGTTGATTAATGATCTAGTAATGCGATAGGTCATTCGTTGTGTACTTAATGCTTGATTAAATCTTTGTGAACCTTAGAATATAACTCCTTGAGTAGTTGTAAGCTAAACCATCCAAAGAGTGCCTTAGAGTAAGAGTTTATTATCCCTAGTGGGTTTTGTAGACGAGACCCTTTGGTAAGTTCAAAGAGTTAGGGAGAAACGCATACCCTACAACCTTAGACACACAACGCAACTAAGAATGAGGATGTGACAATTCAACCACCAATAGGAGATAATTAAGGAGTAGTAAAACATAAGTAAACACATCTTTAAACTATCATACGAGCACACAATAATTAGACATAGACTACATACACCTTAGATTAGATAATTAGATAAGTAGAGTAATCGGTAGCAATACCAACCCCCAAATCCAAACCCGAGATTCGTACCTTTCCTTTCCTTAAAAATATAAAAGATAAAAATAATCTTCCTCAACCCCAACCTTAGCGTAGTAACTTCTCACTAGCATTCCTATTCCCCAGAGAACAATATCAATACCCGTGGCTTACCCTAATACTACACTACAACAATTAGGTTCACCGCCTGGGTGTTGAAAAACTTGTTCGATTTAAAAGGAAGTTCCTTTGACCCCGAACGACGCGTGTAGCGTTATCAGGATAAAATTGAGTCTGAAAAGGAGGGTACATACCATGAGGAGGAAGATTTCCTCCCACATTCATTTGAAGTGGATTGCCTTCACCGGATGCGTGAGAAGGCTACAACGGAACCCCCCGCCCGCTTCTCCTAAGTGGGCCGCCAAGAGTGGTGGCAAGTTAACCTCCGTAGTCTCCTCGGTGACTCCTTCCATTGGAGCCTTCCATCGCTCCTTCCTTCTTGTCGGAGCCCTCCGAACATCTTTGAAATCCACCGATCTTCCACTCGGCCTTCGACTTCAGAGATCCTATCCTCAAGATCGCGTGTAGCCTGTGAGCCGAGGCCTAGTCTCCATCTCTATCTCTTCGTCATACTCATCACTAGAGTATTCCAACTCCCTTCGCATATATATGTTCTGAGTCTGCCTCCTTCGAGCCCTTAATAAGGACTCCAGTGCTTCGAGGTTAGCTTCGACGAACGCAGGACTGATAACTAGTTCGAGGTTGGCTGATGTCGAAGCATGGTTATTGGGAGTTATTTCTGGATGAGATCGTGTGGTGAAAGTGGACGCGGTTATATTGGGAAGGTTGTTATGATCGCTGGATCGATTGGTGTCAAGGTCGAGAAACCCGAGGGGAGTATCTTCTTCCTTGATTCATGCCGTAAAAGTAGTGAGTGTGATTGATCGATTATAAGTTTGGAATAACAAGACCAATTGTAGCGGTCCCACGGATGGCGCCACCGATTGTACAATAAATCGCACGACCGGTGCCTTTGATGGTGATCAAGGGTATGAAGGTGTTATGCTTGCGCCAAACTTGTAGCCAATCTACTATAAGAAATAGAAGACACTTCGTTAAGTGATTCTTGCAGAGGTTGGGCCTACGAACCACCTCCCAAGGCGAGTAAGTATGTGATATCTGTTGTAAGTATTTTAGAGAATGTGAAATGCTGTGTTGAGTTAACATACCATTGAAATAACTCGTCCAACCTATTTATAGATAGAGAAATAAGCTTGTAGAGTGTTTGCACATCGCTTTGAGATCATGGGGCGCCCCATGATTTGTGGTAACCGCTAGGGCTTCATCCCCACTCTCTCTTTCTTGGCGGGGAAGCTAAGGAGATAGTGGGAACGTGGGGGAGACCAAGTCAATGTTCTCCTTTGTCTTAGTGTTCCCAAGGTCAGCCCCCGAAGGGCTTAGACCCTCGATTGGCGACTTCCCTACTGGTAACCATATCAATGATGAATGGTTTTACGCCATCGATGACTTAGGAAGATAGACTTGGCCCTTCGTTATGCAAATTCGACTGAGGTCGAAGGGGAGTCCTTCGACCTGATCGGAGAATACGTCATCAGTTAGGATTGTGGGGGGTTTAGATATATTTTAAGGAAGTTATTTCGTGTTTAGAATAGTTAATTAATAGATGACTCGAATGAAATGTAGTCTGTGTTAGGTCACCATATATGTAACACAAGCATCAATATAAGAAATAGTAAAGAAGAGATCGGACGAACACAATCATAAACACACGAATAAGAAATAAAGAAAGGTTATGCGTAGGTGAATAATGAAAGTGAACAACCAACCTTCAATAGAAGGTTTACAAGAGGTATTTATAGGGTAAGGAGCTAGGGCAACACATCTAGACTCCTTCCCTTCTTATGGGCTTGGGTCAAGGCTTATGGGCCTTCTACATAAGCCTTAGCTTAATAATAAACATAAAGGCCATATTAAGCTAACTATTACATATGAATCACTAACACTTGAATTAAGGTTTAGGAGTTATTCAACAATCTCCCCAAGTGTTGGTGATGAATGAAAGAGTGATAAACGTTGTAGGTGCTGATGTAATAGTAGCTTTGACGCCTTCGACATTCTTCTTCTTGTGAGAAGAAGTGTCTTGATTCGAACAATCTCCCATGTAGAGAAATTGTTTCCTTTGAAGTATTACGCTTTGACGTCAATATTTACTTTGTTCTTTGATCTTTGTTCTTTGTGATGGTAGTGATAGTATGTTGTTATTCGCATCAGTGCGCTCGTTGCTCAAAGGTTCCACGTCTTTCTTCAACATGCTCACACGCCTTTGACGTTGGATTTCAGTACTGATGAAGTTCTCTTAGTCTTTAAACTTTGTAGATTCTTTGACTTGATGAAGAATCATTATGACTTTGTGTTGCCTTTTGAGAGAACTTCAATTAGTGATGTTGTTGGTATGAGCATGGGAAGAATCTGCACGATCAATCCGCTCTAGAGCTTCCATAAGAAGAAAACATAAGAAATGTTAGTGATAAGCGGATTCCAGCACTTACAAGTTTGAACTTCGAGAGTGTTAACAGCATAGTGTGGAAACACAACTCTAATTCTCACAAAGGTCGTTCCTAAACCGGAGTCCCGCAGTGAGATAACGCTATGTACCAAGTACACCTACAATTCGGATGAGTCATTGAGGTACACCAAGCATCACCTCACGATGTAGACCGTTTGAGACACACTAAGCGTAATCCACGGGAGTTACAAGTGACCGCCGTCGTGGCTGTTTGATGTTGACCCTGGCAGGAGTTTCCATTCAATCACTGAGGATCACAATTGTGAACCCCTCATAAATGTTCTCGACAGATTGCTAAGATCTGTGAAGGACACGATAATATATCACTTGCGTTCTTATTGTTGAACAACAAGCGATGATTTGTCAAGTGTACCTAAGAGATCTTTTGATGAATCTCGTGGCTCTAGACTCAATAGTGCACTTTGGTTTTCCTGAGCGGAGACTAGGGAGAGGGTCTCCTTCTTCAATACCAGCAATCTCTAAGAGAAAGCCGATAGTTTACGTAGGGTTCCCTGTGAGAATGAAACAAGCTTCTGTTGAGAGAAACTTGAGTGGTTAAGAAGGTTTAGTGCATGCGTCATCGGGTCCATGACGACTTTTAATCGTTAATACCGGTGTCACTAAGTGACAACCAAGAGCATATGAATTGAACCCGGTTTCGCCTAAGTTGAATAATGCGGAGGGCTATTAATTTTCACCCTTTTCTTTGCTTTTCTTTTAATTCTTCAACCCTTCTTTCTCCGATTCTCATTTTCTCCTTTTTATAATCATACCTAAGGACTCTAAGTACTAACTATTTGTGATGTCCTTGGGTAGATCCTCCGGCTCAAGCGGATCATAGACAGTTATTCCTAACCTTAGTCACCTTATAACTCCATGACTAACCTATGTTGTCACAAAACCATTTTATTGAAAATCTCTCAAAGTGTTTGTGATGAAAAACATTTTGTATCATTGTGAGAGTTTTATCTTTTAGCGAAATACTCCCCTCCACACGTGCTTAAGTGTTTAGATAGAAATCGCACGGTGAGAGAAGAGCCGACTTTGAATTGATTGACTCAAGATAGACAATCCCTGCGAGAGGCAGCTACGTTGCATAGTTAAAGAGTTACATTGTCGACTTTTAGGTCACAACTAGCTCTAATAACTATCTTGAAGGTGTGGACAAACGTCGAAGGTTGTCAAACCCATCAAAGTTCATGTCTATCAAGAGCTTCTCGAATAGGTACAATCTACTCGGATAAGTCTAGGAAGACAAATCTTTTGATTTATGACAGCTCGAGTTCGTCAATTCATGGGTTAAGTCTTATCACACGAAGATTCAAGTAGCAAATCAACATATTTCTTATCACAATAATTTTCTCCCCTCAAAATGGCATATAAATGTTATTTTGATAACGTTTGATATTAAATATGACCATTTCGAGTTTGTGGGAAGATTTCCACGAAGAACATTTTGTTTGAACAAAGATTTTAGCAAATACTCCCTCGACAAGTAATACTAACTTTTAAGGTTTTGAAAACGTAAGGGAAGTACTTGTTCTTTTGAGCAAAACTTTGAAAATGAAAGTTTTGATAAGTTTTACTCAAAATTAAGAAGCTCGCTCCTTTTATAGGATTGTGGCATCAAGCGCACTACGTGGTCCTTTCATTACAAGAACGGGTTGTACATCGTTATGTGTGCACAAGCCATTGTCAATTAAATAATCACATATCCAAATCAATATTGAAAATGAAACAGTTTAAGGGTACCGGTAGTCCGACAATATTTCCGTGAATACGAACATGGCGTTGATAGCATGTGGAGTAATCTGGGACGACCACCTACGAAGCTCTCCGAGTTCTAAACCGTCCCTTCAGACAACCTTTCATCGATCCGAGTGATGATCCTCTTAACATCCCGCTCTCCCGAGAATTCCATCGCTTTGGTGACCCAATGCCTTCATGTATCGCCTTCAACCTATAAGCCAAGCCGTCCCGACTTTCTTCGATGTGTGATCCCCAAACTTATGAAGATCTGCGCACGCCATCAAGCGCTTGCGTTGTTGTTCATCGCGTAAACTACTCCAAACGGTTTGTTGATGAGAGTGTATTGTGGAAGATGGTTGATGTCGGGAAGTTCTAGCCGAGGTCTTGTAAGGTTGACACGTGTCGATACGATTCAACGACAAGTTGTAAATCTTCTACACGTTCTCGGATCACTATGCTTCGATGAAGATGAGCAAGGACTTGATGTATTCATGTTGAATTTCATCGAGAATTGTCTCACTCTTCCCTGTACCTTGGCAAGATACGGATCTTCAATGTCATTTGAGAGACAAGTTCGAAAGTCCGCTTCACGTAATTCATAGTCCCTTTCGTCTTGTCTTTTGACCACGATATTTTGAGAAAGGTGTAATCCCATTTAGACGAAAGAGCTACATTCTTAACAAAGAACGATCCCTTTATCACCTTTGGCACTTCATGTTTAGATTTTTGAACCCGCGGCTTTTGTAGTAGATTCTTCGCGTTCCGCCAATGGTGAATCCATACATTGCATCAATGTCATCTTGCTCCACACCGTTAGAAAACATGTAAGTAGCCTTTTCTTCGATGGCTATGCGGTTGGAGTATATGGCTGCAGGGAACGGAAGTGTAAGTGAAGTAGCATATTTCTTTGAACCATCGCTACCGTGTAGAAGAAATTCCAAGTCATTGTTGAAGAAGTAGCAAAATGGAATCTTAGGTTGATCCGGTTGGCCAATCGTTGGTAGAGGTCTAGACCGTCGGTGTAGTATGGAGCCTTGTCTCTTCGGTGAAGTCAATGTTTGCTTGTGGTTGAGCCAATCAATGTTGTTAGACATGGCTCGTGCTATGTTTTCAAGGTGATATTCAACTTCAATAGCACTTTCCGAGTTGTCTTTGATTAGTTGAAAGGCTTCATTCTTGATGTGTCTCAACTCTGATTTCGTCATCTTCTTCACTCGAAACTTTTCTTGAAGAAACTTAGCATGCTCCAACGTACTACCTTCTACCATATCTTGATCATTAGTTAGGGCGGGAGTAGCTTCAACAAGTGTAGAGAACCAGTCATACTCGGTGTCATCTTCGTCTAGCCATGAGACGACATCAGCCTTAGGCGACTTCTTCTTCTTCTTTGGCCTAGATGAGGATGCTGGTTTCTTTGTTGAAGCGGAAGAGGTGGGTTATTGTTGGGGCTCAGGGACTTCCTCATCGTCACCACCAGTGTATTCGAAATGATCACCGGTTTTCTCGTCGGGTGGTGACTCGAGTCCTAAGGTTTGTCACAGAAGAGCATGGAGGAGATCGTTGTTGAGATGGAGTCCTTTGGGGTGGAGGTTGCATGGAGGATGATTCACCGCTTTTCTTGAGCATTTAGGCTCTTTATCTTTATCTTTATCCTTATCTTCATCGTCTCTTGGATGCTTAGGCCTTCGACTTGCTCCTTGCATGAAGTCTTGAGTTGATATTCCAAGAGTGCCTCAAATAGTTTACTTTCATCGAGGTGAAAGTTGCGGATCGTTGAGACATTTGTAGCACCAACTTGGAAATCAACTCGCATCGAAGAACTGCAGCTCCATTGGATTGATCTTCATTGTAACAGGAGTGGATTGCATTGTTTGTGTAACACCCCGATTTCGCGACACGCAGTGAATTCAAACCGGTGTTACTTCATGGCACAATGCTATAATAATGTAAAAACGATTTGTATTTGAATCGTTTTAAAAGGTTTATCATTCAAATATCAGAGTTTACAAAATGAGGTCCCAGTAGTTTCATAGTTTATTAAATAAGGTTTCGAATGATAATAAAATTTATAGCCTTTTTGAGTATCCGTGCTCCTCCGTGCCAGCCTCGTTCATTATGGACCTGAGATAAACATGCTAAAAGTGTCAACACAAAGGTTGGTGAGTTCATACAGTTTGTTGCAAATAAGTTGGAAGCCTATAAACAATGTTCATGTAGCAAAGGCATTGTGAATCCACTCAGTTGCAAATCCCGCCCATACAAAAATTGCAACCTGTGTGTTCACAACCCATTGCTAAATTATAATGTGAGTAAAACAATTGATTTCAATAGTTTCAAGTTCGGGTGAATATTTGTAGTAGTTACAAATATTGATAAAATAAGTAGTGGGTTATGTTATACACCCATAATTCGTTTACTTGCCCTAACCGGGTCAATCACAAAAGATAGTTTGTTTGGTTGCCCTAACCGGGTCAACACAAAAGTAGTTCGTTTGTTTGCCCTAACCGGGTCAATCACAAAAGATAGTTTGTTTGGTTTCCCTAACCGGGTCAACACAAAAGTAGTTCGTTTGTTTGCCCTAACCGGGTCAATCACAAAAGATAGTTTGTTTGGTTGCCCTAACCGGGTCAACACAAAAGTAGTTCGTTTGTTACCCTAACCGGGTCAAAGTTGAGTGATTCCATAAGGTTTATATGCAAAATCAATTGAACACAAGTTTCAAGTTTAATAAACAGTGGGCTACGTTGGTATACGCCCATAATAGAAACAGTGTGCCATGTTGTTAGCACCCATAGTCCAGTAGTTGCAGTACTGTATCATGATTATAACACCGTGTTATTGCTCTAAGTCTCATGAACGCAAACCTTAACAGTGTGTGATATCATAAAAATGATATAAGTAACAAACATCATAAAAATGATGTGAGTCATAGTGCCCTCGTGCTAGGAGTTTGCCAACTTCCTAGTTGTTCTTCAAATAAAGTGCATTTGGCTATCAATCCGGCTAGCACCAAGGCTATCTATCCGGCTAGCTCAAATGGGGCGTCAACTGCCAATAGATCTATTCACGATATTCGCGTTCACTCGCAAGTGATTAATGGTTCATGATATGAGGGACTTTCAATGGCAAAAGTGTGTCTTAGGCAATAACGATCAAGATAGCATACATAAAAATACTTGTGTTCGTTTTTGCAGCATAAACGCATAAAGCAGTAATATGTAAGAGTTTAGAGTACTTGTGAAAGTAAAAGCAAGTAGTTGAGCATGTATCTCCCCCAAAAATAGTATAAAAGAATTAAACAAGAGTTGGGGCTATGAACTCACCTTAGAGTGTGTGACGTAAGTAACACAACGGTGTCAAATAAAGCATGATGATAAGGAATCGGCACAACCTAATAGATATAAGCTTGTCTCAAAATATGACGCGAATAGTAATCGATGCGTATGAGTTTCCAAAATATAATACGTTTTAGTTTTCGTGGAAGTTTCGTATCAATGTTTGTAAAAGATTTAGTATCATCATTCGTGTGATGGTATGAAATCACAGACTCGAAACAAAACGCACGCCACAATATAATACATATATATCCCATATATATATATATGAAATAAAAGAATGGACAAGATATCTCAAGGAAACGAGTCACAAATACGGGTGAACTCTAAACGAGAAGATAACGACAAGAAAATATGTCAAGAAAGCAAGTCACTTGGGATCTATCTCGATAATATTCCAACTTAAATCTAATTCAAGTTCAATGCGTCCAATGTTCTTAGTCAGATATCTTAAGTCCATCACGAGTCTAATTATATTCAAATGATGTCAGTCCAATATATATATATACATATATTCTAGTGTTTTATCCAATAGATAAATAGGAATTCAAAATTTGTCCAAGTTCGTTATGTCCGATAATTCAAATATGTAAAGTCCAACGTTTGTCCAATAGATATCAATATGAGTCCAATATAATTCTAATTTCAATAGTCTTCATCTAACGTCCAATATATATAGTCCGTTATATATTTATCAAGTCTAATAAATCAAGTCCATACTTAGTCCAATACGGTATATAATCCCATCCATTTTTAATAAGTCCAATAGATTGTCTATAAATTTCCATGTCCCAAACCAATTAATTTAGTCTATATGTGTATACCCCGAATCAAATCTGTTGTCCAAAACATTAATCTGAAACGTACTAAAGTCCACGAAACCAAAATAACTCAATACATTAGTCAAATATTCAATATCCAAATCTGCAAAACATATGTCATAGTCAAATGTGTACATTTCATTTTAAACATCCTATACTTGCTAAGACAACGCACCCTAATGAGCTAAAATCAAACGAATACCTCAAAAGTTAGAGTAGCTAGAAACAACCAAACCCCAAACGCACCCTTATGGGGCTGTAGTACGTGAAATCAAACACCCCTTGAGGTGTGGCTGCAACAGCAGGCAATAAATAAACACCCTCTAGGGTGAGTTGTGATAGCATGTAACAACAATGACATAAACAAACACCTTCTTGGGCTCTCGGTGAGCCGAAATAAACAAGTCAAACGTGCCCTTATATGTAGGCTATCGACAACACCACCAAGCGCACCCTTCGGGGGCTGTGGTGGACCGAAAATAAGCAGAACTAAACGCCCTTAGCTGGGTAGCTATTAACTAAATGCACCCTCATGGGTGGGTTGACGTGGGTTTCAAGACAACAAACAAAAACAAAGACACCCCTCGGGGCTGCCGTGTACCGAGCCAAACAATTACCACCTGTGGTGGTTTTCTTTCCAACCGAGTGACAAACAAACCAGATGCACCCCTAGATGGGGCTGTGATATGCAAAATAAACACCCCTTTGGGTGTGGCTGTGAACGAGTAAATCAAATACACCCTTCGTATCTAGCTGTTAATCGAGAATAGCAAAACACACCCTCTAATGGGTCGTTGCTGTGAACTAGGCCATCAAACAAGCACCCTTGTGGGTCGGCTATATCACGCAAAAACAAACACCCCTTCGGGGTGGGCTGCGACAGCAGATAAGAAATCACCCCCTGTGGGTTTTTCTTTTGACCAAAGTTAAACAAACAACACCCTCTTGGATATTTTGTGGTTAACCGACCTAGACACACCCTATATGGGTGGTTTCTGTTTTGAACTGACAACAAACACGCACCCTTTGGGTGGCTTTTCTCATGAATCTGAGACAACCAAACACCCCTGTGGGTCGTCTTTGCTGAATCGAAACAACAACCAAACACAGCCACTTGGCTTGTGTTGATCCGAGCACAAGCAGCAAACCCCAAACACCCCTGTGGGCTGGATTGAACCAAAACAAACATACCCTCGTGGGTATTCTTACCTAGCCGAGACTAAATCAGAACAACAAACAAGTACCACCACGATTTGATACACGAAACTATTTCAAAAACATGTTCTTAACTTGTTTTAATTCCACAAAAATTAGTAACAACAGATTTATATTCGATTTATTATGAAGACATGGTTTTAGTGATGCTATAAATATACCATGAGGAGAGGAGATGATGGTGGTGAGGGGGGTGCGGCTGTGATGGTGGTGGCTGTGGTGGTGAGCCACGAGTCAAGTCAAACCCATAGATAACACATCATAACCTTGGATCTTCCTTCTTCTTTGTACCTGATGATAAGGGTGGTGTGGAGTGGTTGTGGTGAGGCGGTGTGACAGAGGAGAGGCGGTGGTGGTCGGTTGTGCTAGAGAGAAGGAGGGGAGGCAGTGGGTGAAGGGTTATTGAGAGAAAGAAGAAGATAAAGATAAGATATGGATTTATATAAAAATAGTATAGGCGGTGTAGGGATAAGGTGTATATAAGAATAAGATTTTTGATATTATCTTGAGTTACGAGGTGTAGTTTGATCCCGGTAATTACAAACATTAGGTCCTTAAGTTATGAAACTTAATATCGGGTAAGGTAAAAATACAAAGCTTATAAAAATTTTAAAAATTATTAAAGTACTCAATTATAAAACTGAGTCGCGGATTATCCGAGTGATTGAACGTTATTTAAACTAAAGGAGATTTATAGTGATAATAAATTGAAGTTAGTAGTTAATTTAATAACCTAAAAAGTTTCGTGAAAACTCAAATAAATGGCTGATGTTTAGTTTGAACGTTTAATAATTATACGTTAACGAAATAACGTAACGTGGTAAATAAAAATTGAAAAATTCTATACTTAACATATAAGGATGTTTATTTGAAATAAACATAAGGCAATGTTGGTGTTGGTGAGCACGTTTATTGGGAATGTGAGTTACGTCACATTACTTGGTTGTTGTGATCAGGTAAACTGATAACGTTTAATCTTTTAAAAAAAATTGACGTGCAAAAATGGATAAGTATTCTTTCATTAGAATATTATATTAATTTAATTCAAGGTGAAATTTACCGGTGGTTACAGTTTGCTTGACCAATTTCATGAGATTTGGATAGAGTCGTCTGGTGAACATCTCCGTGTAACTCGTGAACAAAGGTGTTAGTAGAACTTGTGAGTGTAGCTCCTAATCATTTTGTTCGGTTCCCTTGGACATCTCGTTGCATGAACTTCGGATATACTCCTTTCATTTGACATTTTGTCTATCTTGTCATTTATAAGATTGATCCGTCGCCTAGTTGATTTAACTTCTTGTTGGTCACGTCTTCTTCCCGACCGCTGACTTTGACAATCTTGGTTTTAGCTCGGGATATCCAAGAGTCGCTTGGTTTCTTCACAGATTTAGATGTGGATCTTGTTGTTCCTTTGGATGGTGGAGGTGAAGAGTGAGAAGACGAGTCGATGATGAGGAGACGTGAGGTGACTCGGGTCCTTAGGTGGCTCAAGTTTCCTCCTTGGAGCGTGCGGGGACGGTCTAGAAGAAAAGTATCATAATCAAGATCTTCATCATTTCCGCACTTAGCCGTTTCATCAAGATTAGTATCATCACCGTGAGTTTTCTCGATCTTTTCCATTTCGGTTCTCTATGTCATAGTTGATGGAATCCTCTATCGCCTTTGTTGTTGTTCGTGGGTGGTGGTACCGGTTTCCTTATCGGGTTGATTAACCGCATCGGAAGCCGGTGTGGCTTATGCTCCACCACTTGACCCTCCGGGCCACGAGTTTGATCCTTTAAGAATTCATCGGCAAAATATTTGAGTCTCGAGGTTCTTCAACTTCTTTTGATATTCTCTTTCCTCATCAATGGTTCTTCTTGAACTTTCCTTATCATGCTCAAGCACATGATTTTCCCTTTTCCTTTATCTCGCTTTTGATTGGGAGGTTTTGCTCTTTGCTTGAGTGTCATCGGTTGGAGTTTGAATAGAAGACCTCTTTGTGCGATTCAAGATCCTCGAGCTTTCATCCACTAGCTTTTGTTGCGGTTCGGGCTTGGGAATAGGAATGGGAATAGCTTCCTAGATGGAACTTTCCTTTTGAGAATATGTGATCTCTTAGGAAACTTTTCGACTCGCTTGTAACACTTCTGACCGCCTCTCCCGGTTTTCCTAGTAGGTGTACCGGAGGACTTATCATCAAGAAAACCTACTTTGCCTTCATCAACTTCTACCGATACCTTTTGTATGAATAGAGTTGTTTGACCGCATCGGTTAGAAGGTGATCCGCAACACCGCACTGCTGTTTATTTGTTGTAGATTCCTTAATCGATTTGTGAGTGTAGGCTCATACAACATGGAGTGATTGTTGGGGTCATTGGTTCTCGGTGGGATATCGGGGTTATACCCAGAGCTCTTGAATCGACAATTTTGTATATCCGATGTATGGGATCTTGGAGCCAAGCTTTTTGAGGAATGACATCATGTCGTCCCATATCGAGCTTCAACTTCAATGTGTTTCATGTTGACCAAAGCCCAAAAGATCCGTAGTTCCATGAGCTTGGGATGCTCATAGCCACTATCACGCCCGTAAATGATTTGGTGATGATAATGTGTAGGGTTCTCCATGGTCGAGGAATATTCTTAAGATCCACGTATGAATGCTTTGTGATTACTCCCGAAGCTTCATCATAACCAATGTCGATCATGAAATGCGAGCGCCTCTTCGATTGGTGTGGCATTGTATTCGGTTGGCTCGATGGCGGGAATGGAAGAAATGCCTTTAAGTCTGCCTGGTGTGATGGTGACTTGTTTGTGGTTGGCGTCACCGTCACAACATTTTGACCTTTGATCTTTCGCATTGTATGCCGGAATCGGTGAATGTAGATCTCGAGACCTGTAGCGTAATTGGTGAGCATGTTTCGATAAGGGTGATTTTTCGTAATGTCCACGACTATTAAGCAAGAAGACTACGGCGGGTGAGACTATCAAAATCAACACGAAGGTTATTCTTTCCGATCTTCATTGGATAGCCATTAGGAAGATATCTTCAACGGTGAGAACGTTTGGTGCTTCCACGTTTTGCATTTGGCGTCCATGTCGTGATCTCGAAGATATTTAGCCAAAAGAACCAACATATCGAAAGACATTACGTTAGTCAATGATGGTTTTATTGTCTAATTATTGAATGTGATATGTCGATGATTGTTACGAGTCCAATGTCAATTGTTAGTCCAATAGTCCAAAGACGTCGTGATAAGTTTCGTGAGTTGATTAACTTTCAAGTTTTAAAGTCAATGTTTTCACTTATTTTTCACAACTTATTAAACATTTAAGCTTATTAGTGACATTATTGGTTTTGTGACGTTATGATTTATTTATTTACAAGTTTGCACGCGTAACAATTCACAGTTAAGGTCAAAACTAGGCTTAGGCGTAGAAATGGCAAGCTTATGCGTAAACAGGAGTGATTATATGCATAAACGTAAGCTTATGCGTAGGTTCTTGACTTACGCGTAAGAAATATTACGCGTAGGAAAAGAGGACCATATGCGTAGAGCTTACGCGTAAGCGTATATGGAACCTTACGCGTAAGGCTTACTCGTAAGAGTGAACCGTAAGAGTGAACCTTAGTCCCCAACGTAGAACCTCACAGGATACCTTATGCCTAGAGGTTACTGTTTACGCATAAAATCAAATCATGAAAAACCATTCAAGCAGTTATGCGTAGAACATGTTTACGCGTAGACCTAAAACCCTAAAGTTCAATTTCTACGAGTAAGATATTTAACCATGGGATTAACACCAAACTTGTTCTGGGACGTTTAAGAAGCCTAATGAGTTGTTTTATCCACGTTTTAACATCAAAATCTAAGCAGATCAAGAATACCTAAATACTAAGAACATAAACCCTAATTTTCAATTTAATCCTATTTAGTGTTTCTGGGTGAGTTCTAAGCTTAGATATTATCAATTCAACATGTAAACAACATCACACAACTATCTTTTTAACCAGAAACACTAACAATTGAAAACGCCCAAAATTACGCATAAACCCTAATATTCAAAATCAAACAATTAGAGTTTCTTGGTGAGTATTGATGACAAAAATGGTACCATTATGATTAAACAAATGTTTTGACTCAACCATTTTAACCACAAATGCTCACACATGATTATGTGTTCATATGCTTATGCGTAGAACACAAAATCACACTTAGATGAAAATCTAACCGTTGGTTTAAGAAACGATTTAAAACCCATGTTTAGATGATTACACAAAACGTTTTAACACTTACAAATAGATGATCAGAAGCACGGATTTGATTGTTGGATTTTACGCGTAGGATAAGGGTTGGTGGATATTAAATAAAGTGAAGTTAATGTTTATGAAAAATTAGGTGAAGTATTTTGATAAAAAATTACTTTGAGCATTTGACACTTTCAGTCCCTCCACCTTTATCATTTACATCCAATGCACATAACTTCCATTTTGGTTACCAAACGAGAGATATTTGGAAAGAAACATGACGACACTCCCCCTCGACTTAAAAAATAAAGAAATTTTATAAATTTTAGTCCGAGGAGTGTCAGTAAACCGTAAATGTGACCATCATTCTTAAAGAAACAAGCGGGATGAGGTAACATGCAAGTACAAGGTTTTATGAAACCGAAAATATTTGCTTTCTTCCCTCAACACTTGATCGAAAAATCTTGAATTTTGAAAGATTAGAGTGTTGTGGAAGATTTGTACTTGCCATGTTAAAAGAAATATAGATAGAAGAATATTTTCTTCGCTTTTATCGATTTTATAATTTTGTATTTTGTTTTTGAAAATATTTACAAAAGAGGTTTTGGTGTTCGATCGGTTTTAAGAATGTTTTAAGAGTTCATCCAGTTCCTCTTGAGTCAAACACCGCATGCCAATCCGGTGGACCAACTCATTAAACCTAGCAGAGCTAAGGCTTTGGTGAGAAGATCCGCCAATTGGTATTCAAGACCACAAAGTATAATTCAACAGACTGCTCCACGTGGTCCTTGATGAAATGATAGCGAAGATCGATGTGCTTTGATTTGAATGTTGAACCGAGTTGCACGAGATCGCAATAGCACCGATTGTCGCAAAGACATCGGGATTACAGTCGAACACGTAACCATAGTCTTTGAGTTGTGTTCTCATCCAAATGACTTGAGCACAACACGACATGGCTATATATTCTCGCTTGTTAACGACGGTGATGTACAATCCGCTTCTTCGATTGCCATGACACCGTTTATCACCAAGAAATTGTAATGCTCACGAAGTACTTTTCCGTGAATCTAAGCATCCACGCCCGAGGAGCTTGTTTGAGTCCGTATAGAGCTTTGTTCGGTTTGTAGACATGGTTCGGGAACTCGGGATCAACGAATCCTTCGGCTGGGTGACATAAGCTGCTTTTCAATTGACCATTTAAAAGCGCTTTGATGTCCATTTGAAAGACCGTTATATTCATATGAGCCGCGAACTCGAGAAATATCCGAGCGACCTCAAGACGAGCAACCGGAGCGAATGATTCTTCAAAGTCAATACCTCTTCCCGTCTATAACCCTTAGCCACCGGACGTGACTTGTTTCGATTCGTTCCTTCAAACATCCAATTTGTTCTTCCAAATCCATTTGAGACCAATAGCGTAGACCCTGTTGGTCTTTCAACCAGTTCCCATACTTCAACACGTTTAAATTGGTTGATTTCTTCTTGCATGGATTCAATCCGGTTGTCTTTTGTCATTGCGCCTTTAATGTTTTTAGGCTCGTATTGGCGGAGCGGTGAGTGCATAAATGCAATGTTCACCATTTGTGTGAAGACGTTGTCTCGTGAACGATTTGGTTGATTCGGGTTGCCAATAATATTCTCTAGAGGATGATCTTTTGTCCAACGATGTGTAGAGGGTCGATGTTGGTATACATTGTGCGATTTTGAGGATTCAAATGGCTTGTAGATGATTCCGCAACATCGGTCGCGCAGTTTCATTAGCAAGCGGGTTAAAGAATGCATTTGGATCAAAATCTGCGGTGGGGTACTTCATTAAGAACATCATCGGTTTGGTTCGATGTCGTTGGATGCGGTTTGTTCAACTGTTGTTGTAGAGTCAATCGGTGGTGCTTCAACATGAGTTGTTGTATCAGTGTATCGGTATAAGAGTATGAGCGGGTTGAGGCGGAAACATCGGATACGCTGGAGCACATTCATCAATGTCATCACTAAACAATGAGCAAATAGCTTTTCCATTTGTTGACGAGTAAGTGGGGCTTGGTTCAAGTGATGATGGGGTTTGAGGAAGTTTAAGCGGTTGTGACCGGGTTCCAAGTCGTTATGCTCGTAAGCCATTTACGTAAGTTCATCAAAATTAGCATGAATCGTTTCTATAACCCGCTTTGTATGACGATTCCGGATCTAGTAACCTTTAGAATTCTCACAAGATCCAATAAAGACTCCAATGTCACTTTGGCTTTGAGCTTACCAAAGTCATCACGATCATTATTCGGATAGCAAAGGGATCCAAATACATGAAAGTGTTGAAGATTCGGTTTTCGGTTGTGGATAAGTTCAAAAGTGTTTTGTTGTGGCGCTTTGTAATCATTGAGCGGTTTTGAGTGTAGCATGTAGTTGATCTGACTTACGCCCATAAGTAATCTGGAAGTTTAGCATTGATTAACATTGTTCTTGCAGACTTCCACTAACGTCACGGTTTCGTCTTTCAACAACTCCGTTTTGTTACGGTGTACGTGCAATAGATGTATGATGCTCAATTCCCACTTTCTCATAAAATTCTCGAAGAGTTTGGTTCACAAATTCGTTCCTTTGTCATTCTTATTTGGCGGACGGTATTCCGGCCCGAACTTGAATTTTCGTGAGAAAGGTGATGATCATCTCGTGGAGCTTGATTTTGCTTGAAGAAAGTAGACCCAAGTCCATTGTGAGTAGTCATCGACAATTACCAAGATGTAGCGTTTGCCATTAATCGTTTGCACGCAAGATCGGGCCACACAAATCCATGTGAAGAAGATGAAGCACATCTTTGAGAGTCGTGTTCCATCTTTGAAGGAAAATGATCACGAGTGCTTTTCCCTTGTTCACAAGCTGAGCAAAGGTGATCTTTGGAACACCGGAATCTCGGGAGACCTTCAACAAGTTTGTGTCGAGCAAGGTTGGTGATGGTTTGAAAGTTTAAATGTGAGAGACGACGGTGCCATAGCCAAGATTTTGTAGATGTAGCCTTTGAGAGTAGATAGATGGGAGATGAAGCAACCATGTCTTGCATTGAGATTGTGTACAGACTAGAATTGCGAGAGCCAGACATAAGATCATTTCCTAGATCACGAATGAAACAAGTTTTCTCCCGAAAAGCAACTTCCAAGTCTCCATCACAGAATTGACCGAGTGACCGAGGCCTTCCACATAATAAACCCTGCTAATTTCGATATTGCCATTGATATAATATCCGTAGCCCATGATAGTCGCTTGAAGTGATCATTCCGAATCTGACGGTGCCAATGAACTTTGCAATAAAGTTTGATAACATTTAAGATTTCCGTCATGTGTCGGGAACATTCGCTATCAACAATCAAAGGATGATCAGATCACCGCATTTCACATGCAGGCGACACGGATGGAATAGAAGTAGATGTGGAAGCCAAAGTGTTAGAGGGTTCAAGCGGTTATAGTAGAAATACACACATCAATGACTTTAGGCATCCATTTAAATCCTAGTGTATTATGTATCCATTTCGCCATCTCCAACTAATATTTGCTTTAGTCTTAGTGAATGCACTAGGTGGTACTACAGATCCTTGGAGGTGATTTGGAGCTATAGGGACATCAATGCGTTTCTGTGGAAAACTAGAAGGGGGTTGAATAGTTTTACCAATTTAAAACTTCCTTTTAAATATTTAGATCGACTTATGTCAATCTATTTGGTTGTTTATGTTGGACGTTGATAGATAGATATATAAACATATAATGAAAGATAAAGAGTAAGAAGCACATCACCACGACACAAGTTATTTATAGTGGTTCGGCTACAAGGACACCTTCCTTGCCTACTCCACTCCCGAGTCACCTACTCGAGAGTTCGTAAGCACTACACCAACTCCTTATGGCGGAGAAGCCTTCAAGCGGCGCGCAACCTTTTTCGGTACAAAGCTAAATACCGAGTTCTTTCACACCAAGGCGAACCACACCTAACACAACGTCGCCTACCCTTTATACGGTGCTAGGCTAACCACCGAGTTCTTTCACACCTTAGGAGAACTAATCCTATCACAACGTCGCCTACCCTTTATTAGGTACTAGGCTAAGCACCTAGTTCCATTATGGAGGAACTACTACCCTTCACGACACAACACCTATTATCAAGGAGATCTACTCCTTGTTACAACACCATCAAGGATATCACCATCCTTGTGAATAAATAAACACTTATATGTATAACGATGCACCTCATCGATTATCGACCTAAGCATTCTTCCCAAATGCTACTTGATTTGATTCTTGGCATCCTTCACTAATGCCTTTGACACAACGCTTGGCATCCTTCACTAATGCCTTCGTCTTGACACCTTAAGCATTCTTCACTAATGCTTTGGCGGATGATCAACATCTTTCACTAATGCTTTCATCTTGACACTTTCGGCATTCTTCACTAATGCCTTCAACCCAACATCTATGGAGAAAGGAAGAACTATCAACAAGAGAACCTTCGTTGTCTTGATGATGACGAAACATGGCAACTCATGGACTTGAGCTTGCGTCTTCAAGATGTGGTGATCTTTCCTTTAATAGGAATCTACAAGATCACACAAACAAAGAGAAAAGCTACATAGATCTCTTGGATCCGAGGTTAGAGGTTAGAATACTTGGGGAAGTATGTGTGTAAAGGGATGAATAGAAAGGAAGAAATGGCTCTCTATTTATAGAGAAATTCACTCTTGTTTCCCGGATCCCACGGATCCCTTCCACTTGGGATCCGGCTAGCACAAAGCTAGGGATCCGTGGTCCGCTCCTCTTTGCCCATGGGTATTTTGGGTTATGGGTCATGGGTCATGGGTTATGGGTTGATCCATGGTTTTCAATCTAGATACAATGTACCTTAAGGATACATTGAACTTGTGTAAGTGGTATATATAAAACCATGGGTTATGGGTCAAAACCATTTGCTAGTTTTATCTATTTAGTATATACTTGCTTTTACCCATTTTAGTATATACTTGTTTTACCCATTTTAGTGTACTTAATATAAGTATGTATTAACCCAATATGTAAACACTAGTTGTTGTACATATGTATCTAACTCATAGAGTTACTTAAACTTGTTAAGCCAATATGTAAACACTAGTTGTTGTACATGTGTATCTAAAATATAAAATCACTTAATCTTGTTATAGTGTTTTATGTGAAAGCGTAAGTGTGTTATAAAACTATTAGTTCAAACCATTTACGTATTTTATTTGTTTCGTTAATATGATTTTACTTTTGTTATCGACAAAACATTAGAAGATCGTAAAATATAAATAAAGCGTTTTACGACTTATTTGTATTAACAATCTCCCCTTTTGTTGATGACAAAACATAAAATTATTTTAAGGAAAAGCTAAAATTAAATAAGCGTTTGAATTTGTAGTTTTACTTTCTTCTCCCCTTTTGTCGAAACAAAAGTGTTTGAAGAAACTAACACAATTTTATAAGAAAAATTATAAAAGATGTAATGAGAGCAAGTGGCGGGAATGGTACTCGTCTTAACTCCCCTTGACGAGTCCATCCCTTTGAAAAAAGGCGTCAAGGACATAATGTAAAATAAGCTACTTGTGTTTGCAATTAAGTTTGCAAATGGTTCGTCTAAGTGGCGAAAATGTGCTCCCCTCGAATATTGCAAAGTTGCAATGGGGTATCATGAAGTGTAATCCAAAAATGGATTAAGTTGCAAATGATTTTGCAATATTGTTTGACACAAAGCTCCCCTAGCTTTTATGGTGTCAAAAACTTCATGTGTTATTTTGAAAATCTACAAAGTAAAGGTTAGAAAAACAAGAGTATAGTGCATAATTTCTGCAAAAGAGACTCAAGTTAGTAGAAATTTGTGCTTACATACCACGGATCACGGTTCCCTTCAAGGAGGATCCGTCTAGTTATCGAGGAAGGGATCCGGCTATCTGTTCCGGTTTCTTGACGGTGAAGAAATGTCAAGGAGTGCAACTTGAGGGAATGAGATAAAAGTACAATATAACAAGCACAACACACATAATAGTCATGGCATAAAAGTATTCATTCAATAAAACAAAGAGATACACAACCAAATCTCTAAAAACTAAGAGAATGAACTAGCCAAATAGATGCTATTAATGCTAATAAGTCAACCCAAACTTAAGATTCGACTAAAAGCTTAATTACTAAAAGATGTCCTAAGCGTTCTAGGTTTGAGCTTATGACTATTATGGTTATTGTGGTTTAGGCTTGTTAACCTCTTGAAGCGTTCGAGGAGGTGATGAAACATGAAACGATGCTCTTGGCGTAATTCATGTATCAACCTTTCAACGTGTTTACAATGATAGCAATCCTTGTTATGGTTTTGAATTTCTTGAAGTGAAAGTTCAAGTGAAGTGGGTTGAGGTTCTTTAAATAAAGGAGGATTTGGTTGAGACTCATTTAGTGGTGGCTCTATAATGCTTGTGGCTAGAGGTAAAGAGACATCAACTTCCATTTGGTCAAGTGGTTGCTTTTGATGTCTTCTCATAATCCAAAATGGACTATTGGGAGGGATGATAGAGTTTGCTTTTGGATCAAGTGTTGATTCAACATTTTGATTTTGTGGCTCAATCTTTTCATGTGAATTGGATGGTAATGGTGAAAGATGAGATGGCCAAGAGGGTAAGTCTTCTACATTGTGAGAGTGTGAGAATGATTGTGAAGTATCTCTAGGTGCTAATGATGTTGGTTGAGTTGTGGGGGGTTTGTTTGCTATGGTAGAATTTGGTGAAGATATCCTAGTGGGAATCTTATTCTTGGGGATTAGTTTGATTGGTTTCCTTGATGTGGGAGAAATCCTAGCATTGGTGGACTTAACAGGAGATGATTCGGTTGAAGAAACTTCATGTATGATTCTAGCAAGTTTCTTGGGTGGTTCTTGGGTGGATGAATAAGCACTAGGAGCCTTTCTCATATTGAAATGACTAAGGAAATGGTTGCAATTGTTGATATTTGTGTGAGATGACTAAGATGTTTCTAGGCAATGTGGTTTATAAAGAGAGGATCTTGGCAATTAGTATTTAAGACTTAATCCACTAATGTTCTTGGAAATGTGATGATTGACATGCACAAGGTTGAAATTGAGTTTCACGATCTAGGAACTCATTTAAGATGAGATGGAGTGTTTGGGTTAGCAATGTTAGACATATCTTGTCACCGGGATCCACGGTTCCCTCCTTGGAGGATCCGTCTAAACTATTCCTAGGGATCCGGCTCTCGTGATTATAATGATTTGAAATGGGGTTTCTAGAAGCTAAAGCCTATCTTGTTTTGGGTGTTTCACTCTCTAAGTGTTTTAGGAAGAGGGTACTTGAATGATCATGAGTAATAAGTGTTTGTGCACATGATTGCTTTTATGGAAGAAGGAAGGGACAAGAAAACTACCAATGGATGTCCAAGGATAACACTAGGAGTTATGAGGGTGACAAGTCATAATAAATGATCCTAGTGATCGGGTTTTAGCTTGAGGTGATATTAAGAAAAATTCTTAAAAATTTCAAGAATTGAAAAACTAATTTTGTCTTACCTTGAGATATAGAAGACTAAAAGCAATTTCCTAAAATTGTTTAGCTTGCTTTCCTAAGTGTTTTGAGAGATGAGACTTATTTTGTGAGTAGTTGAGCGGAAGTATGGTTAGTATTAGATGTGATGATAGAATCGAGACTAAGATCGTAAGTAAGCCTTTAGTGAGTCTAAGCCTTTCTCATCCACAGCGTGGACTTAGTTGGGTTCTAAAACACATGCTAAGCTAATGTGATGTTATCTAAGCGGTTTTAATGTCTTTGAATCTTGCATTGTTGATCGATGTCACGGATCCCACGGTTCCTTCAAGGAAGGATCCGGCTAGGCTAATCCTAGGGATCCGGCATCTGCGGATCGAGAATCAACCTGAGAACCAAAAAAAAATGATGTGCGATTTTGTACACTATTAAATCTATGAAACAAGCAATTTAGAAACAAGCAAGCCATCATATAGCACGAAACAATATCCAAAATTCCATAAACCAACAATGCTAAAAGAAATCATTCAAACATAAGATAAAAATTAAACACATTCCTATTGTCTCTTTCGTCAATTCTTCCTCTTTCTTTTTGACTTAGTGAGATTATGGCGAGGTTTTGAATCATGCCTCTTATTTGTTTGTATTCAGCGGTCTCGTTTGGAATGGTTGGAAGTTGTTCGTGGTATTCAAGAATGTCCAATTTGATGTTGGATACGGGTCGATGTCCTCCTCATCTTCTTCTTCCTCTTCTCCGGCCGAGGAGTCCGAGAGGCTTGGGTTTCTCTCCATTGACCATGAACCGTTTAGATGGTTGTTTGGTAAGGGTACCATGGCGTGATCGGAAGGTAATGGTCATCGTTGATAGGGGATGGTTGCAATGCACTAACGTGCTTACAAAGTCGTGTTAGGAGCATACCATATGGGAGTACCATGTTGGAAGCTTTGAATACCCTGACCATTCTCCTTACCATGTAATAGGCAAGATTAAATGGCCTTTGGTGGATAAGACAATAGATCATTTGCACAAGGCATGCGTTTGGATGATCTTTGTTTCCAACTAGGCTAATGATGTTTTCTCTAAGGATTTCTTCCCATTTTCTAAACATGGGATGCATTTCAAAAGTTCCATTTTAAAGGGATTACGGTGAATTAGCTTTTTGTTACGATCGTGCAGGATTGGTCGGTCCTAATCTTAAAGATAGTATCGCGAATGGTTTCGGGATTGTCGAGAGGAGTGTTGTAAAGAGGCTTAGGATCAAGTGCAAGGTTTTGGCGTTAATTGCCCAATCTTGAGTACATACAAATTCCTTCACAAGGAATCGAAGAATTTGAGCAAAAGTGTTGAGAGGAAGAGTAAAGTTTTGTGTGTTGATGATAAAGGCGATTGAGATGCTATTATCGGTGTTTCTAATGATCCTAAAGCTTTTGTAAAACTCAAAAATGAAAACCGGACAAATTTGTTCATCAATGTCAAGAAGACAATCAAAGTTGATTGTCGAGAAAACTTAACGAGTGTCGGTATTTTCAAGGAAACATTCCTTGACTACGACCTTCGTGAATAAGTCGTTTTGTGAGGCTTTTGAAAATTTTACGGTTAGTTTTGGTGGACCCTTTTACGATAGTAGTGAGTAAGATAGTGGACGGTGTCATGATGATCTTGTTGAGTGGCTTTGGGCATGGTTGGTCCTAGAAATACAAATTTTCCAATTAGGTAAAATTAGTTGGAAATGGGTTTATGGTTTTGGTTTGTATTAACAATGTTGTGAGCACAATGTGATTTAGTTAAAAGCCCTTTTCACGATTAATTTGAAAACCCTAATTAAATTAATTTGATTAAAACTTAAGGAACCATAAACCCTAGAATGAAGATGATGAAAATTAGAACAAGTTAATGTAATTACTTACAATGGTGTTCTAGGAAGAAATGCTTTGAGGTTATGAAAGCCAATGAGGATGGATCACGATAGCTTGGTCGTTTTGTGTTATGAGAATAGAGGAAAAAGATCGGTGGTGATTTTTGAAAGCGTATGGTGAGTTACATTCCACGGTTCCCGGATCCTTTGTATTTGGGATCCGGCTAGTACAACTAGAGGATCGGCTATTAAGAACATAAAAAATTTGTTTGACAATCTTTTGTAGTATGCTTATGGAATAGCTTACAAAAAAATAGTTCGGAGGTTTTAGATGACGATTGTTTTTGAATGACGGCTTTTGATGAATCTCATATCGAGGATGTGATGGCGTTAAAAAATTATTCCTATGACGAGAAAGGTGGAAGAGTGGCGAAAGAGACTTCTAACGCTCTTAGTGTTATAATAATCAAAGTAGTATTTGTGAAAAAAATAGAACTCAAGTATCCTATCTAATGAAAAGTAGAACATACCTTTATGCTTCTTGATTTGGTATAAAACCAAAGATACTTCATGAGCTTTTAAAGTAATCCTTTGTACTTGATGTACTTAAGTTGTGATTACTTTAAGAATCCTTCCTTGAATGTTGACTTCATCTTTGGTGAAGATTTTGGAGAATTCTAGCATGAAAATTACTCGAGAGCGGAATATTGTTAGAATCATCTATCAATGTCCAACAAAATGTTTTAACGAAAATATGATCCAAAGAAAAAAATCCTTCTTTGTAGTTTTCAAACATACGGATCGTATCAAGTCTTTAAAGTACAATATACTTTAAGAAACTTGGTTCTGAAGCTCGGTACCAATTGTGGAAAACTAGAAGGGGGTTGAATAGTTTTACCAATTTAAAACTTCCTTTTAAATATTTAGATCGACTTATGTCAATCTATTTGGTTGTTTATGTTGGACGTTGATAGATAGATATATAAACATATAATGAAAGATAAAGAGTAAGAAGCACATCACCACGACACAAGTTATTTATAGTGGTTCGGCTACAAGGACACCTTCCTTGCCTACTCCACTCCCGAGTCACCTACTCGAGAGTTCGTAAGCACTACACCAACTCCTTATGGCGGAGAAGCCTTCTGGCGTCGCAACCTTTTTCGGTACAAAGCTAAATACCGAGTTCTTTCACACCAAGGCGAACCACACCTAACACAACGTCGCCTACCCTTTATACGGTGCTAGGCTAACCACCGAGTTCTTTCACACCTTAGGAGAACTAATCCTATCACTGGCGTCGCCTACCCTTTATTAGGTACTAGGCTAAGCACCTAGTTCCATTATGGAGGAACTACTACCCTTCACGACACAACACCTATTATCAAGGAGATCTACTCCTTGTTACAACACCATCAAGGATATCACCATCCTTGTGAATAAATAAACACTTATATGTATAACGATGCACCTCATCGATTATCGACCTAAGCATTCTTCCCAAATGCTACTTGATTTGATTCTTGGCATCCTTCACTAATGCCTTTGACACAACGCTTGGCATCCTTCACTAATGCCTTCGTCTTGACACCTTAAGCATTCTTCACTAATGCTTTGGCGGATGATCAGCATCTTTCACTAATGCTTTCATCTTGACACTTTCGGCATTCTTCACTAATGCCTTCAACCCAACATCTATGGAGAAAGGAAGAACTATCAACAAGAGAGACCTTCGTTGTCTTGATGATGACGAAACATGGCAACTCATGGACTTGAGCTTGCGTCTTCAAGATGTGGTGATCTTTCCTTTAATAGGAATCTACAAGATCACACAAAACAAAGAGAAAAGCTACATAGATCTCTTGGATCCGAGGTTAGAGGTTAGAATACTTGGGGAAGTATGTGTGTAAAGGGATGAATAGAAAGGAAGAAATGGCTCTCTATTTATAGAGAAATTCACTCTTGTTTCCCGGATCCCACGGATCCCTTCCACTTGGGATCCGGCTAGCACAAAGCTAGGGATCCGTGGTCCGCTCCTCTTTGCCCATGGGTATTTTGGGTTATGGGTCATGGGTCATGGGTTATGGGTTGATCCATGGTTTTCAATCTAGATACAATGTACCTTAAGGATACATTGAACTTGTGTAAGTGGTATATATAAAACCATGGGTTATGGGTCAAAACCATTTGCTAGTTTTATCTATTTAGTATATACTTGCTTTTACCCATTTTAGTATATACTTGTTTTACCCATTTTAGTGTACTTAATATAAGTATGTATTAACCCAATATGTAAACACTAGTTGTTGTACATATGTATCTAACTCATAGAGTTACTTAAACTTGTTAAGCCAATATGTAAACACTAGTTGTTGTACATGTGTATCTAAAATATAAAATCACTTAATCTTGTTATAGTGTTTTATGTGAAAAGCGTAAGTGTGTTATAAAACTATTAGTTCAAACCATTTACGTATTTTATTTGTTTCGTTAATATGATTTTACTTTTGTTATCGACAAAACATTAGAAGATCGTAAAATATAAATAAGCGTTTTACGGCTTATTTGTATTAATTAGCTTACAACTACTCAAGGAGTCATATTCTAAGGTTCACAAAGATTTAATCAAGCATTAAGTACACAACGAATGACCTATCGCATTACTAGATCATTAACCAACTAAGATAAGAAACAACCAATCAATATTCAATAATTAAGTTTCATATTCCCTAAGCAAACACACAAGTAAATTAGCCGAACATGGAAAACATGCAAGCATACACACAAATAATCAAAGACATAATTGTATTAATGAAGTAAAACACTTATCTTGGTGTAAGATAGGGTTTGGAACCCTAAAATCTTGTACAAGGAAGCCTTGGTTGGTTTAGGTTTTACTCCAAAAGACTACACACCAAATCTTGAAAAATTCGGATTCTATATATAATATTACACATGCGGCGGTCACTTTATGTTTTGTGGCGCCGTGTCGCCGTCATTAGGGTTTCGTCTTGGCCACGTTAGACTTGCGGCGGCTTCACCTTATGCTTGTGACGCCGTCCTCTTGACCCGACACCGTCTCGGATTACATCTAGGCCGTTTGAGTGCGACGGCCTACTCTTTATAACTTGAGCGTCATCACTTGAAAATGGGAGTTTTGGCTTCGTCCGTCACAAAATCCTCCTCTGGCGTCACACTTAACACTGCGCCGTCACCTTATGTTTTAATGACTTTGAGTGTCTCGATTCGACTTTGGCCATTTTCTTCAGATAATCGCCTTTTCGTCCAAATAAGTGTCATTCCGGACTTTGCCTTCAAAAGACCTAAAAGTGAAAAGGAACGATATTAAGCAATAACGGATACAAAAGTGATCAAATAAGGGCTTAAACGACCCTCAAAAGGTACCTTTTAAAACCTTATCAAATATCCCTACACTTGGTATTTGCTTGTCCTCAAGCAAATGTGCTTTTAGCCAATTAATTTATAAGTTAGAGATCATGAAGCATTGGTTTAAAAGCAGTCCACAACACATATAAGCCCATAAAGTCATAACAAGCACGGAAATTACATACTAGCACCTCACATAGGGTGTTTGGATACTCACATCTCTCTCGGGTGTATATGAAATATAACAAATTGGAAATGGAAGATAAACACTCATTAACCGGTCCTAGTACATAGATTACCATAGGCTTGAGAATAGATCAAACCTCCATCGCTTTGGCGTAAGCACCTAGGAAAGACTATCAAAGAGGTCTTTAAAGGGTTGTAATGTTAGGCTTACGGTAGGGAAACAAAGGGTTTGGTAGGATAGGCTATATAGTGGTGGTAAGTCAAAAATCTCTTATGTTACAAGCATACTGAAGAATGGCGTTGCTAAGCCAAGACTCGACACTCTAAACTCTAGCTAACCGAAATAAACAAACATAAAATTAAAGGATAGATGTAGGATGGTAGCCAGTATGTTTTTTTTTTTTTTTTTTTTTTTTTTTTTTTTTTTTTAACACTCTATTTTTTTTTCTTTCTCTTTTTCTATATTTTTTTCGACTTTTTTTTTCATACACTTTTACTCTACCATCCTCTACGGTAACATCAAAATGATAGGGATTTATAGGCACATCCTACACTTGAGTTTTATTACTCTAACACTAATTTGACCGAATTGAAAAGATCAAAACACTTGGGGTACATTATTACGCAAACAAAGGGAATTTTAATTTAACGTTCCTTCCGTCATTTCATAAACTTTAACTTTTCCCATGAATCCCAATCGTCCCAAAATCGTATACAAAGGATATGACTCGACTTAGCAACTCATGCAAGCAACTAGATAATTGAACTAAGGGTTTAAGGTGATAACAATAATGCACTAAAAGTGAGTGCATACAAGGTAGGCTAAGGCGATTTGGGTGTACATTTGGGGTGGGGTGTAAACAATGCTTTTCATTGATATTCCGGAAAACCGAAATATCACGAGAAGCCTTGAAAAGGATAGGCTACGAGGGGTTAACTAGGGGTATCGTGTACTAAAGATGAGTACAACGCAAAGGGTGTGGGCAATTACTCAACCGAGGTGAAAAAGTAATTATATTACGGGTATCAAACAAGGTTATCCTAATGCCTCTTATCATTTAGTTATTCCTAACTACACGAGTGTAGTCTTACTTGCGATCTCGGGATGCATCACAAAACAAGTTCTAGAATCTAATATACTACGGTTCACACTCTAAGCATTGAAGATGAATGCTTTTAATTCCTACTAATCTAAGGCGATCCTCACATTTTGGGTGGAATTTAGGTGGTAAATGGTTTTGTGCTAGTCATATAACTTCCTATCCGTGAGACGCTTTTGTTAAGACTAATGGCCCACTCCTATATATCATGAAAAATTTTAAATTTGGTGCTAAAATTACCCTAACCGACATTTTCTCATGGTTTATTACACAAATACAATTGACAAAGCAAATAATCAAGGATAAGCATAGTTTCAAAGTTCTCGCTTTATTTTCCTCCCTACACTTAAACCGAACATTGTCCCCAATGTTCCCGAAAAGTATCAAAGTTATGATAATGTAAGGTAATTAAAAGCGAAGAAACTAGTACTCCTCGATTAGCTCGGTAGGATCCGTGTGTGAAGTAGTGGTTTAATTCTTTCCAAGAATAATTTATGCGTGAAAAGCTCCTTCCAATCTTATGTAACTTCTTCTTGATAAATTAAACCTGCACACTTGAAGAAACAAACGAAACCTTCGCGTAAAATCGGCGGTAATAATATATAAGACTCGATTTAAACTATGATATAATGCTTGTGGAATGGATGTTTACAAAATTTATGGAAAATTAAGACCTGGAAAATTCCAAATTTTTAGTAGCTCGTAAAACGAGAAAAGAGTAATCTGTTGTTTTACTCCTTCTGCGACGTCAGTTGCGATCTGGAGCGACAGTTATCCCGACAAAACCGCGGTGCGATTTTCGGAAAAATTCGGAAAACTTACATCTTTAGAATCTGGAAAATTTACGCAAAATATCCATTATGACTCGATACAAGCATTTGACTCGAACAAACACACAAATATATCTTTTAATGAATTGTTATTCTCATGTTTACGCTTCCTTGGCGTGTGTAATCCTCCTACACTTATCCCTTATGTAAAATACCTTTATATGCAATTAAGGCGAGGTTAAAAACAAAATAAAGCATTTTACAAATTTAAACATGAGAATAAACAATCGATAAAAGATATATGACACTAACAAGCAAACAATTAAGCATGGGTTGCCTCCCATGAAGCGCTTTTCTTTATTTAAGAGTCTTGTAGCTAGACTCGTAGTCGTACTCCCTCGTTTTCCTCCTCTTAGAAGCCCATTCAATTATCTTAACTCATTCTCATCACGAATATATTCAGGCCCAATTCTAGGCAAGGCGGTATAAGGAACCTTATCCTTCCAATCAACTTCAAATGCCGGAATGCTATCTACATCTAACTCATCAATGCCCTCAAACCTCTTATTTTTGCAGGCATTATATATTTAACATTCGATCTCATTCGAGAAATTGACTATTCCTTCCTCTTGATCATAAACCATCTTAGATTCCTCAATAAATGGTCTCCCAGTATCACATCTCCTAAAACTCCATCAATAATGCCTTTCACATTTTCTAGGATCATGAAATCACATCTATATGTGAAGTTTCCTCTGAAGACATGCAATCCCTTAACCCTCCCAACATAGTTACTCACTTTCACGGGTAAAGGGTCCTCATAGGTCCTAAATTTTCTCTCATGATCCAATTGTAGTAGAGCCTAGACATTATGTTCATGGGTGCTTTATAATCTATGTAAGTGTGATCCCTATATAAGTAACCAATCATGCACGGTATTTTGATATTTTTAGGGTCACCACTTTTATGCATGGTTCGAAAGCGGTCATGGAAGTTAACTACATTATAGTGATAAGCGTTTCCTTTCCATTGGGTATGAATCAAAATACTCCCTAAGTTCCTCCTCCTCCTTACTTAGTCCATAATCTCCAAAACCTTATAATCTCCTTCTACAATTTCATCTTCCGAATCACTTGAGGTTGAATCACTATCTAAGGTACCGTGATTCCTCAAGGGCTTTTTCAAGTGCATTTTCAATTATCCTATTAAGTTTCTTAAGCTCTCCAATTTCACTAACAATGCGAGCTCGGAGTTGGTTGGCAAAAGTTGGATCGAGTGGTGGGTGTTTATTTGATGGGGAGTTGTAGCTTGGTGGTTTATCACCTTCCATGATGAAAAGTGATGGGGTTACGAACAAAGGCCACGAAGAAGGGGATAGACTAAGAGGAAGCTAAAAATGAGAAAGAAAAGTTTACTTGATAGGAATCAAGTAAAGAAACCTAAACGAGGTGGACTACTAACTAGCTATTCTATTCTCGGCGTGGCGCCTAAAACTTGATAACGCTACACGCGTCGTTCGGGGTCAAAGGAACTTCCTTTTCGTCGAGCAAGTTTTCAACACCCTAAGCGATAAACCTAATCGTTGTAGTGTAGTATTAGGGTAAGCCACGGTATTGATATCGTTCTCTAGGGAATAGGAATGCTAGTGAGAAGTTACTACGCTAAGGTTGTGGTTGAGGAAGATTATTTTTTATCTTTTTATATTTTTTAGGAAAGGAAAGGTACGAATCTCGGGGTTTGAATTTGGGGGTTGGTATTGCTACCGATTACTCTACTTATCTAATTATCTAATCTAAGGTGTATGTAGTCTATGTCTAATTAATGTGTGCTCGTATGATAGTTTAAAGATGTGTTTACTTAGGTTTTACTACTCCTTAATTATCTCCTATTGGTGGTTGAATTGTCACGTCCTTATTCCTAGTTGCGTTGTGTGTCTAAAGTTGTGGGTATGCTTTTCTCCCTAACTCTTTGAACTTACCAAAGGGTCTAATCTACAAAACCCACTAGGGATAATAAACTCTTGCTCTAAGGCACTCTTTGGATGGTTTAGCTTACAACTACTCAAGGAGTCATATTCTAAGGTTCACAAAGATTTAATCAAGCATTAAGTACACAACGAATGACCTATCGCATTACTAGATCATTAACCAACTAAGATAAGAAATAACCAATCAATATTCAATAATTAAGTTTCATATTCCCTAAGCAAACACACAAGTAAATTAGCCGGACATGGAAAACATGCAAGCATACACACAAATAATCAAAGACATAATTGTATTAATGAAGTAAAACACTTATCTTGGTGTAAGATAGGTTTGGAACCCTAAAATCTTGTACAAGACTGCCTTGGTTCGGTTTAGGTTTTTACTCAAAAGACTACACACCAAATCTTGAAAAATTCGGATTCTATATATAATATTACACATGACGGCGGCCACTTTATGTTTTGTGCGCCGTCGTGTCGTAAATCATTAGGGTTTCGTCTTGGCCACGTTAGACTTGCGACGGCGTCACCTTATACTGCGACGCCGTCTCTTCTCGACGCTGCGGATTACATCTAGGCCGTCTCGAGTGCGATGGCCTCTCTTTTATAACTTGACGTCGTCACTTGAAAATGGGAGTTTTGGCTTCGTCCCGTCACAAAATCCTCCGACGGTGTCACACTTAACACCGACGCTGTCACCTTATGTTTCAATGAGCTTTGAGTGTCTCGATTCGACTTTTGTCCATTTTTTCGTATAATCGCCGCTTTTGTCCAAATAAGTGCCATTCCAACATTTTGCCTTCAAGAGACCTAAAAGTGAAAAGGCGATATTAAGCAATAACGGATACAAAGTGATCAAATAAGGGCTTAAACGACCCTCAAAAGGTACCTTTAAAACCTTATCACATCTCCTTAACTTAATAATAGTGTGCACCAAATCTTGATTTTGAGCGAATATTTCCAAAGAAAATTCATGACTTCTTTAGTGTGTGCAAGATAATGATCGAGTTCGTTTGATGCTTCATCACGAGTCTGTTTGAGTAAATCAAATATGACACCATATTCCTTTTTAACTTTTACAAGTTCTTGTTCATATTTTGAGATTTGACATTTCAAAGACGCGTTTTGATCATCTAGTTGCTCAAGTTTTGGATTGCAACTGGTTGATTTTATTTTGCAAAGCAAGTTCACGATTTTGACAATCTTTTTGACACCATTGAAGATGACGTTTTGAATTTGAAAGCTCGTTTAGCAGTCGTTCATTTTCAACTTTTAAAGACTCGATCTGAGGCACATTATTAGTATTCTCAACAATATCAACAGAATCAGAATCGGAGAGATATGATCGGATGCATATGCAGCATTGTAATAACACAAGATTATTGATATCAAGACATATAACATCTTCCAAGAGTCGATCAACATATTTTCTCAACAATTTCTTTTACGTTTAACCCGACAAGGGCAAAGATGTCACAAATCTGAGTTTCATATAAGAACTTTAAGTACTATACAAAAGCGGAAGCCTTTACAAAACTTACAAAAGAAAACATAAATAACTTAATAATCAAAATAAATCTAAGATCCTATATTCAAATCCTGCTCCTCGGTTCTACTCTCAACCCGGATCGGCCATCCCATAAGCTCATCTTGTGTCACAATTCTCAAATTCGGTCATTTCTTAAATTAAATATGCATCATATTAGTTCATTCATGGCATTTCATTTCACATTTAACGTAATTTTTATATTTAATAAGCGTTATCGCGTGAGTTATTATTTTGAATATTTAATCCGTTACTTTCAAAAATGATCCCGACATATTTTTATACTTACATTTAGTTTATAAAAACTATATTTTGAGTTTACCTAGTGTTTTAAATTTATTTGGTATATAAATCGTTAAAGTTATATTATTACGACGTTTTCTTAAAAACTACTCGATAATTATTTTATCACTCAAATTTCACAAGGAATGTATTTTACAATTTTATTATCTCATTACATTCTATTTTGATCTATTAAAATTTACTTGTACCAAAAATTACCATTTACCTTCACTTATACATTTTCCTACACAATTACTTTACATTTTATCAAATTTTTACAATTATACTTACAAGTATAAATATAAAAAAAAAAAAAAAAATATATATATTTTGAAACACCATCCCCTTGGCCGACCAAGGGGGGGGTGGTCAATAAATGATGTATGGTTTCCTTGATTTTTAATAAATTATACACTTATACTTAAAGTCTTACACTTCATTCACTCATTCATTCATCACAATTAATTCACAAGTGTTAGAAAACTTTTCTCTTCTTTTGTCTTCTCCAAAACCGGTTCCATCAAGAGGTTTCACAAGGGATCATCAAATTTTTTCTCAAGCTCAAGTAATAACAATCTAGATTACACTCTTTATTAGGTTTTGAAATAAAAACCAAGAGTGTTTAGGTTTAACCTTGTTACTTGCACCTCATCATATTCACTTGTAAGCATGTTTCTATCATTTTCATGTTTTCTTATCATCTCATATGTATCTTTTCATTTTGGAGCAACATGCAAGACATATGTGATTTATACCATTTTACATGATTTTAGAGTATATATATATATTTATGGTCATCCTATAATTATCCCTTGGTATTCATTGGTCTTGATGGTGATTAGGAACCCATGACACCCTAAGAAGGTGTATGGTAGGATTAGATTAGCTTTGGAGTTGATTTGAAGGGATTAGAATAGGTTTTGTCCGAGAAAAACTATTTTCGATATGTATATAAAGTGTTCTGTCCTTGTTTTGATTTTCTGGAAAAACCGACAGTAAGGCACGACCTTTTGGCCTTGATATTTAGAAAATATACTTTAAAAGCGAATCCGTGGCGCTTGAGCGGATAAAAGCGGAGTTATAACGAAGAAGTTATGGATTTTACAAGTTTGACGACGAAAAATATAATTTTCGAAATTTCACATACTATATTTTTCTTGTTCGAGTCAAAAGCGAGCCTTAAGCTTCACAAATTATTTCGACTTATCAAAAATATATTAGTTTACTTGATACGAAGCTAAGGACGTATTATCGTGAAAGCGGTTTGAAGCGACAAAGATATGCGTTTTCATAAACTTGCCGTAACTATTATTTTACGAAAAACTATATTATTTTACGATACAAGTGTTACGGTGGTTATAACGTCCATGTTGAAATTGTTTTTATCAAGGTTGTGAAACTTTTGGAACAAAATGTCTTCTAGTAAAATTTAGATCACCGAGCATATTTTTCAAAACAACAAGCCGTTTGTATAGCGGAGTTGTAATAAATTATTTACGGATGTTCAAACTTGGCCGAAACTCACTTTTTACACCACAATTAGCCAAAATCACTATCTTTAACCCTTATTATCTTTATGTTCGAGACCTTTTTGGCGAAAACTCTGAGCTGAAACTTCTAGATTTCGATACAAACTTTCCAAAACCGTCGAGTTCGTTCTCTAACGTTCGGCGTACACCATTTTACGACTAGTTTTCCAAAGCCATTTTATCACTTTCATGAAAATTCCGGCGACATTGTTTTGCGACGAAAAGTGAAAATTTCACTATAAATCATTATAAAACCATTGTAGGATGACATTTTGGCGTAAATACTTGTAAAGTCATTTTGAAGGGTCTAGGCGTCAAAGAGTATTTTTCGACGATTAGTAATATTTTCAAAACTCGCTAATGGTATAAATAACATCTGAAATGCATGCATAACATTACATTGCAACTCATTGCATATCATATCATTCGTAATAGGTCCGGTTAACACATCACATTATACCTCGGTGTACTCACTCTTGTCATCATTCCGGTTCTGGGTGAGTAATCACATCCCCTTTTACCGTTTTACTACATTTTGGGGTGAATGCATGAACTATACTTGAATTAAATTGAATCTTACTTTTGTGAACTCGAATCAAATCCTTGAACTTAATTACGAATTTATGACTTATTTGAATTTATTGAATTATATTGTCTCCCTTGTTGGACATCGTATAAAGTCTCCCATGTTCGAACATCACTATAAAGTCTCCCATGTTCGGAACATCACTATAAAGTCTCGCCTTATTGGTGGGCGTTCTCAATAAATCTCGCCTTATCGGTGGAGTGTGCAAAGTCTCGCCTTATTGGTGGGCGTTCTCAATAATTCTCGCCTAGGTGGTCGGTGACAAAGGAGTCTCCCTTGTTGGAGCGGTGCAAAGTCTCCCATGTTCGGAGCATCCACGAATTATTATATTCGTGGTACTATATTGTGAACTATTATGACCGCTTATACTTGACTATTAGACATACTACTTTTGGCGGTGGGTTGTGAACACACAGGTTGCAAGTTTTGTATGGGCGGAACTTGGGCCGAGTGGATTTACAATGCCTTTGCTTTGTGGACCATTTTTTTTCGTCGAAAGCTTTGATATTTCTTACGAGTTTTCTTATTTTGCTAAGCGTGTTTACTCACCAACTATTTTCATAGTTGACCCGTTTTCTCTCATGCATTTCGGTGATCGTTAGTAAGCTCTTTCTACCAAGTCTTGCATAATGAAGCTTTCACTTGTCAATATAAATCATTATGTTTAAAATATAATATTTTGGAATCTAAGCTTTGTAATATATTCGCGATGTCGGCTAAAGCGGTATTGTAATGGTGTAATATTTCTTTTTAATATTAATGTTGGTATGTTCTATTATCTTGTGCTTATGTTCCTTCCGTTACACCTCGTGTTTCCGCCTCCGGCGAGGTGTGACAGATTGGTACCGAGCGAAGGTTATAGAGAATGCCGATTTTCAAAAATAAAAATCACACTATAACCGGAATAATTTTTTTGTATATTATTTTATTAAACATTGAACACCATTCGAGTCATCTAGTCCTATCGTTGCATCGTTACTCATAAATTATACATAGCACGATCAACTATGTCTAATTTATGAAGAACCATCAATGATAAAGTAATAGTTTTAAATCATGTTTAGTCGAGTCTTTAGAGTCGGTCACTGAAGTTGCATTGGTCGGGTGGGTATGCATGGCATGTTTTACGTTCACGTCTACATTACCGTACCTTGTTCATATCTTCTCTTTTCCATCTTTCGACTTGTTAGACATAGCATGTCTCTGTTCTGTCATGTTTCGATCACTATAACACATTACCACCGTTCGCACCTCATCGACTTCGTTCGAATGTCGTTTACTCAACCCGATGTTTTGGTCCTCTGTAGGATCATGGGTGCAAGAAACACTGCGCTCGGGAGGTAACAACAACGGCAACCCAAACAACAATGACAATCCGGACAACAACGCTCTTTGGAATAGCGGATCTACTCACTCAAATTATAACACATCTCGATGCTAGGAAGAACCAACAACGGAGAAGGTACTTCAAAGCGGTCAAGGATGCGACTACAAAACTTTCATGACATGTAAGCCAATGGAATTTCATGGTGCTTGGGTGCCATTGAATTGCTAACTTTGGTTCGAGAATGTTGAGTCGAAGCTTAGTATCACGAAATGTCTTTGAAGGAAACAAGGTTGAGTTCTCTGTTGGTCTACTACGGTCGAGCATTGACACGGTGGAACAACCAACTACGGATCGAGAGGAAGAGGGCTGCAAATGCATTATCTTGGGAAGCATTCAAGAAACTACTAGCGATGAGTCTGCGAGAAAAGATGAAGTCTGGCGGAAGAAGAATTTTGGAACCACTTGATGGTAGGAGTAGAGATCGACAAGTACGATCCGGTTCCACGAGTTAACTAGGATGGTTCCTCGCATGGTTTCCACTTGTGGAGAAGTTGATTGACCGATATATATGGGATTGATACGAAATTGGGAGGGATGTCACCGTCGAAACCAACCACTCTGCAAGCATTGTGAGTATGGCGTATCGCTTGACAAATGATGTGATCGGTGCGGAGAACTAACAAAAGCAAGCGACAATGGACGAAAGCGGCGGGAGGATCACCGAAGCCGAGACCGAATCGGCAAAACAAGAGGCGTGAATAACCCGAACTATGGGCGACCACCGGGGCGCAAAGGATATGCAGTCCACATCCTTTGTGCACTCGATGTAATTATCATCACTTAGGAGGCGCGAGGTGCGGCAAATGTGGACGAGACGGGCCACTTCGCGAAAAATTGCTCAAGCAGGCGGAAATCAAGGCGGAGAAAAGCATGTTACAGTGTGGAAGTCTAGATCACCCGCAATACTGTCCAAAGTTGAAAAGAACTCCCAATCAAGGAGGTGTCGTCCAAACTGGCGTTGGCAATAGAAGGCCCACAAGATCGAACATTGAAATTCCTCCATGCGTGGTCGAGCATTCTATCACGGGTACCGAGGAAGCCCAAGCGCATAACGGGTACATTCCTTTGAACAACTACCTTATTTACATGCGACATAATTTTGAGTGCATAGCTTCCTTCCAATCTTTACCACGTTCACGACATTGATTAATTTGAGACCTATTGATATCGACCTTAGTTGTTATATATTTTGTTGATTTGATTTGAATTGTGTAAGCAAATCCAATATCGAGCGAATCTTTCAAAGACTTCATTCAAGGATGTTGATTCCTATCTTTCTAACAACTTGTTTCCTAGCTTGATCTAGTAGCGGTTCTTGTTTGATGAGTTGCGAAAATCAAGCTAAGAGACAAGTTTACTCAAGTCGGTTTAGTTTAATCTCATGGCGGTTCTTGTTTGATGAGTTGTGGGATTAAATTAGAATCGACTACCTAAAGGTCTTTTGAGAGCTACGTTCGATATTGGGCAAGTTTACCCTATCCAATCTAATCACGGGCACGTACTTAGTTGAATGGGGAACACATGCGCATGGGCATTGATATGATCATTTAGGCTATTAAATACGAGCATGAACTTTTAGAACTCTTGTCGAGGTTCGGACCATAGTATCGTTAATCGAATCACGGGACGTGATTCGGCGACATGGGAAGAATGTCACAATTCTCAAATTCGGTCATTTCTTAAATTAAATATGCATCATATTAGTTCATTCATGGCATTTCATTTCACATTTAACGCGTAATTTTTATATTTAATAAGCGTTATCGCGTGAGTTATTATTTTAAATATTTAATCCGTTACTTTCAAAAATGATCCCGACATATTTTTATACTTACATTTAGTTTATAAAAACTATATTTTGAGTTTACCTAGTGTTTTAAATTTATTTGGTATATAAATCGTTAAAGTTATATTATTACGACGTTTTCTTAAAAACTACTCGATAATTATTTTATCACTCAAATTTCACAAGGAATGTATTTTACAATTTTATTATCTCATTACATTCTATTTTGATCTATTAAAATTTACTTGTACCAAAAATTACCATTTACCTTACACTTATACATTTCCTACACAACATTTACTTACACTTTTTCAAATATTTACAATTATAATACAAGTAAAAAATGATAAAAAAAAAAAATATATATTTTGAAATACATATCCCCAAAATCGGCGTCCAAGGGGTGGCAATAAATGATTGGTATGGTTTCTTTGATTGTTATAAATTTACACTTATACTTAAAGTCTCACTTCATTCATTTTCATTCATTCATCTCAATAATTCACAAGTGTTAGAAAAATTTTTCTTCTCTCTTCTTTTCTTCTTCCAAACCGGTTCATAAGAGTTCAAGGGATCATCAAATTTTTTTTCAAGCTCAAGTAATAACAATCTAGATCACACTCTTTATTAGGTTTTGAAATAAAAACCAAGAGTGTTTAGGTTTAACCTTGTTACTTGCACCTCATCATATTCACTTGTAAGCATGTTTCTATCATTTTCATGTTTTCTTATCATCTCATATGTATCTTTTCATTTTGGAGCAACATGCAAGACATATGTGATTTATACCATTTTACATGATTTTAGAGTATATATATATATTTATGGTCATCCTATAATTATCCCTTGGTATTCATTGGTCTTGATGGTGATTAGGAACCCATGACACCCTAAGAAGGTGTATGGTAGGATTAGATTAGCTTTGGAGTTGATTTGAAGGGATTAGAATAGGTTTTGTCCAGAAAAACTATTTTCGATATGTATATAAAGTGTTCTGTCCTTGTTTTGATTTTCTGGAAAAACCGACAGTAGGCACGACCTTTTGGCCTTGATATTTAGAAAATATACTTTAAAAGCGAATCCGTGGCGGCTTGAGCGGATAAAAGCGGAGTTATAACGAAGAAGTTATGGATTTTACAAGTTTGACGACGAAAAATATAATTTTCGAATTTTCACATACTATATTTTTCTTGTTCGAGTCAAAAGCAGCCTTAAGCTTCACAAATTATTTCGACTTATCAAAAATATATTAGTTTACTTTGATACGAAGCTAAGGACGTATTATCGTGAAAGCGGTTTGAAGCGACAAAGATATGCGTTTTCATAAACTTGCCGTAACTATTATTTTACGAAAAACTATATTATTTTACGATACAAGTGTTACGGTGGTAGCGTCCATGTTGAAATTTGTTTTTATCAAGGTTGTGAAACTTTTGGAACAAAATGTCTTCTAGTAAAATTTAGATCACCGAGCATATTTTTCAAAACAACAAGCCGTTTGTATAGCGGAGTTGTAATAAATTATTCTGGATGTTCAAACTTGGCGAAACTCACTTTTTACACCACAATTAGCCAAAATCACTATCTTTAACCCTTATTATCTTTATGTTCGAGACCTTTTGGCGAAAACTCTGAGCTGAAACTTCTAGATTTCGATACAAACTTTCCAAAACCGTCGAGTTCGTTCTCTAACGTTCGACGTACACCATTCGACTAGTTTTCCAAAGCCATTTTATCACTTTCATGAAAATTCCGGCGACATTGTTTTGCGACGAAAAGTGAAAATTTCACTATAAATCATTATAAAACCATTGTAGGATGACATTTTGGCGTAAATACTTGTAAAGTCATTTTGAAGGGTCTAGGCGTCAAAAGAGTATTTTTCGACGATTAGTAATATTTTCAAAACTCGCTAATGGTATAAATAACATCTGAAATGCATGCATAACATTACATTGCAACTCATTGCATATCATATCATTCGTAATAGGTCCGGTTAACACATCACATTATACCTCGGTGTACTCACTCTTGTCATCATTCGGTTTGGGTGAGTAATCACATCCCCTTTTACCGTTTTACTACATTTTGAAATTTGAATGCATGAACTATACTTGAATTAAATTGAATCTTACTTTTGTGAACTCGAATCAAATCCTTGAACTTAATTACGAATTTATGACTTGTTGGAATTTATTGAACCGTACATGTTATGACCTTGTCCCAAAAGTCTCCCATGTTCGAGACATCACTATAAAGTCCCATGTTCTATAAAGTCTCGCCTTATAAAGCAAAGTCTCGCCTTATTGGTGGGCGTTCTCAATAAATCTCGCCTTATCGATTGGAGTGTGCAAAGTCTCGCCTTATTGGTGGGCGTTCTCAATAATTCTCGCCTAGGTGGTCGGTGACAAAGGAGTCTCCCTTGTTGGAGCGGTGCAAAGTCTCCCATGTTCGGAGCATCCACGAATTATTATATTCGTGGTACTATATTGTGAACTATTATGACCGCTTATACTTGACTATTAGACATACTACTTTTGGCGGTGGGTTGTGAACACACAGGTTGCAAGTTTTGTATGGGCGGAACTTGGGCCGAGTGGATTTACAATGCCTTTGCTTTGTGGACCATTTTTAAATCGGCGAAAGCTTTGATATTTCTTACGAGTTTTCTTATTTTGCTAAGCGTGTTTACTCACCAACTATTTTCATAGTTGACCCGTTTTCTCTCATGCATTTGGTGATCGTTAGTAAGCTTTTTCTACCAAGTCTTGCATAATGAAGCTTTCACTTGTCAATATAAATCATTATGTATAAAATATAATATTTTGGAATCTAAGCTTTGTAATATATTCGCCGATGTCGGCTAAACCGGTATTGTAATGGTGTAATATTTCTTTTAATATTAATGTTGGTATGTTCTATTATCTTGTGCTTATGTTCCTTCCGTTACACCTCGTGTTTCCGCCTCCGGAGGTGTGACACTTATGCCTTTGTAAGTGTGTTACTTATTGATATCATGTTTTATCTTTCATTTTCTTAAACTCATATTTGGACGAGACTTTAACAATTTTTATAAAATACTTACTTAGCTCAAATGAAATCAAGCAAAATCCCATGGTTCCCACATGAGTTAAAAGAGTCTACAAAATTGGTGGGTTCTATATCTATGCCAAATGGCCTATGGAAAATCACAAGTCCGCACTGTCCCGTAAAGAAAAATCGAAAATACACCTTAAAAGTTTACACTTATTGGACCTATTTAGACACCTTGGAAAAATTTGCAAAACTCGTAAATTCATTTATATCCTAAATTTCAATCCTGTAAAGGAGATCTCCCAATTCCTTATGGTTTGAAATGAAAAATCAAACAATCCAACGAATTTCGCACCCGCTTTCTCGCCTTTGACACTTGATCTTGTAAAATTCAAAAATACGACTTAGACAACTCCAAATTCGACCAAACCACTTGAAAAACTTAACTAAGACATAAAATAAACTTTTCCCACAAAACCCAGATTATTTCACTTATAAAATTGGATCTATAACACACACAAATTCGACATATGATGCTGTCAGCTTTTAGGTTTATTAAAACCATTATAATCACATGTTTAGACCATTAATTACACTTAGGGTTCCATTCCAATTAGGGTTTCGAATTTATTAGGCATGATAACATTTATATATATGTGATTTTATGGGAAGATAACATGCGACCAAAGCCAAGAAACAAAGGAAACAAGGAACGAGGTGATGGTACGTTACCCTTGTGGCGTGTGCGTGAAAAGAAGACGAGTACCAAGGCTACCAAAGCCTACGACAACCTCTCCTTGGCTTCAATCCTCACGACAGCAATGTAAACCCCACGACCAAGGCTTTCTTGACCCACGACCATGCCTTCTTTGCCCTAGAACTTCACGACAGAATCACCACACGACCAAGGTCTCCTTTGAACACCTTCTTGCTTAGAATTTCGGATGGGATGGGGAAAAGACTTTTGTTGCCGTCACTTTGGGAAAACTAGGGTTTTTTTTCAGTTGCAATGAAAATCACGAAAAAATGAGGGAGGGGGTTTACACGGTTTGTTTAATCCGAACAAAAGAAGACATGGGCCAATGGCAAGTTATTTGGGCTTTTACATTTACTTGTCATGCATTTGTGTATTAAATAAAATTTCGCCCATTACAAAAGCGATAGAGCGTGTACAATGTTTTTTTTTTTTTTTTTTTTTTTTTTTTAAACGAAGCGTAATCGGTTTCATTTATCTTGTACAAATTACATATTTACTAGTTAGGTTATAAACGTATTTGATGAGCTTGACGTGTTTTACGTATTTTATAAATATTAAATTGAGGGGCAAAATAGTCTTTTCACGCGTTTATGATTTTTAGGGTTTTACATTTAGTATTTGAAATCGATGTTTACTTTTCTCGAAACTATTTTCATGAGACCAAGTTCCTTGTGAAAATCCTTTCCCAATATAGTGCACAAGTTTTCAAATTTTGACATGGGGCAAAATTCTTTTCTCAAGAATATCTCTTTGTTCTCGCGCCATTGGCGATTGAAAATGTTCAACTTTTATTTCATATTGAAATTCAATCTCACGTTTCAAAATTTTGAGGTCAGATATGAAAGTGTCAAAATATTTGATAACGCGACAACTTTCGGCTTTTGTTTTAACTTCACTAAGTGAAGGTAAAGGACCATTAATTTGTGCACCATTGTGTTGGGGACGAATTTAGAAACTGGTGTGATAACCAAAGGTTTGTTTGAAGTATCTTGTTGTGTGACAAAAGTTACGGCTTTTGAATAGTTAAATGGTTTGTTATAAACGACATTTTCCATTTTGACCGACTCTCGTCATCTTGCATCTAATTCCTCCATGCGATTATATTCAACAACAATCATAATTGAATCATCAATTCTATGTTACGTGATGTAAACTTCGTGATTTGGTTTGAATGCTCGTTTGAAAACTTAGGTTTGTAATCGCAAGAATTGGTCCATATCCATTGGATTTGGTTTAAAAGTAAACTTTTGAATAGTTGTGATTGACTCACCATGTTTATAAACAACATTTGAAACTCTTTGATTTTGTGTTGTAAGTCGACAATTTCTTCAAGATAGTTATCTATTCGCTTCGTGGAATGCTTTTTGTACTCGTGAGAACTGCTTTTGACAAGTTAACAACTCACTTGGCTTTTTGAGTTTCCAAAGTAAGAGCGTTAATTTGTTGTTTATGTTCATGTTTCGCTTGTTCTATTTGAGACAACAAAGCATTCTTGGATGTGGCTAGATCAACGATCTGTCGTTCTAATGATTTTTCGTTTTGATGAGATTTAGCAAAAGCGACTTCAAAACCTTGTTCACGTTTTTCTTGAGTTTTAAAAACGTTGATTTGTCTAATTAAGCATTCATTATCCCTAATTAACAGTGCATTTTTATCTTTTAATTGCTTGCAAATTTCCAAACGAGATTCTTGGTCTTTAATTAAGGTTAGGAGCTCAATTTCTCTATTAGACAAAAGCTCATCTTGTTCAACGTGAGTCTCAACATGATCATTAATTAGATCCTCAAATATAACCACGGAGTCAACTTGATTATCAATATTAACCATAAGGTTATCGTGATCGTCAAATATGACTACGGGATCTATTTGATAGTCATCAGAATGAGATGTGGATGACTCATGTTGAACACTCTGATCCTTGTCGGATGGAGAAATTGGCGGAGATATCGATCGTGAATGAGTGTATTTTGGTCGGTACACGAGACAAGCCGTCGGTGTCATACACCGGGCCCGTGTCACTCATGTGTAGAGCTTGCATTTGTGCCATCAACATCATCTGCGCATTAGCCTGCAAGTCCTTCATATCATCATCGAATCTGCATCCGCCATAAAGCTCTGTTCCTTGTTGGTAAGAGTTCCACCGACTTCATCCCGAGAGCCAAGAGCAAAGCCTCTTTGTGATAAGCATCGCCTCTTGTCCTCGGCTTAGGGCATGCATTAGCGGATGACCCTTCTCATTGCAGTTATAACAACGACGACCATTAACCCCATTCGAGCATTCCCTGCTCAACCACTTGAGCCCTTTGTTGTTGCGGAGCACCCATGTTATTCCTTCCCATAGCATTAAACCTTGACCACCTCCCATCGACGACCATAACCACGATTACGAACTTCAACGCGTCCATTGTTCACAACAACTGATTCCTTGTGTTAGATGAGGAACGAATCACGATTGTTGGATTTGTTTTTATACCGCGCCGAATGCTTTAGCAATCATAACAAATCCTTGTTGCAATTCATCGAAGGCATCGAGCCCTCATCGCCTTCACCGTAGTGCACGAGCATTGTTGTTGTTGTATGGAACCAATTGAGTTTGTTGAGGTTGTTCTTTGTGACGGATCATATGGTGTAATGGTTGCAGTTGGTTGAGAAGCGGGTTGAGGAGTCGCTTTGAGGAGGAAAACTAGTTTGAGCCCACAAAGCAAGTTGTTGATTGTCCGGCGATCGTGGAGTGGAGTCCACGAATAGTCCTTTCTTTGTCAACTTCTTTTTGGTGAGGCTTCAAATAGTCGTACAACAATCCGTATGTAGCATGATGAAGATTCTTAGCTTGACGAAGAAAAATGACATACTTCTCCCATTCCGGACCAAGACTACTTAGGAACTTAGTGTTGACAACAATTCGTGGCATGATGATGTTGTGTTTGTCCAAATCATTAATGATATCTGAAAAGAGATGATGATATGACTCTAATGTCTCTCCTGGTTCAATCATGAAGTGTTCATAAGCCAAGTAGATTTTGGATTCCATATCTTCCTGATTGAGTGTTGTACCTTCCATTAAAAGATGAATATGTTCCCACATTGCTTTAGCTGTCTTTTGAGCATCAACACTTGAAGGATCGGATTGGGTAATCCCGTAAGGATGTATTGCATTCCTAGTTCATCGACTTCAAAATGTAGAAGTTCATCGCGGTGAGGTCGAGATAGTTGCAATGTTGGTGACAAAGATCTCTTGGTGGATTGGCGGTGGATCTGGGTATGACAACAATAGGCATCCGAAATGGACCTTCCATAATGACCTTCTTAAGAACTTTCCATGTGGCTTCTTTAGATCACAAAACCTAAAGAACCTTATCACCCATTGATCATAATTTCCGGGAGTGAGCATTGGAGGTCTATCAAGTGAGCCAGCTTCATGAATTGATTGTTGGCTACTTAAGGCTTCACACATCTTGCCAAACCATGTCGGTTCCTTCATAGTACTCCTGGATGGATGTTGATTGTAAAAGTTTGTGTAAGGTTGTACTTGAAGACTAGGTGGTGGTTGAACCATTTGTGGTGGAATTGCTCCAAGTTGTGGAGTATGTTGTTGATTAAATTGTTGTTGATAAATTTGTTGTTGTTGATTAAATTGTTGATGTTGTGGACTTAGTTGTTGTTGTTGTTGTTGATTATAGGTATAAAAGAAATAGCTAGAGTATGGTGGTTGTGACATGTTGAAAACTTGTGTTGTTAAATGGATATTTGTAGTCGAATGAAACGTTGTTGATGAAGTATCCTTAAGCGTAGAAACCAAGTTAAGGCAAAGAAAACTTAAGCGTAAAAAACACCAATATTTACGCGTAGGATTAGCTTACGCGTAAGAATTGAGAAACACTAAGATTAGGCGTAAACTGAAAGTTAGGCGTAGAAAACTTATGCGTAAAACAAGGCTTAGGCGTAAGAATAAGCTTAGGCATAAAAGAGTTCTACGCGTAAGATTTGAGCTTAGCGTAAAATTAGGTTTAGCCTAAAAATCCTTTACACTATCACGAAGGTAAGAGATATCCAAAGTCGAAGTGTTTTCGAGGCTTATCCAAGCAAGAAAACACCGAGTAAGCCACTTAAATCAAGATCAAACCACGGATGTCTTACGCGAAGATTAGGGTTTTTTCAGCGTGAAAGCAACCAAAACTGATTTCTGCCCAAAGATGTTTCTAAACCAGATTTTTGTGATGAAACAACTTCAATATCACCAAAATAACACAAAAGTGTGAAACTTGATGATCCAAAACTACTAAACACCTTATGCGTAGAAATGAAACCACGTATGAAACCAAGCTTAAAAACGAAGAATTACACGTAAAGTTTGAAACTTTTTGCTTAAAACTGAAATTTTAACACTTAAAAACGTTGAAAGTACAAGAATCTTGGATTGAAAAGTGTAACAATGAGTTTTAAGCGTGACAAAGTTTGAAAACGTGAGTTACGCGTAATACTAAAACAACTTCAAGAACAAAAGCTTTTCACCCAACTATTTGGCGATTGATACCACTCATTAGGTCGTATATATGTAACACAAGCATCAATATAAGAAATAGTAAAGAAGAGATCGGATGAACACAATCACAAACACACGAATAAGAAATAAAGAAAGGTTATCGTGGGTGAATAATGAAAGTGAACAACCAACCTTCAATAGAAGGTTTACAAGAGGTATTATAGGCGAGAGCTGAGGCAACACATCTAGACTCCTTCCCTTTTTATGAGCCGGGCCAGGAACATACGCCTTTCACATGTTCTTAATTTTAATAATAAACATAAAGGTATATTAATTAACTATTACATATGAATCACTAACACTTGAATTAAGGTTTAGGAGTGATTCCAACAGTCTGGAAGATATTGCTTGAATATGTGATTCTAATGGTATCCAAACGCTATAATCTGTATTGTCTTTTGTTACGCTACTTATTATTTTGAAGTGCATAAACAATTTGAATAAGCAACAAGACACACTTTTGCAATCCTTTTTGTTGTGCGCGTGTTTAGTTTTATAAGCTCATCATCTTGCAATGAGTTGCGTGTTTTCCACCAGAAAAGCATCAACACATCTTTAGTTATGCCAAGCAATCGTGTAAGCCTTCCAAGTCATTTGTAGTATGTATTGCTCATAAGATCTAGCGAGGTCACCGCATCGCACGCAGTCTGCGACTATATTTTCTCGACAATGTAATGTTATGCGGCTATATTTTTATTAAACAATTAAATTACAAATAACAATAACTTTAGTTATGGATAGTGGAAGTAATTCATCTCTTGTTAACCGGCTACCACAAGAAAATCTTGATTCTTTCCTTCAAGACAATCACCCTTCGTCAATTTTGAAACACCGACCCAATTCGACTCTCATGTTGCAATGGTGGCGACTTGGTCACAAGCAATGCATGACCGAACCACGGTCGACCATCGCTGCGAAATGACTAATGGCTTTATTTTTAAACGTTTGGCTTAGTAGTTTGATTAGATTGTACATTGTGGTTAAATGGTTGTATATTTTAGTGAAGAGGTAAATTAAATAGTGTATTAATTGTATGTGTTAAATAGTGTTTTTAGTTGATTTGTCTTCAAACAGTTTATACATTGTGTTTTATAAATTATACTTTTATCAAATAGGTGTTTTAAATATGACATTAATTACAAATGTTGTGGGTCAATATGTGTAGGTGTGTATGCATAAAGTAATTGTACATATAAACAAGTAGTTGTTGGCTTAAAATCTATATATGAAAATCTTAAAAATTAAATGAAAGATATCATCCTCCATTATAAGTAATATAGATATAGATATAGATGTACATGCATGTTTTTGCTTTAAAGTTTAGTTACTATTAAACTAATGTAATGCTTAACCAGCCATCAGTTATAGTTTCGTTTTAATAATGTAAGTAAATCGGTTTAGGTTTTCAAATTTTTTGGTTTAGAAAAAAAGAAAAAACACCGACTAGAGGTTGGGCTTTGAATGGGCCGAATGTGTCCAATTGTACAAGAATTAGGACTGGTAAGTTATTTTGATTACAAGTCACCAAAATCGGATCTGAAGTTGTATAAATAATAATAATAATACAGTAGAAATCATCATACGTAGTAAACAAGAAACCTACCTTCTCTGAAAGTCGATAATTATAGCAATCAAACATAAATAAATATAAGATGGCAGACTACATACCCTTGAAAATCCAAGCCGAAATCATGAAAAGGCTTCCGGTGATATCATTGATTCGATTCAGGTCCGTCTCCAAACAATGGAAGTCTCTTATCGATAGCCCTGAGTTTATTGCTGATCACTGTGTCATGCAGCACCACACTCAGTCACAACAACATCATCTTCTGTTAAGTTACTTGGAAGCAGGGGTGTCGTCTAAGGGTCTTTTGGTTAGATATTTTTCAATTTTGGATGATGATACATTCCCACATCAAAAGGTTTTCATGACTACTCCCGTGTCCGTTAGTTTACTCAACTATCCATCATCAATTGTTGCTGTCTCTGGAGGCTTGTTTTGTATTTACGCTTCTAATAGAAACGTAATGAATGCTGTTATTTGGAATCCGTCAATTAAAAAAACAGTTACTATTCTTGTGCCTAACGTGCCAGATGATATTGACGATGACGATGATGATGTGCCGTATAACACTATTGTTGGCTTTGGGGTTTGTCCTCGAACTAGTGATCCTAAGCTTGTCAAGATCACATTTCATGTTATGTACCAGAAGGAATATGCTGCTATTCCTAATCAAGTTGAGGTTTTTTCATTGAGCTCAGGTTTATGGAAACCTCTAAGTAGCAAGCTGCCTCGTAAATCAATTCGGTACATGTATCCTCAGGTAGCTATAAATGAGTTTATTTACTGGCTCGCTTATGATATGTCTTCCTTGGATTGGAAAGATCAGTATTGTCATTTGATCATGTCATTTGATTTGACAACCGGAGAATTTACAGAAGTATACCTCCCTCAGAGCTTAGCAAGTTGCAAAACTCATGTGCTTATATCTAAGCTAAATGAGTCTCTTGTTGTGCTTGAAAAATATCATGCCTCCAATGCAAATGTATGGATTATGCAGAATGGTGATCCAAAATCCTTCACTCATATATTCACCATTAACACGCCAATAACATCGATAAGAGATGTAGCTGGATTCAGAAAGAATGGTGGACCCATACTTGTAGAGAAAAAAGATTTCAAAAATAATGAACTAATTGTTTATGAACCCGACTCTAAACAAGTCAACTATACTGGGATTGCTGGGGCATTTTATTACTCCTTTGCGACTCCCTACACACAAACACTGCTTTTGCTTGATCATAAAGATAGTGTGGATTCAGAGACGGCGTTTGGAATAGGCAAGCAAGCTATGGATATGGATATTGATGAATAACTACTAGCTCATACTTTTCTTATTAATTTTTCTTTTGATGATGATTCTCTCTCTCTCTCTCTCTTTTTGTGAACATTGTGCACTTTTTATCATGTTGCAAATGAAGCAGTTTTTACTAAATAAGTTGTCTGGTTACTGTTCGGCAGCAATGAACCTTGTAAAGAACCAAAAACCATTGTCATGGAATAGTAATACCATCTAATATCTGCTGTCTTAGTACGTGCATTTATTCTTTTATGCATATTTAACTTCAAATTTTTAAATTTCATGTATAATATTGTTCTTACTGTAATGTGTGTGAAACATTTTGTTTGCTTTTGTTCTACATCATAACCACTGAAACCACTTTATTCCTATCGAATTTGTAATGTACCTCGTGTATGAACCACTTTGTTAAGAAGAAGTAAGAATGATAGACAAAAGTGTAATCCTGTGTGTGCAACATTCTGGTATCTATGATGGGGATAAAAGTCATGTCATGTAAACCCAGGAATTTGTAGGCATGACACTGAAAGTACCTGGTATGTAACAAAAACCAGGGGCCATTAAAGAAATGGATATTTTCATTTTTCCGGTCCGGCTTTTGATAAAAACAAGTCGCACTTAGAGATATACATGGCCTATACAACTTCTGTGTCTTTCTATATGAATTCATTTTATTAGAACTAAATGTAACTCATAAGAGGATTTGATAGCATTTCGACTGATTAAAATTTGAAACAGAGTATTCCATATGAAGCCATTTTATTAGCACTAAATGTTGTTTCCTGCATGCTTGCCAAGCTTTTATCTACTATAAAGAATGGAGAATTTCGGCTCTAGCCTAATAGGTTCAGGTAGGGTACCATCCCGATTCCCAACCCGCGAGTTTCAAAATGCGGGAAACTAATCACTTGCTCTTAAATTGAATGTTACCACAATCTTTTTCCGAATGTGAGGCTTCTGGTTTTGCTTTGCTCTGATAACTTTGATTCGTAGGCTATTCAAAGATTGAAACTTTGCACAAGGCTAGAAAGATTAAAGAATGGGAAGAAACTTTTGATAACTGTAGGCAATAAGTAAGGTATGGTCTGCACCACTGTATAGATTGGTATTGCAAAGTTAACCCCAGATGACATCCCACTCCCTGCAACAAATTGAGCAAATAATGCACAATCAGATGTATATATTGCTTTTGAGAACAAACTGATCAATTTTCAAATCCAAAAGTGTAGTGTTGTCAATAAAAATCTGTGTCAATGGGGATGGTTTCTTACAATATCATAACTATTCGACTCTGCAATGTAATCCACGCAGGTTAAAGATCAAGCATTATGATATAGAAAATAGTGTGTCGGTATCTTTGACCATGCTAACTCATTGTTTAAGTTAAAGCTTTACAAGACTACCTTATTGAAATCATCCATTATGGTTCAATCATTGCTCATAGAAGTTTACAATACAATGCTATGGCCCAAGATTGAACTTGAGAGCTATCCTTATGTAAAAACTTTAGCCATCTACCCAAACCCAGGATACATTAAATGCTTGACTTTATGTGTAGAAAACATCTAGATAGTTTTCAAAAAGGGACAAAAAACTATCATCTAGCCGACCAAGGAAGCCACATGTCAACAGATTAATGGACCAGCTGGGGTGCGAGTGGGAAAGGATGGGAGGACCACGCGCCTACTGTCTTTTATTTTGGAACATGTAAAATCAAAGGCCAAGGGCCTGTTGGAGACATAAGGAGGTTATGTTTATAACATATTAGTTATAAAAACAAACACCCCCTTAGATAATAGTAACATAATGTATGTTTAAAACTTCCAAAAGTCTGGTGCGTTTCTGTCCAAAAGTTCTCTATTCAACAAGTTGTGCCCAAAGACTAGTATCCTAATATTTATGTACATAATTATCATGTGTTTCTAAGAGAAATCTGCACAAATGATAGATTAGTAATAGAGTTCTGCACAAATGTAGTATTTATGTACTTAAAGATAGATTACTAATAGAAATCTGCAGAAAGGATAGCATAAACATGTATAACCAATGAATAATGCCCCTGAAAGTGTTTCTAGGTCAAGCAAGACTATTTTTGACTCGTTCTCTGTTTTGCACACATAGATACGTCGCTTACAACATTGTTGATGATATTATTATCTCTATAGTAAAGAGCTTTTTCAAACACAGATTATGTACTTTAAAGACATAAAAAGTGTCTAAAAAGCAACAGGTATTAGCATAGGGAGGTTCGTTCTCCTCATAATGTAAAACCAAATACCCCCCTTAAATAATAGTAACAAATGTTTGGTTAAACCTTTTAAAAGTCTGGTGCGTTTCTGCCCTAAGATTTGGTAAACAATCCCTAAAGAACCAAAATTAGGCATTAGTAAACCCATACAACTCCCGATAAACTGCAGTTTCAATAAGCAAACCCAAACACATACACTTTTAATCATTAAAATTTATATGGAAACACAACTAACCTTTGTTAACTGAAGGTTTTATCAATTAACTTTGCATGCTGGTAAGCAAAAGCGTTTTTTTTTTTTTTTTCAGAAGTTATGATTCAGCTAACGTGACCTGCATACATATTGTCTCGTCTTTTAATAAACTGTTTGTTACTTCTTCTAATCTTTGAGGCCATTACTTTCCTCTTACCTCCTTGCGGTACCTTCAGAAAGTTTTCCTCCACGATTCTGGCCAAATTAGATGCCTTATATTATTACCCCAATTAACGGGGATTTGGCATTGCAATTTTAAGTCATAGATAATGAGGGGTTGTTTGGCATTGTGGTTTCCAGCTAAAAGATGAGTTCTAGTGTGTGGGTACAGTGATACTAATTTGATTTTCTACTGATATAAGGGTCCATATATCAGTTCAATAGTGGCTACCAGGTTTATAACATATCCACATGAGTTTCTACTGTAAAAGCTTAAACTTTTTAATATGCTAGTATATTTTTTACCTTTTACCTTACTTAATCTATATAACTGTGTAACACAACTGACCATGAAACAGGCCAAATACCACTGAAGTGTATCTTTAACATGCAATCTCCTAAATCATTTTATTCATAGAATTATACGATCTTGATAGAAACATAAATATAGAAAACATTTTCACGTAAGGAATGCAACTGGTTGTGTATGGTCTCGGTGAATGTTGCTTTATAAGTTTAAAACATATACTTTATTAATACCTGGACCAGCCTGCATAAGTTTAAAACGATTATTCCTCCGATGGATGCGCCTCATAGTCCTGGTTAATTAAAATCAGATGGAAACTTTAAGCTTACATTTATATTCAAGATAATATGGAATAAGGCCACTCTGCACAAATTTAAAGAGAAGGGTATGTCACCGTTGCGAGTTAATTACATAAATGGTCCTTGTAGTTGTTCCAAAATTGCATGTTGGGTCCTAAAACGCAATTAATTACACCAATCGTCCCTGTGGTTGTCCAAATTGGGTTGACCCGTCCTTTGACCGATTTTCCATCGAATTGGAAGTTAACAGTGGGGGCATTCTCGTCACTTCACATACGGTATACCTCAGGGACCATACTTGCAACACCTTTTTTTTCTGATGCTCAAATGAAAAATCCTCAATTGATGTCAAATCTTGATCAAGTATTTTGTTCTACAATTAATCACTCTTCATTTCTGATGCGTTTTCGAGACAAAAAAAAGGCCAAAAAATCTAAAGATCAAAACAGTGTAAAGCTATTTCCGACTGCTGTATTTCATACTATGACACGTTGATGATACAGAACCAAATTTGGAACAGAATACTGAAACAATAGATCTTGACAAGCTTTTCAATCTTTGGCATCATTAATCCCTTCAGTGGATATTCGGAACCTTGCTTCAACTTCAGCTTCAGCTAAACATGGAGAGCTAATTACTTTACAAATCCGTTCTTCTCCCCTTCCTTTCCTCAAAGCTAACCTGTTTCACGTCAGAAACGGTAAGTAACTACCTTAAATTGTACCAAGTGCAAAAGGAGACTACCACATGTGGCATCTAAACATATACTGTAAGATAAAACATACCTTGTTGTAGAAGCATGAGCCATGATGTTACCACCAATCGGTATGATTTGAGGCGCAGAAAACATAGCAGAACCATCTACTTGAGCCAGCACTTGGTTAGTTATCACCACCGCTACACCAAACTAATTTACTTTATGGCTCAAATAATCAGTCATTTATTAGATTTGCAAGAATCTGTTGTAGTCAAACCTAGGCACCTCAAGTCCTCGTTTCATCACTCTCTCAACATACTTGGTTGCTTCTAACGACTTCCCAGCCTTAACCAACCCTCCCACAAAAATTGTATCGAAATTGATCAAAGGATTATCTCCCTTTCTCCCTCTTTTCGCCATATGCCCTTGTAACAACCTTACATAAATGTGCATCGTAGGCTCACACCCTCTCCTTATCATCTCCCTAAACACTTGCGTTGCTTCACCCGCCCTTTTCAACCGCAAAAGCCTCTTAATCAAACCATGATAAACACTTATATCCGGCTTCTCAATCCCTTCATCTTCGCAAATGGCAACAATAAACTTAGCTTCATCCACAAGCTTAGACTTACAAAAACACTCAACAAACTTATTAAAAGAACCCAAATCATACCCATAACCAAAACCATTCATCAAATGAAAAAACTCCACTCTAGCACTAGCCAATGTTTTCAAAACAATCAAAAAACTTGTAAAATTAAACAACCTTTGTGGACCAAAACCTAGTACCAAGTACCAACTCCCATAAAAGATCAATGTTCCTTGATTTACCAATGATGTCCAACATCTTGTTTAAGGTGATGGGGGTGTGAATAAAGTTTTGGGTATTTAAAAAGATGTGAAATTTATAAATGGGATTCCAAGAAAGAGGGAATTTGTTGCAGATTTTGAGGAAAAACTCATGGGTGAGATTGCAGTTGCAGTTGGAGAGGGATTTGTGGAGTCTTGGTTCTGGTGAGTGTTGTTGTTGGTACAGGATGGTGGAAGACATTTTTGGATTTTATTAAGGGTATGTTTGTTTTTTTAGAAAAAATCTTACTGGTCAGTAAGAGGAGGGCAGACGTTTTGCTTGTTTCTTTTTTTCTTTTGAGTCAAACACATTTATACATATAACATCTTACTTAGTAAAAGATGTGAAACTTGTCTTAGTGCCTTTTATTCGATAAAATATTAAAGACTTGTGTTAATATAATATATTTGATAGTTTATTAACTATGTTATATTTATGATAAAATTTTTTGTTTCATATTTACATAAGTTACTTATTATCGTATTGCGTTGATTTAATAAATAAATTGCAGAAACAAGCACTTAAAATCATTCGGACAATTATAAAAACAAACAACATTATTTCGTTCAGATTTAGACTTTCTAGCCACATCTTACTAGTAAGATGTGGTAGTCAGATTCAAACCTAAAACATCTTAATGAAACAAACACACCCTTAAGTAAAAACAATCCGAATCATCTTACGGATATTATCTTACTGAATTTCGATCTTAACCATAGGATTTTAAGATTTAACCTAATCCGATCTTATGTTTCTCAAACCGCAAAGTAAAAAACCATAAAATTATGGTTATCTTTTAATAAAATTAAGAAAAACAACATATGATTCTTCCTAAACATTCAATATTCATAATTTAGGACAATATTTACATAAAACATTCATATAATTTTTATTTATGATATAATAGTAATTTGTACATTTGAATGATGTTGTTTATGGAAGGGATTCGCCTTATCTTTTCTTGAGGGTGTTCGTAATGCAAAAGGTATCGACTATAAGTATATGTGAATGGACAAAAATGCCTCTGAGAGTAGTACTAGTTAACGTCTAATCGGATGAAAAATCAATCAAAAGGATCGGTCAATCTAATTTTGACATAAACTATTGGTGTAATTATTTGTGTTCTATGACAAAACATGCAATTTTTGGCAATCACAAGAACCATCTTATGTTCAATTTCAATTTAAGGTACGTATCTTTTTTTTTCTCAATTTAATGTATCAAACTTTTTTTGCCTTGCAATGTCAGGATACTTTTACCTACATAATAGGTTGCAGGTCACCACCTCCTCACTTCATCTTCTCCAATAAAATCTCCGGTTAACTTCCAGCAAAAAACTATTTTTTTTCCTTATGTCATCCCTAAAAATGTTTATAAACATAAACAAACTTAGGCACTAGCATAAAATAATCAACTTGGTTGTATATTTTTTTTTCCATATGATGTTAGCAAAAATGTGGCAAATAATCAACTTGGTTGTATATTTTTCTTGTCTCTGTTCACACATTAGTTCTTCCAAATGATGATCTTATAATCCAAAATGTCAATATTAACGAGGGAAGCTGCCCACCATCAACAGAGGCGTTTAACAAATTGCCTCTAAATAAATACTTCCATTATGGCCTTGTTCACATATTATAACACCCATGTTAACTTATCTTCACATATACATTTGGCTGGATATGAAACGTATGTGGCTGGGAAAAACAAATGGTAGGCAGAATAGGTGGCTGAAAAAATGGGTGACCTCCTAAATTTATTTTGTAACTTGATAACCTGTAAATTGCCTAACATTGCAAGCCAAAAAAAGTTTGATACATTAAATTGAGAAAAAAAATGATAGGTACCTTAAATTGAAATTGAACATAAGATGAGTACTTTTTTATGCAATTTGCCCTTTATGTAATTAACTCCACCTTTGCTGCAACAAAATAATAATATATATGGTTCTAAAATAATAAGACAAACGCTTGTTAAAATAATAATATATATGGCTCTAAAAGGCTCGCAAAGACGTGAGGCTTGGTGATCCGTCACGCCGCTTTATGCCACGTCTTTTTTTAAACTCGATATATAAAATATGATATAAATATAGATTTAATTGCCATTTTGGTCCTTGTGGTTTGGCCAAATTGTAAGTTTGGTCCCCAAAACTTTGAAAGTGCAGCGATAGTCCTCATTTTTAAGTTTGGATTGCATTTTTGATCCCTGAATAAAGTTAAATGACCAAAATACCCTTAGTCTTCTTCAGAAAAAGACAAGGGTAATTTGGTCATTTCACACCGATAAGGACCAAAAATGCAACCCAAACTTCAAAATGAACTATCGGCGACTTTAAAAGTTTTAGGGACAAACACACACTGGCCAAACCACAAGGATCAAAAATGCAATTAACTCTAAATATATAAATATTTTCATATTTTGTGACGCCTTATGTCACGCCTTATAAATATAACAGCTTCGCTTTAGCCGCAAAAACGTAATGCTTGATTATGCCTTCACGGCACGCCTCACGCTATTTATAACCTTGATAATATCAGTTATGTTTGTCATAGTGATTAATGAACTAATAACCTTTATTTATTATAATACATTTTTGTTTATTTACTGAAAATTCAAGGCTAAAACTTACATCATAACATGATAATTTCAGAACAACTACTAACAATGACATGTGGGTGCTTGGGATTGCCTATATGAGAGGGTGTTTGGGTTTATGTTTTCGTTCGATTTTCTACGTCGTCGAACGTTTTTTACACTTTCGTCTGTTTTTTTACGTTTTCGTCTGTTTTTCAACATTTTCGTCCGTTTTTTTCGTTTCCGTCCTTTTTTTACGTTTTCGTCCGCTTTTTTATGTCTTCGACAGTTTTTTTACATTTTCGGCCCATTTGTTACGTTTTCGTATGTGTTTTTAAATTATCTTCTTTTTTCGGCCCCTTTTGTTACGTTTTCGTCTGATTTTTACGTTTTCATCTATTTTTCTTACGTTTTCATATGTTTTTTACGTTTTCATCTAGTTTTTACATTTTTGTCCTATTTATTTATGTAAAAATAGGACGAAAACTTAAAAAAACAGACGAAAACTTAAAAAAAAGACGAAAACTTAAAAAAAAACGGACGAAAATGTAACAAAGGGGTCGAAAACGTAAATAAACGTAAAAAAACGGTCGAGGACGTAAAAAATCGGTCGAAAACGTAAAAAAACATACTAAAACGTAAGAAAACAGACGAAAACGTAATAAAACGGTCGACGACGTAAAAAATCGGTCGAAAACGTAAAAAATCGGACGAAAACCAAAAAAAAGAGACGAAAACGTAAAAACATATGAAAACCTAAAACAATCGACGAAAACGTAACAAAGGGTCGAAAAAAATGGACGAGCGTAAAAATCAACGAAGCGTAAAAAGCGGTAAAACGTAAAAGCGGACGAAAACGTAACAAAGGGTCGAAAACGTAAAATAGCGAAAAACGTAAAAACAAGCGGCGTAAAAATGGACAAAAGCGTAACAAAGAGGTCGAAAACGTAAAAAAAACGGACGAAAACGTAAAAAAATATACGAAAATATAAGAAAACCAAGTTTTAAGTTATTTATTAACGGCCGTTAGTATAAAGGACTAACGATGCAGATGTGAGAGATGAAGATGTGAAAAATTACCCATTATTGTACATGATTTGATCTTTGATTTAACATATTGATACATAAATAACCATGTTTATTGTATTTGTACATTTAAGAAAGCATGTTTATCATTTTTGACTTTTACTCTAAAGATAATTAATTGGAAACTAAATTGTCGACATCAAAAAATGAATACATAAAAGCATATATAATCGTAATAAAAATCATACTGTTATATTTAATACAAGTAGAATAACAATCGAAGACATATTCATTAATAAAAAACTTTAAGAAAACCCACGGGTATTATAGTTAGTTGTTTTTATCGAAGAAATCACCTGTAAATCTATTAAACATGATTTTTCCCATTGTATGTAGCGTTCTTTTTTTTTCTCGTTCGTCAATAAACTTCTATCGTTAGTCCTTTGTGTACCGTTACCAAAAAACCCGCATCGTTAGTCCTTTATGCTAACGACCGTTAATAAATAACTTAAAATTTGGTTATCTTCACGCTAAACTTGCGTCGTTGGTCTTTTATAGTAACAATCGTTAAAAATAACTTAAAATTTGGTTTTTACGTTTCCGTCGGTTTTTTCACGTTTTCGTGCGTTTACACGTTTTGATTCGTTTAACACGCTTTCATCCGTTTTTCACGTTTTATCCGTTTACACGTTTTCATTCGTTTTACGTTTTAAATACATTTTTTTGTTTTCTTATGTTTTCCCCGTTTTATTCGTTTTTCATGTTTTCGTCCGTTTACACCTTTTCATCCATTTTACACATTTCGTCCATTCTTGCATGTTTCGTTCGTTTTACATGTTTTCATCCATTTTAACACGGGTTCGTCTGTTTTTTCACGTTTTCATCATTTTACACGTTTTCATCCGTTTAACATGGTTTTGTACTGTTTTTTCTCACGTTTTCATCTATTTTTACGTTTTCATCCGTTTTGCGTGTTTTCGTATGTTTGCAGGTTTCGTATGTTTTACATTTCGTATAGTTTAACACGTTTCGTCCATTTAACACGCCGTCCGTTATTCACGTTTTCATCCATTTTTCACGTTTTCATCCGTTTCTACATGTTTTCTTCCATTTTTGAACGTTTTCGTTTGTTGTTTCACGTTTTTGTCCGTCTCTACACGTTTTCATCCGTTGTTTCCCGTTTTCATCCATTTTTACACGTTTTCATCCGTTGTTTCATGTTTTCGTCCGTGTTTGCACATTTTGTGTAAAAACGGATGAAATCGTGAAAAAAAACAGATGAAAACGTGTAAAAACGGAGGAAAATGAGAAAACAGACAACGTGTTGCTGAAAAAATGGGTAAAACATACGAAATCGTGCAAAAACAAATAAAACGATGCAAAGCGGATGTAAATGTAAAACGGATGAAAAGTGAAAAACTTCTGGCGTGTTTAAACGGACCAAAGCGTGTAAGACGGACGGCGGCGTGAAAACGGGCGAAAATGTTAAAACGGATGGCGTGAAAACGGATGGCGCAAAACGGATGTAAATGTGTAAAGCGGATGAAATCGTGGCGATGAAAGCGTGTTAAACGGACCAAAGCGTGTAAAGGCGGACGAAAACATGAAAATGATGAAAACGTGTAAAAGCGGATGAAACATGTAAAACGGATGAAAGCGGAAAAGCGGACGAAAACGTGTTAGAACGGACGAAAACGTGTAAGAAGGGATGAAAGCGTGCATAAACGGATGAAAATGTGTTAAAACGGATGAAAATGTGTAAAAATGCATGGAAATGTGAAAAAACGGAAGAAAACGTGTAAAAACGGACGAATACGTGTAAAAGCGAATGAAAATGTGCAAAAACGGGTGAAAATGTGTAAAAATGGATGAAAACGTGTAAAAACATATGAAAACGTGAAAAAACGAACGAAAACTTGAAAAAGCGGATGAAAGCGTGTAAAAACGTATGAAGCGTGAAAAAGCAGAAAAAGCGTGTTAAAAGCGAGCGAAGCGTGTAAAATGGGCGAAAGCGTGAAAAATGGACGTGACGTAAAAACCAAATTTTAAGTTATTTTTTAACGATTGTTACTATAAAAGACCAACGACGCAAGTTTAGCGTAAAGATAACCAAATTTTAAGTTATTTATTAGCGATCGTTAGCATAAAGGACTAACGATGCGTTTTTTGGTAGCGGGTACACAAAGGACTAACGATAGAAGTTTATTGATAGAATGAGAAAAAAAAAGAATCTACATACTGATGGAAAAAAGTGGCGAGTTAAGCTACGTTTCAGGTGATTTGCCTTTTTATTAAAGAACGATTCTATATTTACGTCTAAGCATAAAATGACATATATACTCAAACTACAACTTTTGAATGCATGATGTACAATGCATTTAAAGCGTGTTTGAGTAAATATAGCGTTATCATGTTAAGTTGAGTAAATACGAAATCGCCTTTATTAAATACATTATAGAATCTGCTATTCAGCGACCATGGACTACGATAAAGAGCACTTTGATTAAAGTCGCCCCAGGTGAGTGATTCAATCACTTTTCTTACCGCCACGTCGATTTTTTCTCCAATGACCTTGAGCGATTGGGTGCCCGATAAAGCGACTCCACACTACAAAAACATCACCCACAAATATACCTTTTATATTTATTTAATATACACACAACACCACTTTTTGTCCAAGTTTTACTCGATCGTAGGAACGACCAAGTTGGTATTCATTTTGGACAATCGATTAGGGCCACAGTAAGGGGATCGAGAGTCACTCGATCTTGGGTGTCGATCGCATAACCCTCGATCGATACTACTGCATCCGGCCTAAGTAATTGAAGTAAATGATTGTTACAAAATTTCTGATTATATTTGCTTGAATGCTAATAATTGGATGATGACATGCTCAAAAACACTTCCTGAAATTTGGGAATATATGAAGTTCGAGCACATCCCCGATGAAGGATTCCCATCTCATTACTTTGAATTTGTTTCTTTTAACCAACTCCAAAAACGAATAGACAACCGTCGGATACTCACAGGTGAGCAATGAACAATATATATAGTTATAGGCAAATTGTATTAAAAGTGTCTATTTTAAGTTCATTTCAAATAAAGATCTACTATTTTTTTTTTTTCTCAATTTAAGATACACTTTTTTTTTTTTTTTTTTTTTTTTAATTATTTTTTTGGGTCGATTTAGGTTTTTAGCTTGAATTAACCATTTCGCTAGTAAATTACATGTTTGGTCCTTGATTTTGTATATAGGCATTTCGTATTTGGTCCAGTTTTAAATCATTTTATATGTTTTGATTCGTTTTTAAACGCTTTGTCCGTTTTGCACATTTTCGCCCTGTTTTACACATTTGAGTCCGTTTTACATGTTGGTCTGTTTTCGCGTTTCGTCCGTTTACACATGTTAGTCTATTTTTACGTTTAAATCATTTTTGCGTGTTAAATCTGTTTTACACGTTTAAATCCCGTTTTACGTTCCTCCGTTTTGCGTTTAGTCCATTTTACGCATCGGTCTGTTTATGCATGTTTCCATTAGTTTTACATGTTCCGTCCGTTTTGCGTTTCGCCGCCATTTTTTGCGTTTGGTCTGTTTTACATGTTTTCGTCCGTTTTTCTGTTTTCAGCGTTTGTTCATTTCACGCGTTTTATACAAACATTTATACGCGTTTTATACACGAGTATAAAGAGTGTAAAATGGAAAAGCGTGTAAAAGCGAAACGGAAGCGTGGAAAAATGATGGAAGCGTGCAAAAGCAGATTGGCGACGTAAGAACGAGCAAACGTGCAAAAGGACATAACATCGAAATAGGCGGCGTGTAAAGCGGACAAACGTCAAACGTAGGCCGGCGTGTAAAAATAAACGAAATGTGGAAAAAGGATGGAAACATGCAAAGCGGACGAAACATCGAAACGACGGCGTGTAAAAGCAGACACAAACGTGCAAAAGCAGAACGAAACGTAAAAGCAGACGGCGTGTAAGCGGACGGCGTCAAAACAGACGGAAGCGATGTAAGCGGACGAAAACATGCAAACGGACAAAGCGTGTAAAATGGGCCAGCGTGAAAGCGGACGAAATGGACCAAACATGAAATGCCTCTACAAACTCAAGGACCAAACATGTAATTTACTAACGAAATGGTTAACGGAAGTTAGAAAAAAACCTAAATCGGTTTAAAAAAAGTCAGGTACCTTAAATTAAGAAGAAGGAAAAAAAAAGTAGTACCTTTAATTGAAATTGGACGTATTTTTTATGCAATTTGCCCGTAGTTGTAAGGAAAAAATACCAGCATATCAACATATCTAACAAATTACATTTTTAAACTCCATTAGCAAATGCTTAATCATCTTTTCCCTAGATTATTTGGCATACTTAAGGTCAGTTGGCCATATACGGAAGTCTGGAAATCCAAACAAGAACACGAATGAGTGGAGTATTCTAGATTGGAGAACCTCAAGTGAGTATCATCAATCTATTTTAACCTCATATACTTGTATTCTCAATTTATCAACGCACTAAATTAGGAAACTAAAAGAAGACTTAGGGCATGCTTGGTGGAGGCCGAAGGGTATTAGGGGGTGGGGAATAGGAAAAGCAATCATAAATTATGCTTGACGGAGGGTAAAGGAATGGAGTATTACCCTAAATTAGGTAATGACCCATTGCACTATAAATTGAGGGTTAAAGTATTCATTACTCTTTGCATTCCTTAGTATACCCTTTGCATTTCCCTTTCCAATTCCCACGATTAAACCAAGTGGACCCTTAGTAATCATGTTAATTAATTTTGTTTTCGGGAGTCACTCAGATGAGCGCGGGCACAAGAGTTGAAGAAATATTTGTTACTTATTTGAACGAGATAAAAACGCTTTGTTCCAAGCAATGTTGAAAGACGAGGCAATTTTCACCCGCTCACTGATGATTCACATACTCAATCAGGCGCTGTAGAAGTGGGTGAACAAGAATTAAAATAAAGGATCCGCAACATAATCACTCCTAAATCTTGTCGTGAAGGCTTACCACCAAATCATGTGCATTATCGAGAAGTTTCCATACATCCAAATGTCCAGCCATGCTATTACACTCCCTCAGTATTTTCATACATGCTGCTAATCTGCTATACTTCTCTATGATAAGCTTCCTCCCTGTAGTACACAAGCAGCTATTGCATACAGCAGCAGGTCATCGGTAGGTGGGGCCGTTAGCCTCATCCTCCCCCAATCCAAAATCAAACCTTAAAAGCCAAACACTAAACATCAAATAATTCAAAAACCATTAACAAAAAAATAGAATGATCATACCAATGCCATTATGGAATCTAATCAAATCCTTCACAAGATCACTATAAATTATGTATAAATTCAACACCAAAATGTCAATCAATAAAGTTTTAGATAAAAACGACCAGATTTCATTATAAATATTAAAACTTTATTATATTCAATCAAAAATAAGAGTGATTAATCATTTGTTGGTTTGGTTGAAAGAGTGAAGAATTGAAAACCTTTGTTTTTTTTTTGTGTTCTATACTTATATGCATATGGCAAGAGGAAGCAAAATGACACATCTCAACTTCCTGACCTACAACCAAAATTCAAGTAGCAAAATGACAACTTCAACGCCGCATAAAGATAAAACTCTGTTTTAGTGACCCCTGCGTGACTATATGAACCTTACATAGTTTACATGGACTGAAAATCGATCATCCAAGACTAGGATCAACTTTTTACAGGGCCTATTGACCCGGCTGATTAGAACAAAATATGATAACCTTGTTTTGTGACACTGATCGAGGATACACTGTTCCTCTTAAAGTCCAGATAGTTTCTCTGTAACTCTGTAAGATCCTAATAACCAACTAATGAAATTTATTAACATAGGGCGAAGCCGATTTTGTGATTCCTGCCCTGATTGCTGTTTGATCCTCCCATAGGCACAGTGTCTGTTCGAAATTCAGTTCTCTTCTGAATAGAACCACCACCATCCTGTACACGAAGAAACAATCCTCTGCCTGCAACTCAACTAGGTGCTTGTAGAACTGAGAGTCCTTTCCTTTGATAATCTTCGACACTATATTCAACTGCCGCCTAATTCCTACTTCATCGAGTCAGAAATTGTGGCGTGCGTTTTTCATGAAACCCACAAAGCACCAGAAAGCTTCACTAGCGTCCTCCATTACTGAGACGATTGGTGACAGTAAATCACTCATTCCTTGGCGGTAACCGATCTCTAAATCATGCAACTCATATGCTTCAAGAATTGAAACTAAACGTGCAGCATGATAAATCCTGCACAGCTCTAAGTGATTGTAATCCTTTTGACATACACTCTCGGCTAACTTGTTTGCTTCGGTTAAAGACACAGCTGCTTGAGATGGTGTATAAACAATCCATTCGTCATTCGCACGGATAGCATCCAGGCGAATGATTCGCTGCCATGTCGCCGAAAGTTTCAGACCTGTATGAAATTGGGGCTTTACCTCCCGTATTGGAGGAAGCAGTGTCATCCGTAGTGATAGTTTCTTCTGAGACTTTTTCAGGTGTAGGAGATGGATGCATGTCATCGGCTTCTTCAGAAGAGTCTGAATCAGAAGACTCTCTTTCACTTTTGCAAGTGATTTCACTTCCATCACCACCTTCTGACTGGTTAAGACCATCTGCTAGATTCTGACCAGCTAAGTGCTCCTCACCAGGAGAGACAGAATCCCTGCCACTAACAATAACCTCTTGGTCAGAAGAATCTATGACTTCACCACAATCTTTGCTGTCTTCATTACTGTTTCTTTCACATATTTCCTTTATCGGGGTGCTCTCACCACTATGTTTGTAAGTTAGTAGGCACTGTTTCCTAAGCTTCTCATAATCTTCCCTGTTAGAAAAAATTTCAAACAAATAAATATTTAACATAACATATCCTTAATTAAAAGAGAATAAACACTAGATGGTAAAACAAAATTTGATGAACATGAAAGGGGTGGATACCTATTCTCAGATTTAACAGCATCTCGTTCTTCTTTTGAACTTTTAAGGTCATAGCAGCGCAAAAAACAGAAGCAAGCTCTCAGATATAGATGACTTTAATTTACTCTTGTATACATTAGAGATGCATGTGATGCAAAAGTTCAGCTAAGCAATCAGCTTCTGCAAAAGCTCTACAGAATGGAGAAAGACAGCAAAGCCATTTAAGTGTCACTCTGTCCATTTATGGATTGAGGGGCCAAACATAGAGCGACTTACGAAATGAGCGACTGATGAAAAGGGAAGGCAATTCACACTTAGATGAAAACGATGAAAACAAAAGGACATCCCACTGGAGATACAACTAAACTCTAAAAGACCTTTCTTATATATTTGACTCACTGGTGCCTATCTTAGAAGTGATCACAGCCACACATAAAACATTTAAATTATTTCTGCTCATTTTACCACCTTAATGAGAGACACAGCACACTTCTTCACCACCGTGGTAACATAATTATGAAAAATTGTTCAACCTAAGACTCACACCACAACAAGCTTGCAATTAAAAACTAGCAATAGACGTAACAATCGGCCAACTTGCATCAAATTAAGCCATCTTGCTCACTGCCCAGATCGCTAAAGATGACAGTCACCAAGACATCTTATTTTTTAATGTCACTGACTAGTTCAATACTCTCTATACCAATTCTTATCCCTGACAATGCTTCAGCTTGAATGAGAGATATTACATATTGTCCACTAAATAATCTTTACAAAAAGATAGAAGAAAGGCCCATCTGATCTAGTCCAAATGAGCTTCAATGAGATATTACATATTGTCCACAAAATAGTGATGAACTTCTCTGTTTTTGTCAGATTAAGTCGCCCAAATCCAGTGTTTATGTTATATCAAGCTGCACATTGTAATTGTTCAATATCCTTGACATGTGATCCATACATTCCTTCTTTGGGTTCCTTTAAGAGCCAGCTTTATCTGAAAACTACATCTGTCCATGATTTGTACAACTATTGTCCTTTTGGACAACTATATAAATTTGGTATCTAACAACTAGTGCTACAGCAACGGTTTCAGATCTCAATCAACGGTTTCAGATCTCAATCAAAAGTTCTTAGATGGAGCTTCTTCATGTTTCTTAGATAGAGTTACTCTATTCCAAATCACGCTAGCAGGCATTTGCTATTACTAAGAAAATTTTGTATGGCTAGATTGGAATAGGTACACAAAAGTAGTTTTTGTATCAATCTAAAGTCAGAAACACTAGCTGTAGCACCTAAATGCAAGGAAACATGGACAAGCATCATACAGCAACACATATACTTAAACCTTTGGAGACCCCAGATATACCCATTTAATGTAAATCTGCCTTAATACCCAATCTCAGACTCAAGGCATGTGAACTTATTACTGGAGATCTAACTGAATAAGGAGGCTCTTGTTTGCTGCACATCATCCTAGACTTGCTATAACTAAGCAAAGCCCAATACAAATGAAGGCAGTTAGTTCCCTTAATCCGTAGGATACTATAAGAGAGTGAGCTAGCAAGAAGACAAAAGCCAACCGGACACAATTGCGTGCAAAGAGCTGATATTGCATACTACATAATGCGTGAGTTGTAAAAAGACCTATGTTTATATGCAACCAATTGGAAATTATACAAATGTTAAGTAAAAATACTTGGGAGGGCCAATATGTACAGTCGCACTAAATTCATTTTGTGCTTCTACATACATGCGGAGAATGCTCAGTTAAAGACAAAATAAATAATAAATAAATAAAACAAGGCATCTTGTTCATGGCATAATATGGACAACAAGCAAATTTATCCTATGCATATTTTGGGGGTGGTCAACGACTTCTCGCCATTGCTGATCCGTCACCAGCGGTCCAAATCTAAAGCCGTCAATCTCTGCGTGCAATTCGGTGTGACCCAAGTGGCCATGAGCAGCATCAACAACCCCCACTCGCTCACGCACAATATCGAATTGCAATGCCCTGTTTATCCTGATCAGTCTTCTATATACAGTCTTCTATATACCACCCCTGCCAAATTTGCAAATTGTATTGCTAGTAGCAATCGTCGAGCATCTGAAGCCGGTGGCCACCTAATACCCTCTTCAACACACCTTCCCATTAGAAGGGGAACTGAAACTGATAGTACCAAAACAATCACACAATTATTAAAAATAAAAAAACACTCGAAGACATTAAAAACAAAATAATAACAAGAAAACATAAATATTGACATAAAAAGTCTTACCACCCAATTGGGCGGACACTTCTTCGATTGGCAAACCGAGATATGGCCATAACTCTGCCAGGTTTGTCGGAAATTTCCTAAGTTGTACTCGTTGATGAAGCGTGTTGAAGGCAAACCTAGCATTTTGCACATTCCTGATGAGATCAACATGGGGATTAAGAGGTACTCCATTGTTGATAAAATTCTCTACTGCCATCAAGATGCGATTTATGCTCTGGTTGAAGATTTGGTTTGAAGTACGTCTTGTGTTAAAGGCAGGAATCAGCCTAATTTGTTGAGGTGACGAACCAACTGTATTCATCTGCAGTAATTATAACACATTATAACAAACTCACATCAAAATTAGCATGTGCTATGAAACATAACTACGCCACATATAACATACCACAAAAATATATTACGAAAGTGCTAATGAAACAAACTGATATATTACAACAAACATTATACTTTTCGATAATTTTACAGACCATTTACTAAATATGTGCTAATGGCACAAACAAGTGCTGATGGCACATAACTATATCAATATTATGTCTAACAATTTCAAAAGATAATAGAAACATAGTTTGTTACATATACTATTAAACTACATTTTTGGCATCCAAACATGCTTTCTTATAAATACCAAAAGAGATACACAGTATACTAACATACAACTATACTGTATACTTGAAAAATTATTAAATGTATCTGCATTGAGATGGCATAATGAAGAGCTTTGTTTTTATCCATAACAAACTTAAAAGTTACTATGTTTTGGACATTTGTTATTCTAACAGGGATAATAGCACAAGTCTGCTTTAGAAATTTGTTCTAGGTGTCTAAGTAATGAGCAGACAATGGTGTTTGAGTAACAAAACTCTTGGAACATGAAACCATTAAAATATTGCACCACAAAGACTATATGAACTTAAGTAAGCCATTTCAGATAAATAAAAGCCACAAACCAACTCATATAGTCATCTCATTTGCTTACATCTAAATCTTAAGTAAAACTATAATCTTATAAGCTCGAAAAGGTGAGCTTATGATATTTTCCAAAATTTACAAGCCCACTATATACAAGCCATAACAAACAACCCTATAATATAAAAGCTGATATAGAAAAACACCAAAGCATATAAACAATTATCCTACCTACCAGAACACAAACAGAGTAGTTTTTATGCAAAATGCTAATAACACGTATAAAAACCAAAACTACATATAAAAATATACTCACAGCTAAAGTCAGGAGTTCTAGGAAAACTTCTGATGCCGCACTCAGCAATAACCACAGAATCTGCATCAGAAAGCAAATTCAAAAAGAATTAAAGGCTGTTCTCAAATTGAAAAACGCGTTTTGATAGCGAATAAGCTAAGACAAACACCCCCCGAATAAAAGATGTTCAATACGAAAACTCACTTGTGCTATATGTTATGAACAACACTGTTTCTATTTCTTATAAAGTTTACAGACTTAAAAAAGTCCACTTTTTCGGCTTTTTGGCTTATACCTGAAGCAAAGCCATAAGCTCAACTTGATAAGCTCACCTTTTCAGGCTTATAAGCTTTGGCACATATTAAATACGTGCTAATGGCACAAACAAGTGCTGATGGCACATAACTATAATCTTATAATCTTACAGAACATTTACTAAATAGCAGACTTAAAAAAGTCCACTTTTTTGGCTTTTTGGCTTATACCTGAAGTAAAGCCATAAGCTCAACTTGATAAGCTCACCTTTTCAGGCTTATAAGCTTTGGCACATATTAAATATGTGCTAATGGCACAAACAAGTGCTGATGGCACATAACTATAATCTTATAATCTTATAATCTTACAAAACATTTACTAAATAGCAGACTTAAAAAAGTCCACTTTTTTCGGCTTTTTGGCTTATACCTGAAGTAAAGCCATAAGGTCAACTTGATAAACCTTTTCAGGCTTATAAGCTTTGGCACATACTAAATATGTGCTGATGGCACAAACAAGTGCTGATGGCACATAACTATAATCTTATAATCCTACAGAACATTTACTAAATATGTGTTAATGGCACAAACAAGTGCTGATGGCACATAATTATATCAATATTACGTCTAACAATTTCAAAAGATAATAGAAACATAGTTTGTTACATATACTATTAAACTACATTTTTGGCATCCAAACATGCTTTCTTATAAATACCAAAGAGATACACGGTATACTAACATACAACTATATCATATACTTGAAACATTATTAAATGTATCTGCTTTGAGATGGCATAATGAAGAGCTTTGTTTTTATCCATAACAAACTTAAAAGTTACTATGTTTTGGACATTTGTTATTCTAACAGGGATAATAGCACAAGTCTGCTTTAGAAATTTGTTCTAGGTGTCTAAGTAATGAGCAGACAATGATGTTTGAGTAACAAAACTCTTGGAACATGAAACCATTAAAATATTGCACCACAAAGACTATATGAACTTAAGTAAGCCATATCAGATAAATAAAAGCCACAAACCAACTCATATAGTCATCTCATTTGCTTACATTTAAATCTTAAGTAAAACTATAATCTTATAAGCCTGAAAAGGTGAGCTTATGATATTTTCCAAAATTTACAAGCCCACAAACAACCGTATAATTGAAAAGCTGACATAGAAAAACACCAAAGCATATTAACAATTATCCTAACTACCAGAACACAGAGTAGTTTTTATGCCAAATGCTAATAACACGTATAAAAACCAAAACTACATATAAAAATATACTCACAACTAAAGTCAGGAGTTCTAGGCAAACTTCTGATGTCCGCACTCAGCAATAACCACAAAATCTGCATCAGAAAGCAAATTCTTAAAGAATTAAAGGTTGTTCTCAAAATATTGAAAAACGTGTTTTGATCGCGAATAAGCAATCACTTGGGCTATATGTTATGAACAACACTGTTTTTATTTCTTAAACAGTTTACAATCAATTAAGTAGCAGACTTAAACAAGAAATTTCTTGTTTTGCCAGTATAGCATAAGTTGATTATATTGTTCAAGAAAAAAAACGTTACCTTTCAACTTCAAGAAAGGTGAAGATCAAGCAATCATCAAATAAGCAAATAATATGATTGCTAATCTGCAATAACAAACAATATTACGATTATGAAAAATTATAAAAAATCAAACAATCATAAAAAAACCAAACGGCCGACACAAACTGTTCAAGAAACAAACATTACGTAAAGAAACTTAAAGATCAAACAGACATTACCTCTCAAGAACCAAAATGTTAACAATTATCCTAACAACGAGAACACAGAGTACTTTTTATGCAAAATGTAAAAACCAAAGGTACATATATAAAAATATACTCACAACTAAAGTCAGGAGTTCTAGACAAACTTCTGATGTCGGCACTCAGCAATAACCACAAAATCTGCATCAGAAAGCAAATTCTTAAAGAATTAAAGGCTGTTCTCAAAATATTGAAAAACGCGTTTTGATCACGAATAAGCTATCACTTGGGCTATATGTTATGAACAACACTATTTTTATTTCTTAAACAGTTTACAATCAATTAAGTAGCAGACTTAAAAAAGAAATTTCTCGTCTTGCCAGTATAGAATAAGTTGATTATATTGTTCAAGAAATAAAACGTTACCTTTCAACTTCAAGAAAGGTGAAGATCAAGAAAACATCAAATAAGCAATATTATGATTGCTAATCTGCAATAACAAACAATATTACGATTATGAAAAATCATAAAAAATCAAACAATCATAAAAAAACCAAACGGCCGACACAAACTGTTCAAGAAACAAACATTACGTAAAGAAACTTAAAGATCAAACAGACATTCTCTCTGAAGAATCAAAATGTTAACAATTATCCTAACTACCAGAACACAAACAGACTACTTTTTATGCAAAATGTTAATAACACGTATAAAAACCAAAGGTACATATATAAAAATATACTCACAACTAAAGTCAGGAGTTCTAGGAAAACTTCTGATGTCGGCACTCGGCTGTAACCACAGAATCTGCATCAGAAAGCAAATTCTTAAAGAAATAACGGTTGTTCTCAAAATATTGAAAAACGTGTTTTGATCGCGAATAAGCAATCACTTGGGCTATATGTTATGAACAACACTGTTTTTATTTCTTAAACAGTTTACAATCAATTAAGTAGCAGACTTAAAAAAGAAATTTCTCATTTTGCCAGTATAGCATAAGTTGATTATATTGTTCAAGAAACAAAATGTTACCTTTCAACTTCAAGAAGGTAAAGATCAAGCAATCATCAAAAAGCAATATTATGATTGCTAATCTGCAATAACAAACAATATTACGATTATGAAAAATCATAAAAAAACCAAACGGCCGACACAAACTGTTCCAAGAAACAAACATTACGTAAAGAAACTTAAAGATCAAACAGACATTCCCCCTCAAGAATCAAAATGTTAACAATTATCCTAACTACCAAAACACAAACAGACTACTTTTTACGCAAAATGTTAATAACACGTATAAAAACCAAAGCAAATTAACAATTATCCTAACTACCACAACACAAACAGAGTACTTTTTATGCAAAATGTTAATAACACGTATAAAAACCAAAGGTACATATAAAAATATACTCACAACTAAAGTCAGGAGTTCTGGGAAAACTTCTGATGTCGGCACTCGGCTGTAACCACAAAATCTGCATCAGAAAGCAAATTCTTAAAGAATTAAAGGTTGTTCTCAAAATATTGAAAAACGCGTTATGATCGCGAATAAGCTATCACTTGGGCTATATGTTATGAACAACACTGTTTTTATTTCTTAAACAGTTTACAATCAATTAAGTAGCAGACTTAAAAAAGAAATTTCTCATTTTGCCAGTATAGCATAAGTTGATTATATTGTTCAAGAAACAAAACGTTACCTTTCAACTTCAAGAAGGTAAAGATCAAGCAATCATCAAAAAGCTATATTATGATTGCTAATCTGCAATAACAAACAATATTACGATTATGAAAAATCATAAAAAAACCAAACGGCCGACACAAACTGTTCCAAGAAACAAACATTACGTAAAGAAACTTAAAGATCAAACAGACATTCCCTCTCAAGAATCAAAATGTTAACAATACAAACCGAGTACTTTTTATGCCAAATGCTAATAACACATATAAAATATACTCACAACTAAAGTCGGAGTTCTAGGCAAACTTGATGTTGGCACTCAACAATAACCACAAAATCTGCATCGAAAGCAAATTCTTAAAGAATTAAAGGTCGTTCTCAAAATATTGAAAACGCGTTATGATCACTTGGGCTATATGTTATGAACAACACTGTTTTTATTTCTTAAACAAAACGTTACCTTTCAACTTCAAGAAAGGTGAAGATCAAGAAAACATCAAATAAGCAATATTATGATTGCTAATCTGCAATAACAAACAATATTACGATTATGAAAAGTCATAAAAAATCAAACAATCATAAAAAAAATCAAACGGCCGACACAAACTGTTCAAGAAACAAACATTACGTAAAGAAACTTAAAGATCAAACAGACATTACCTCTCAAGAATAGAAATGTTAACAATTATCCTAACTACTAGAACACAAACAGAGTACTTTTTATGCAAAATGTTAATAACACGTATAAAAACCAAAGGTACATATAAAATATACTCACAACTACTTACGATGTCAAGACTGGCTATAACCACAATCTCTGATCGTAAAGCAAATTCTTAAAGAATTAAAGGTTGTTCTCAAAATATTGAAAAACGTGTTTTGATCGCGAATAAGCTATCACTTGGGCTATATGTTATGAACAACACTGTTTTTATTTCTTAAACAGTTTACAATCAATTAAGTAGCAGACTTAAAAAAGAAATTTCTCGTTTTGCCAGTATAGCATAAGTTGATTATATTGTTCAAGAAACAAAACGTTACCTTTCAAGAAAGGTGAAGATCAAGCAATCATCAAATAAGCAATATTATGATTGCAAATCTGCAATAACAAACAATATTACGATTATGAAAAATCATAAAAGATCAAACAATCATAAAAAAAATCAAGCGGCCGACACTGTTTGTTCAAGAAACAAACATTACGTAAAGAAACTTAAAGATCAAACAGACATTACCTCTCAAGAATAGAAATGTTAACAATTATCCTAACTACTAGAACACAAACAGAGTACTTTTTATGCAAAATGTTAATAACACGTATAAAAACCAAAGGTACATATAAAAATATACTCACAACTACTTCTGATGTCGGCACTCGGCTATAACCACAAATCTGCATCAGAAAGCAAATTCTTAAAGAATTAAAGGTTGTTCTCAAAATATTGAAAAACGTGTTTTGATCGCGAATAAGCTATCACTTGGGCTATATGTTATGAACAACCTTGTTTTATTTCTTAAACAGGTTTACAATCAATTAAGTAGCGGACTTAAAAAGAAATTTCTCGTTTGCGATATAGCATAAGTTGATTATATTGTTCAAGAAACAAAGCGTTACCTTTCAAGAAAGGTGAAGATCAAGCAATCATCAAATAAGCAATATTATGATTGCAAATGCGCAATAACAAACAATATTACGATTATGAAAATCATAAAAGATCAAACAATCATAAAAAAATCAAACGGCCGACACAAACTGTTCAAGAAACAAACATTACGTAAAGAAACTTAAAGATCAAACAGACATTACCTCTCAAGAATAGAAATGTTAACAATTATCCTAACTACTAGAACACAAACAGAGTACTTTTTATGCAAAATGTTAATAACACGTATAAAAACCAAAGGTACATATAAAAATATACTCACAACTACTTCTGATGTCGGCACTCGGCTATAACCACAAATCTGCATCAGAAAGCAAATTTTTAAAGAATTAAAGGTTGTTCTCAAAATATTGAAAAACGTGTTTTGATCGCGAATAAGCTATCACTTGGGCTATATGTTATGAACAACACTGTTTTTATTTCTTAAACAGTTTACAATCAATTAAGTAGCAGACTTAAAAAAGAAATTTCGCTTTGCCAAGATAGCATAAGTTGATTATATTGTTCAAGAAACAAAAGCGTTACCTTTCAAGAAAGGTGAAGATCAAGCAATCATCAATAAGCAATATTATGATTGCAAATCGCAATAACAAACAATATTACGATTATGAAAAATCATAAAAGATCAAACAATCATAAAAAAATCAAGCGGCCGACACAAACTGCTCAAGAAACAAACATTACGTAAAGAAACTTAAAGATCAAACAGGACATTACCTCTCGAGAATAGAAATGTTAACAATTATCCTAACTACTAGAACACAAACAGTACTTTTATGCAAAATGTTAATAACATTATAAAAACCAAAGGTACATATAAAATATACTCACAACTACTCGATGCCAAGACTCGGCTATAACCACAAATCTGCATCAGAAAGCAAATTCTTAAAGAATTAAAGGTTGTTCTCAAAATATTGAAAAACGTGTTTTGATCGCGAATAAGCTATCACTTGGGCTATATGTTATGAACAACACTGTTTTTATTTCTTAAACAGTTTACAATCAATTAAGTAGCAGACTTAAAAAAGAAATTTCTCGTTTGCCGATTATAGCATAAGTTGATTATATTGTTCAAGAACAAAGCGTTACCTTTCAAGAAAGGTGAAGATCAAGCAATCATCAAATAAGCAATATTATGATTGCAAATCGCAATAACAAACAATATTACGATTATGAAAAATCATAAAAGATCAAACAATCATAAAAAAATCAAGCGGCCGACACAAACTGCTCAAGAAACAAACATTACGTAAAGAAACTTAAAGATCAAACAGACATTACCTCTCAAGAATAGAAATGTTAACAATTATCCTAACTACTAGAACACAAAAGTAGTACTTTTATGCAAAATGTTAATAACACGTATAAAACCAAAGGTACATATAAAATATACTCACAACTACTTACGATGCTCAGACTCAGCTATAACCACAATCTGCATCGAAAGCAAATTTTAAAGAATTAAAGGTTGTTCTCAAAATATTGAAAACGTGTTTTGATCGCGAATAAGCTATCACTTGGGCTATATGTTAAGAACAACTTCTTTTTATTTCTTAAACAGTTTACAATCAATTAAGTAGCAGACTTAAAAAAGAAATTTCTCGTTTTGCCAGTATAGCATAAGTTGATTATATTGTTCAAGAAACAAAACGTTACCTTTCAAGAAAGGTGAAGATCAAGCAATCATCAAATAAGCAATATTATGATTGCAAATCTGCAATAACAAACAATATTACGATTATGAAAAATCATAAAAGATCAAACAATCATAAAAAAAATCAAACGGCCGACACAAACTGTTCAAGAAACAAACATTACGTAAAGAAACTTAAAGATCAAACAGACATTACCTCTCAAGAATAGAAATGTTAACAATTATCCTAACTACTAGAACACAAACAGAGTACTTTTTATGCAAAATGTTAATAACACGTATAAAAACCAAAGGTACATATAAAAATATACTCACAACTACTCGATGTCGACTTTCGGCTATAACCGCCGTCTGCATCGAAAGCAAATTCTTAAAGAATTAAAGGTTGTTCTCAAAATATTGAAAACGTGTTTTGATCGCGAATAAGCTATCACTTGGGCTATATGTTATGAACAACATTTTTTTATTTCTTAAGCAGTTTACAATCAATTAAGTGTAGAGACTTAAAAAGAAATTTCTCGTTTTGCCAGTATAGCATAAGTTGATTATATTGTTCAAGAAACAAAACGTTACCTTTCAAGAAAGGTGAAGATCAATCAATCATCAAATAAGCAATATTATGATTGCAAATCTGCAATAACAAACAATATTACGATTATGAAAAATCATAAAAGATCAAACAATCATAAAAAAAATCAAACGGCCGACACAAACTGTTCAAGAAACAAACATTACGTAAAGAAACTTAAAGATCAAACAGACATTACTTCTCAAGAATAAAAATGTTAACAATTATCCTAACTACTAGAACACAAACAGAGTACTTTTTATGCAAAATGTTAATGACACGTATAAAAACCAAAGGTACATATAAAAATATACTCACAACTAAAGTCAGGAGTTCTAGGCAAACTTCTGATGTTGGCACTCGGCTGTAACCACAGAATCTGCATCAGAAAGCAAATTCATATAAAGAATTAAATGATGTTCTCAAAATATTGAAAAACGCGTTTTGATCACGAATAAGCTATCACTTGGGCTATATGTTATGAACAACACTGTTTTTATTTCTTAAACAGTTTATAATCAATTAAGTAGCAGACTTAAAAAAGAAATTTCTCGTTTTGCCAGTATAGCATAAGTTGATTATATTGTTCAAGAAATAAAACGTTACCTTTCAACTTCAAGAAAGGTAAAGATCAAGCAATCATCAAATAAGCAATATTATGATTGCTAATCTGCAATAACAAACAATATTACGATTATGAAAAGTCATAAAAAATCAAACAATCATAAAAAAACCAAACGGCCGACACAAACTGTTCAAGAAACAAACATTACGTAAAGAAACTTAAAGATCAAACAGACATTCCCTCTCAAGAATCAAAATGTTAACAATACAAACCGAGTACTTTTTATGCCAAATGCTAATAACACGTATAAAAACCAAAACTACATATAAAAATATACTCACAACTAAAGTCAGGAGTTCTAGGAAAACTTCTGATGTCAGCACTCGGCAATAACCATAAAATCTGCATCAGAAAGCAAATTCTTAAAGAATTAAAGGCTGTTCTCAAAATATTGAAAAACGCGTTATGATCACTTGGGCTATATGTTATGAACAACACTGTTTTTATTTCTTAAACAAAACGTTACCTTTCAACTTCAAGAAAGGTGAAGATCAAGCAATCATCAAAAAGCAATATTATGATTGCTAATCTGCAATAACAAACAATATTACGATTATGAAAAAATCATAAAAAAACAAACTGCCGACACAAACTGTTGGATAAAAAAGGGATTATATATATATGGGAAGGCTTAGGGTGGTTGATAAATCAATAAAGAAAATATTAGGGATTTTTTTCTTTTTTCCAACAACATTTGTAAATTGATCATGTTAATGTTTGTTGTTTTTGTAATAATTTGTTTTCTGGGTTGATGTGGTTTTGTGAGGTAGACGATACTGTGTGAGAGAGGGAGGTTTCTTTGTAAAAGAGAAGGGAGGTTTCTTTGTGTATATCATAGATTTCGGAAAAAATTACACGTTTAGTCCCTATGGTATACCCCAAATAACAACTTTAGTCCTAAGTCGTTTTATTACACCACGATACCTATTTTTGAAACCTCAGACTCATTTAGTCCCTATTTTGGATGGGCGTTAGTTCAGTCCGTTAAGTGTTTTGCGCTATTAGTCCTTCGTTAATAATTTTGCACCGTTAGTCTTTATTTTTAAAATATAGTTTTCCCAGTTAGTCCCTCCGTTAAGAATAGTTATCGCTTTTTACGCTTTTGTCCGTTTTATTCGTTTTTGCTCGCTTTTATCCGCTTTCTCCATTTTTTCGTCGTCCGCTTTTTACTTTTAACCTTTCGCCCTGCTTATATATGTTTTTACGTTTTATCCATTTTATACGCTTTTTATCCGTTTCCCGCTTTCACGTTTTATCCGTTTCCATCCGCTTTTCGTTTCGTCCGTTTTTACGTTTTATCCGTTTTTTGTCATTTTTTATCCGTTTCGACCGTTTTATCCGCCGCTCGTTTTACGCGTTTTATCTGCTTTTATCCGTTTCGTTCGTTGTTTATTCGTTTTGCCGGTTCTTTACGTTTTGTCCCTTTCCGCCCGTTGTTGTTTACGTTTTATACCATTTCGTCCGTTTTTCGTTTTTTACGTTTTTCGTTTTATGTTTATCCGTTTCGTTCGTTTTATTCATTACGCTTTTTTTACGTTTTGTCCGTTCGCCCATTGTTTCACGTTTTGTCGGCTTTATCCGTTTCATTCGTTTTATCCGCCGCCTTTATTTTATCTTTTGTCCGATTTTATCCGTTTTCATTCATGTTACCGCGTTTTCATCCGTTTTTATGTTTTATCCTTTTCGCTCGTTTTTATACGCCGCCCTTTACGTTTTCATCCGTTTTACGCTTTTATCCGCTTTATCTGCTTTATATGCCGTCTTTTTTCGTTTTCGCCAGCCATTACGTTTTTTTTTTTTCTTTACGGACGAAAACTATCTAAATACGGACGAAAGCATATAAAACAGAAAAAAAACGTAATTACATCACGAAAAACGTAAAAAAAATGGACGAAAAATATAAAAACAGACAAAACGGATAAAAACGTAAAAAAATAGACGAAAAACGTAAAAAGGGGTGATAACGTATAAAAAACGAACGAAATAGGATAAAAACATAACAAAACGGATGAAAACGGGCGTAAACGGAAAAGCATGAATGAAAACGGATTAAAACGGACAAAAACGTAAAATAAAGGGCGAAAACGGATAAAAACGTAAAACAACGGGTGAAAACAGAAAAACGGACAAAACGTAAAAACCAATAAAACGACTAAACAACGAATCTAAAGCGGATAAAACAGATAAAAACTTAAAAAAATGGCAAAACGTAAAAATGGACGAAACGGATAAAAGCGTAAAAATGGCGAAAACGGATAAAAACAAGCGAGCGGATAAAAGCAGACAAAACGTGAAACAGCAACGAAAGCGGAAAAAATGGTCAAAGCGTAAAAAAAAGCGGTAACGACTAAACAACGAACGCAGCGGATAAAAGCAGACAAAAACGTAAAAAGCGGCGAAAACATAAAAAATGGGCGAAACGAGATAAAAGCGTAAAAGCGGTCAAAACGGATAAAAACATACAAAATGGATATAAACGGACAAAACGTAAAAATGTACGAAACACGTAAAAAGCATTTAAAAGAGATAAAAACATTAAAAATGTATTTAAAAGCGAAAAGCGGGGAACGGGGCTGGCGAAACGAATAAAGCGGACAAAGCGTAAAAACGGACGATAACATATAAAACATACGAAAGGGATAATAAAGTAAAAGCGGACGAAAACGAAAAAATGGAGGAAAGCGGATAAAAGCGAATGAAAGCGGATAAAAGCGGACAAAACGTAAAAAGCGGGCGATAACTATTATTAACGGATGGACTAACGGGAAAACTATATTTTAAAAATAAGGACTAACGGTTGCAAAATTATTAACGAAGGACTAACAACAAGAAACACTTAACGGATCGAACTAACGCCCATCCAAAATAGGGACTAAATGAGTGCAAGGTTTCAAAAATAGGTATCGTGGTGTAATAAAATCGACTTAGCGACTAAAGTTGTTATTTGAGGTTGACTACCACAGGGACCAAACGTGTAATTTTTTCTAGATTTCGTTAATGGGCCTCTCCCTTGGTTAAAAGCACAAAAATTAAACTAGAATTCGGGTTTGGTTTTCGGTTCGGTTTAATTCGATTTGAATTCACTTCAATTCGGTTTTATCAAAAAAACTTTTAACTAAACTAATCGAACCAAATAAATCGAAAAATCTGATACCGAACCGATGAACACCCCTAGCGTTCATAATCGAATACGAATTTGTAGGGATGTTAAGAAATCAGGTAATATTCATCGGCAGTGAAAACCGAAATCAACCAAATCGAAAAAAGCCTAACCAGATTTGTAACTTAACCGAATTTGTTATAACCGAACCAAACATAATGAGTATTCAGTTTTGGGTTTGAAAATGGTTTTGGCAAAATGTAAACCAAACCGAAAAACCGAATTCATATATGTGTGTGTGTATATGATCATACAATAAACTGCATCTTTTTTTCAGAGCTTGCGGAGACACAAGCTGGATACTTCGAAGAACTTCCGAGTGGCCTGAAATAACACAAATAACACACTTGGGTTAGACGGGCCGTAGTGATGGACCCTGCGAACCGACTCTGGCGTGAGAATAAGTCATCCGTGTATTTAAAAGTAATGTATAGTGAGATAAAATGGAAAGGGAATGAGTTACATACCTTAAACAGATGAAATGGGTTGGCTATTTATAGGCAACCCCTAAGAATGATCTAGATTTGTCACATGTCTTAACTGGATTGGTTGAGAGACATCATATTCTATTTAGCGAATAAGAGAGTTACGAGAACGGGCTCCAAAATCGTGCCCACGTGCAACTGTCTACATGAATCGAGAATAAAGAACGATCGTTATCTGTGTAGGGTCTACAAAATATTCCTTTTGTGATTTAGTGTCGGAGCCACAATTTCCTCGGAGGCTATGCTCTGCAGAACGTTGTGCTATGTGGGTTGGACTCTTGCGTATTAGCGGGTTCTTTTACGGTAGCCCATTGGGCTTTACACCAATAACCACTCCAGAGTGCCACGTGTGCAGCATCGGAGGCTAAGCTTCGAGCCGTGAGATGGGTACACCATCTATCTATACTTCTATACTACATAATAATGTATTTAGGACTTTCTATAAAAGGAAGTCTTAAAAATATAAGTCTACACATGTTACTATAATTAGTAATTCATATAATTAAGAAAAGAAGCATAATGTACAACACTTTAATGCACATAATTTTCAAACGTACAAGACAATAAGCATAACGTACACCACTTTAATGCACATATTAAAAAAACAAAACATCACATTAATGCTATTTAATATAGTCAAATAATTAACTGATCAATAAATAAAATTAATACAGTTATTAAAACACCTCTAACATGATAAATACAAATTATCAAGCATATTGTACAACCAAATTAAACACAATTCCTACATTAAATGTCACTAATACAAATAATATTCAAGCCCGAATGGGCAACATGCCAAATGGGCTTGAGCCCGAATGGGCGCAGTTAACGGGCTCGAGCCCGAACGGGCACTGGGTTAAACAAAATTTGAAACCAGAATTTATTGTCAAAAAAACATAATAAAATAAAATACATTATTTACTTAAAATTTTATTTCGGTACTGCCGCAACGCTGGTACCTCGCATTAAATGTCACTAATACAAATAATAAAGCACATTATACAAATATTAAAGCCGGAGCGGACAACGGGCAAAATGGGCTCGAGCCCGAACAGCGTAAATAACGGCTCGAGCCCGAACGAGCTCGAACGGGCACGGGTTAAGTGAAATTCTTGATATCCGTAAATTTATTGTCAAAAAGAACATAATAAACTAAAATACATGATTTAACGAAAAAAAATATTTGAGTCCGCACCGCATGATTCGCGGGTACCAAGCTATATATATAGAGAATATAACTGCTTTTTTCGAGAGAAAAAAGTAAAGTAACTCCCAATGCCGCCTTCCACGGGTTATGGGTACCCAACACCGCTTCCGGTGTTTGGGGAGGTTAAGATGTAGACAGCTTACCCTACCTAAGGTAGAGAGGCGCTCAGCCTAGCAAAGGTAGAAAGGACCTCAGGCCTTTTGTAGGAGTGAGGATCGAACCCGACCTCTCGGTTGAGAGGCAAGAGATGTATTATCGGCATGATTTTAGCTTAAAAATAGTTACCAACATAAATTGGAACGTTACCAACACTAAAGGATTATTTCAGACTCTACATAAATTGGAACGTTACAAGCAGTGAAGTGAACCAAATTTTCAACTCGTATGGTAAAAAAAATCATAATGGGGTCGATACATTTGAAGCTAAAATTGTAGTCATGTGCTCGGATTTATTAGTTCGTAATTATCTGTAAGACTACTCCTTCCGTCTCAAAATTATAGTATATATTTTCTTTTCGTGATGTTTCAAAATAATTGTTTAATTTTTATTTTAAGTAAGAAAAAATAATTATCAGTTACGGATAGCATTAGACCATATTCAAGAAATGGGATCCGTCCACGACATTCCAGCTTGCGTCTCAAGTCTGAAGATAGACAATGAATCATTTCCCTCCTCACATCCGGTTCGGAACCGAACCGGTTAACCGCCCCGACCCGTTTTTTTTTGCGTTGACCTAAACCAGTTCGGGTTTGGCCACTCGTCAAACCGAACCGGTTAACCGAAATGTGCACCTCTAGGCCTCTCCCTTGGTTAAAAGCACAAAAATTAAACTAGAACTCGGGGTTTGGTTTTCGGTTCGGTTTAATTCGATTTGAATTCACTTCAATTCGGTTTTATCAAAAAAAACTTTTAACCAAACTACTCGAACCAAATAAATCGAAAAATCTGATACCGAACCGATGAATACCCCTAGCGTTCATAATCGAATACGAATTTGTAGGGATGTTTAGAAATCAGGTAATATTCATCGACAGTGAAAACCGAAATCAACCAAATCGAAAAAAGCTTAACCAGATTTGTAACTTAACCGAATTTTTTATAACCGAACCAAACATAATGAGTATTCAATTTTAGGTTTGAAAATGGTTTTGGCAAAATGTAAACCAAACCGAAAAACCGAATTCATATATGTGTGTGTGTATATGATCATACAATAAACTGCATCTTTTTTCGAGCTTATGAGACACAAGTTGGATACTTCAAAGAACTTCCGAGTGGCTCGAAATAAGACAAATAACACACTTGGGTTAGACGGGCCGTAGTGATGGACCCTGCGAACCGACTCTGGCGTGAGAATAAGTCATCCGTGTATTTAAGAATAATGTATAGTGAGATAAAATGCAAAGTGAATGAGTTACATACCTTAAACGGATGAAATGGGTTGGCTATTTATGGGCAACCCCTAAGAATGATCTAGATTTCTCACATGTCTTAACTGGATTGGTTGAGAGACAGCATATTCTCTTTAGCGAATAAGAGAATTACGAGAACGGGCTCCAAAATCGTGCCCACGTGCAACTGTCTACAGGAATCGAGAATAAAGAACGATCGTTATCTGTGTAGGGTCTACAAAATATTCCTTTTGTGATTTAGTGTCGGAGCCACAATTTCCTCGGAGGCTATGCTCTTCAGAACGTTGGGCTCTGTGGGTTGGACTCTTGCGTATTAGCGGGGTTTTTTACGGTAGCCCATTGGGCTTTACACAAATAACCACTTCAGAGTGCCACGTGTGCAGCATCGGAGGCTAAGCTTCGAGCCGTGAGATGGGTACACCATCTATATATATAGAGAATATAATCTGTTTTTTTCGAGAGGATCTTACTTAATTCTATATGTGCTAGCTTTGCTAAGAGATGTATTATCGGCATGATTTTAGCTTAAAAATAGTTACCAACATAAATTGGAACGTTACCAACATTAAAGGATTATTTCAGACTCTACATAAATTGGAACGTTACAAGCAGTGAAGTGAACCAAATTTTCAACTCGTATGGTAAAAAAAAATCATAATGGGGTCGATACATTTGAAACTAAAATTGTAGTCCTGTGCTTGGATTTATTAGTTCGTAATTATGTGTAAGACTACTCCTTCCGTCTCAAAATTATAGTATATATTTTCTTTTTGTGATATCTCAAAATAATTGTTCAATTTTTATTTTAAGTAAGAAAAAATAATTATCAGTTACGGATAGCATTAGACCATATTCAAGAAATGGGATCCGTCCACGACATTCCAGCTTGCGTCTCAAGTCTGAAGATAGACAATGAATCATTTACAAGATTTTTTTAATGACAAAAATCCATAAAGTAAAATCTTATTAGTTGGGCAAGTCCAATCAATGTTAATCTTTTTCACCAACATCACTGGTATTAACAACACCACCACCAACAATAACAACTATTTAAAATATTGAGTTGCAATTATATTGAATAGTGTTTAGCATGATTAATAGCTATGCATTATATTTAGTGTCTTTTATTCATTTACTATTCATCACATTATTATAGTGCAAGTCTTAGTGGCAATATTTCAGGACAATTTATTCCAATTTACACTTTTAGTGTAATAAAGTACAATTATTATTGCTAATATTGAAGATGCTCTAATTGCAAGCAGTAGCTAAAAATATTTGTGCTTCAACTTTGTTTTAAAATCGTGAGCCGTTTAAACACATTTAAACTAGGTTCTAACTTTTTTATGGTAGGTTGACTAAGCGTAAATGGGGATTTATTTTGCACTTCCCGATTTCTTATACTGTTTGATACTCAATACATGTAACAAATTACATGCAGAGACGGACCAAAGATTTTTAAAAGGGTGTTGCACAATTTTTTTTAATGATTATAAGTACTAATGTTGCCTTATAAAATTTTTTAGGTAAAATCGCGGTTGACACGCCAAAAAAGACATATTTTACCAAAAATTTACACTTCGTGACCAAAAAGTGGGTGTAGCCCGTGCCACACCCGGCTCTTATGTGGTCCGTCCATGATTACATGTTTTAATAAAAAGCTAAAGAAAAGTGCATGAGATATATTGGTAAAATGTATGGTACATTTTCATACAATTTGAGAAAGAAAGACAAAAAAAAAAAAAAAATGGTTGAAACTAGACTTTATTGTAAAATCTGTCCATCTCAACATTCACAAACTGTGTATCATCTAGAGTAAGTAAATGGTTTCTTATACGTTTGCAACAACAACGAAGAACACACCACGCTAACTGAAGAGGCAGCCATACAAGCACCCGCCAACCACGGTGGTAGCCTAATTCCAATAAACGGAAACAAGACCCCAGCCGCAACAGGAACGCCAAGCACATTATACCCAAGTGCCCAAACATAGTTCAAATATATTCTAAAAATCGTCTTCTTAGATAAATCAATAGCAGTAATCACGTCTTCTAAGTTACTTTTAATCAGCACTATATCAGCAGCCTCAATAGCAACATCTGTCCCAGCCCCTATCGCCATACCAACATTAGCTGCAACGAGTGCAGGTGAATCATTTATCCCATCACCTACCATTGCGACAGTTAGTCCTTTTGATTGCAAGTCCTTGATCTTATCAGCTTTTCCTAAAGGATCAGTTTCGCCAAAACTTTTTCAATGCCTATTTCGCGCTATAGCTCGTGCAGTTGACCAGTTATCGCCTGTTACCATTATGGTTTTAATGTTCATTGAATGTAAATAAGATATGACCCGTGAAGCTTCTGGTTTAACTGGATCAGTAACTGCAACTGCACCGGCTATTTTGTTATCTATTGAGAAAAGGACACATGTGCGAGCTAGTTTTTCATTTTCTGAAAAGTAGTTTTGGGCTTCCGGGGTGATGTGGATGTTGAATGATGTCATTAGTTTCTTGTTACCGATGAGAACAGTTTTAGTTCCTAGTTTGCACTCGACCCCAGCTCCTGGGTGGACTTGGAAGTCTATTACTGATAAAGCATTGGGTGGTTGGATTTTGTTGTTTGGTAATAGGTGTTTGGCGTGGTTGACAATGGCTTTTGCTATTGGGTGTTCGCTATTTCCCTATAAACAAACCAAACATGTATCATAAGTTGGAATTCATATAAATCAAACCTACATATGCTAATTTTGTTATGGCTAAAAGCTAAAATTGTCATATATTTAGTTGACCGTTTTAAGATAAAACATATTATGAAAATATAAACCGACTCTCATAAGTCACAAGTAAATGAGTATGAGTTGCCACATGTATCAAGTTAGAAAGTAGAAATATCAACCTACCTCTACAGCAATTGCGGTATTACAGAACTCCTCCACTGAGATTCCAGAAAAGAGTACTGCGCTAACAACTTCCGGCTTTCCAACAGTTAATGTTCCTGTTTTATCGAATACAACTGTATTAACCTACAAATGACAACAGTGTGAGATTGAAACGATACCATGCATGCTATGGTTTGGTTCATGATTTTAAATGTTGAAGTACCTTGTGTGCCTTTTCTAGTGCATTTCCACCTTTAATGAGTACACCTTGTGATGCACCTTTACCAGTGGCAACCATAACCGCAGTCGGTGTGGCTAGACCCAAAGCACATGGACATGCTACAACAAGAACCGAGATACCAAACTGTAATGCGAGCTCAAACTCATCCATTGCTTTCGGTATCCAACTTTTTGGGTAGATTCCAGCCACTCCAGGAATGAACCATCCTAAAAACGTCACAATAGCAGCCACAACCACCTGAGATATAAAATATATATTAAATGTTGTAAACTGTTGAATTACTAAACATTAGGATCTCAAACACTTACGGTGGGTACAAAGACCTTCGAAATCCGATCAGCTAGCTTTTGAACCGGAGCACGTGCAAGTTGAGCGGCTTCAACTATTTGAACTATTTGCGAAAGTGCTGTCTCGGAACCAACATGAGTGGCCTTGATCAGTAAGCACCCGTTCTCATTCACAGTGCCACCAATAACCTGTTTGCAGTTTCAGGAATCCTTAGTAGCTTAAATGGCTTATAGATGATGCAATTTGAACTTGTTTACTTGTGTAAAGGTCAAGTGAGGTTATGTGGTTATGTTATAAAGGTAACAGGTTACACGTGCATAAAAGAAGTTGACGAAAAAGTTCACGAGCAAAATTTTACCTGAAGTGAATTTATTGACAAGTACAACCTTTGTGTTTTCAAAAGCGAGATTATTGAGAAAGGGTCATGCTAATAATCGACCTAACCTTAGTGCTATTATTAATAACTAAGGGCTATGTTTGGCATTCTCTTAATGAAAACAATCTTTTGGATGAATAGAAAGATTAAAATATATATGGACTAAAAGTGACTCGGGTCAACTAAATATTACCCAAACTTGTATAAAAACTTACCGGTTTTAACCTGTTGCCCCACCCTCCCATTTTGCCACCGCTAGTTTCATTAACAAAGAGTAAAACAAGACATACCTTGTCGCCACTTTTTTTAGCAACAGGTGTCGCTTCTCCTGTGATCATACTTTCATTCACATATCCCTGTCCATCAACAACTATACCATCAACAGGAAACTTTGAGCCAGGAAAGATCTTTAATACATCGTTTCTTTGTATAAGCCGTGTGCTAATTTCTGTCTCTGAAAGAATATTTCCTTCATCGTTCATTGTCAGTAAGCAAGCTGTATCGGGAGCAAGATCTATAAGCTTTGCTAATGCATCAGATGTCTTTCCTTTGGCCCTAGATTCCAAATATTTACCTAGAAGAATAAACGATACCAACATTGTACTCGTTTCAAAAAAATCTTGTCCCTCAAATTTATCCGAAAGCAATGCTTTTATTAATGTGTATACGGAATAAAAGTATGCAGCGTTAGTTCCAAGTGCAACCAGAACATCCATATTGGCAGATCTTCGTTTGAGCGCGTGGTATGATCCCACATAAAACCTGAACAATAATTTATAAAGCATTCATAATAAACATTGGAGTGAGAGGAAACAGAACCACAATCAAAATAATCCAATATGACCAACTCAAAGCAAAACTCAAAATGACAGCCACAATTGACCCATACTCATCCTAAGAAACAATAACGATAAGCATAGTACATAAGAAGAGAAAACTTTCATTACCTTCGGCCAATGAGGAACTGAACCGGTGTGCATAAAAACCATCTTAAAACCATGCCGATAGTAAGCATATTATGAATTTTGTAGCTTAACCAATTTCCATAAGGTGGAGTCATTGGCAGTACCATTGAGAACATAAAACCGAACTGAAAATAGGCAACCCAAAAGAACTGATTTCTATAGGTTTTATCTCTTGGTTTCTATCAGTGTCTCGTTGTTTTTCCGGGATGTATAAACTTGCTTGATAACTGGAGCCCATGTTACCATCTTGAATGAATGATATGATTGACCTTGGACCAGTCAAATCCGGATCATAACTAACAATCACCACGGCTTTGTTTGTATCCATTTCGACATGATTGACACCATTTAGGAACTCTACTGATTGCTTGATCGTAGCCATATCTTGTGGAGATACGATACCTTCTATTTTTATTTGTACTTTGTTTGCTTCATGTTCGGTTCCTACAAGATCAGCTCCAAATCCAGCATCTACAACTGCTTTAATGATTTGAGTTGTGTTGGTGACATTTGGATCGTAGTTTATCTTTGCTTCTTCAAGAGCTAAACCAACGACAGCCTTTTTGACTCCTTCAACTGTTAATAAAGAGCTTTCGATTGATTCGGAGCAACTTGTGCATGACATTCCCTTAATTTTGAGACGGCATACTGCTATGTCTTGCTCTAGAAATTCCGTTACTTTAAATCCTGCTGCTTCAATGGTATCTTTGATTGTTTTTGCCTATAATTTACATACTACTGTCAGAATCAATTTTGTTACTGCTAAACTGATTATCTGATGCGCAAATAATCGAGCAATATAAAAACTGATTATGGTGAATGATTTAATTATTACCATCATAATCACTTTTTAAAAGCAATTCTAAAACCGAAGGAATAACTAAGTATGACTTACACTAACAAGTTTTGATACATATTTGACGACAGCTTGGCCTTGAAGTGGTGACACTGTGATGCTCACGATGCCGTTCAGCTTCTGAAGCACAGTTTCGATGGACGTTGAACATGATGCACATTCAACTCCCCCAATTTTAAACATAATGGTTGTAACAGCTTGATCCACTTTATGAATTGACGTTGAACTATCTAGCTGAACAGCATTAGCTTGTTCCAAAAAAGGTATAATCATATCATCCATATAATTGGTTCCCATTCCTCAAAAACTCTACAATGATGAACAACAAATAATCGTATAAATGAGTTCCAATGAAACGGGCTTGCGACATAGTCAAATAGTGTTTGATGTGATTTGCCGTAAAATGAATGATTTAATTATTATCATCATAATCAGTTTTGTTGCTACTAATCCACGGCTATATTTCAATATCGAATAAAGTCTAAATATATGAAAAATCATACTCGGTTTCGCTATATCCAGACTCTAGAAATTTGCTACATAAGAGGCTACAACTTGACAGCAAAATACTCAGATAATCATTTTCAAATTTCAATACACAATGTTAAACATAATTAACTCAGCATTTTGTCATAAAGTCTACATGCTCGCCAATCACAATACATATAAAACCCTAAGAGTGGTGGGTGCACTTGCACCATATAAGCTTTATAGGCATCGGCACGTCAGCATGTACCCTATAACACTCCCATAACATTAACACCTCCCAATAAAATTCCTATAACACACCACAAAAATCACTCCAAAAAAAAAAAAAAAAAAAACGCATAATAACATAAGGTAGAGTGGATGGCATCGGTACCTATAACATGATGGGGCGGTGCAATATAAGTTTTATATGGGTGCCATAGGTGCCAAAATGGCGCCTATAAGCCTATAACACTTCATCAAGCACTGCATTGTGCCCTCTAACATTTAGCGTCTTATAGCTTTATGAATACAATCACCAAAATCTATTGTTTCGGTGCTAACTTAACGGTAACAAGTAAAAACAAATATGTTTAAAAGCATGTAAAGACTGAGTTGCTAATTAAGTTATTAATTAGTACTCAATGTAAACTTCTATAGTCAATGAATCAAATACATAACTAATGCAAAATATAATGATAATCACATGAACAAACAAAAATTACCTATTATCGTGGTGATCTAGGGTTTTGAGGGCAGTGGGAATTCAAAAAATGGTTTATGAGTGAATATTTATATAGGCAACCACAAAGTGTCACTCTTCAAAAAGACCGCGCAATTGTTTTGTGGTAGGTTTGGTTTTATAAAGTTGGTCTTTTTAAAAGTTTCTTTGGTAACTTTTTTTTACCATTTAGCCGACTAATTCACGAAGTTATCATCTAGGTACAGGGGCGACTCATAACTCTAGCCACTAGATGCACACAATTTTTTCACGAGTATAAAGAAAATAAAAATGAACTAGAATGTTCGATTTCACTAAAACGGATAAACAAATTAAAAAGACATGTATTTTTTTGACATATTACTTGACTAATTAAATAAGACAGACATGTATTTGTGTGACATAAAATTTCGAAGTCATGTTCTATCTAAATCCTGTAGCATTTACTTTGAGGTCAACGAGTCGAGTTCACTTCCGAGAGCAAATTCCATGTTAATGAACAAGTTTAGTAAGTTTAATACTTTATTAAAAGCAATAAAAACTTTATGAAAAATGTAATATCTCTTTTTGGCTTCCATCGGCATGGGGAGGTATTGGGGATGGTCTTCTTTATCTTTATCAAAACGCCATTTCCACCCAAAAAGATGATAATAATGATCACTTTATTTTACACATGCAACTTTTTCTTTTCCTTTTAACAAATCTACTACTACTATGATATTCTTTTGAGGTTTTATTATCCAAACTTCTTTTGGCATTGTCACTTACTGACGACGTATATGCCCCTTCGGTCCAACGCCGAAGGGACCGATACTCTTAGCCGAAGGGCGATACTCTAATGCAACAGTCCAAGGCTAATAGTACGACGATAGGTCATCCGTCCGAAGGACACGCTGACCTGACAGTATTTTGGCATCTAGCCTGGATACACTTTGTCTCATCCCCGTGGATGTCGGACATGACCCTGTGGGTGATTGTCGGGTGCGTTGTCGGGGCGATGTCGCCCGACATCATTGACGGCCCCATGAAGCACGATGCACCTGGGACCGAGACGGTGACATCAGGTAGTATAAATACGCATACAATATTTGGGAATAAGGTATCATTTTCTCACACACACATTTATACTATATCTTTCGGTAAAACACATACTTACTCTTACGCCGGAGTCGGGTCCTGGGATAACACCCGGGGCGAGACTAACGCGTCGTTCATCTTAGCAGGTATCTAGAAGGCTTATTCCTAAGGCTGAAAGATAACTGCAACAACCCACAAAAAATTACTTCGACATTGGCGCCATCCGTGGGACCCGCATTCAATCTACTAGAGCTATAGGATGACGGGTTCGACACCACCAGAAACTTCAGGAGGAAGTTCCACACCATTGACGAGGGAGCAGTTAGAAGGGTACGTGACTGCTCTTAAGTCAATGATAAAAGAACATAATAGCCGGAGGGACACCGTTGAGCCACTACGATTGGACTTCGAAGACGAAACGACTCTTGATAAGGACGAGCCGACGAATAAGAAGAAGGAAATAGTTACGGGGAACAAAGTGAAAGACGAAGACCTGGCGAAACCTTTCAAAGAAGTCTCGAAATCTCCGTTCAGTAGACGAATCATCGAGTTTTCCGCTCCGGAACACAAGATGCCCACCCACATCAAGCTGTACGATGGGTCCACGGATCCCCAAGACCATCTCAACAGATTTACCGGAGCCGCGGGACATGGAGAGTGGCCAATGCCCGTATGGTGCCGCATGTTCCAACAAACGTTGGAAGGAAAGGCCAGGGGATGGTTCGATGGGCTACCGCCGGGGAGCATAGACGAATGGGCAGCTTTCAAGGATCAGTTCGAGGCTCGTTTCTCCTTGCACAAGGCTTGTGTCAAGGACCCTACAGAGATCGCCAAAATAGTAAGAAAGGCTAACGAAATGCTTCCGGAGTTCAAAGAAAGGTGGACCACTGAGACAGGATTCATACAGGGAGCTCCAGAGATCATGAGGATCTCCTCGTTCATGAACGGATGCAAATGCCCCGAGTGGCCAAGCGGTTCGCCGACACGATCCCTAAGACTGTGGAGGAGATGATGATTGTGGTCGACGACTTTGTAAGGTCGGAGGAAGCTTTTGCCAAGACCGAATCGCCTTGAGGGGAACACTATGATACAACCAGAAGAGCCTCAACTGGGCCCTTCCGAAAGGACGAAAGGGCCGTCAGAGGTCACTACGGAGGAGATAGGAAGAATGAAGGACGACATGCATACTCAGGAAGAGATCGGGGAAGTTCACACCGCCACGGTGACAGGTCGGCTCCTTATGCGCCCCATCGCGGTGATCACCTGAACCGAGGCAACCCCCGCCTAACCTTAGATTCACTTATAAAACCACCAAAAGAAATCTTAGCCACTGAGCACCAGCTGCGTCTACCTCCTCCAAAGCCAATGCGTGATCCCCCACGCAAGGAGAATCAAGATAAGTACTGTGATTATCATGGAGAAAAAGGGCACTACACAAATGACTGCTATAAGCTCAAAAGACAGTTAGAGTCAGGGAAGCTGAATCACCTGGTCAGGGATCTCAGGCAAAAGGGAAGGAGAGAACCCCCAAGGAATGACGCAGGAGCTAAAGACAAAGTCATCAACATGATCCGAACCTGGCCCGAACGAAGGAAGAGGAAGTCATCGGAACAAGAGGAAAGGTGGATGAATGTACCTATAACGTTCCCTCCTCTCCCCGACGGAGATGTGTCGGATGATCCTCTCATAGTTGAAGCCACGATGGAAGGGTACTTAGTAAGGAGAGTCTTTGTAGATGAAGGAGCCTCGGTGGAGGTAATGTTCGAACACTGCTTCAACAACCTGCCTCATGAGATAAGGACTCGAATAAACAGACACGCATGATCCGCTTTGGGATTTCTTTGGACAGTGACACGCCCTGGGAAAAATCGAATTAGATGTATCATTCGAGATGAGGGTTGTCTGAGTAAAGGTCGGGATGAAGTTCACGCTATTCGAGCACCGCCACCATATAATGTCATCTTAGGAAGGACCGGATTGAAGATCCCGCGAGCCATACCTTCCACGATCCATTCCATGATGAAGTTCCCAACCCCTCAAGGAATTGCCACGTTGGTCACTCGTTCCGCCATCATTTCGGAATGTAGGAGATTGGAAATATTGCGAGACTATCGTCCGGAGCAAGATAAGGAAGAAACAGCATGAGAGAGGTGGGTTTAACGGAGAAGTGGCGATCAACCCGCCTTCCCGCAACAAGCAAAGGACGATAGGAGGTGCACTATCCGTTGAGGGCAAACGACGCCTCAAAGAGCTGTTACAAAGGAACATCGACATATTCGCATGGGAACCGGCGGATATGACAGGAGTCCCCAGAGGGATCATAGAGCATACTCTGAATGCCAACCCTTCGATAGACCCGGTATGTCAAAAACGCCGAATGTTGGCGGCGGATCGGAGTCAGGCAGTCACAAAGGAAGTAGAAGAATGGATCAAGGCCGGCATCGTCAGGCCGGTGAAATACCCTACCTGGATATCCAACCCTGTTCTGGTAAAGAAGTGTGATGGAAGCTGGCGTATGTGTATTGACTTCAAGAACATCAATTCCGCCTGTCCCAAAGATTATTACCCCTTGCCGGAGATCGACTGGAAGATCGAGTCGGTCATGGGGTATAAATACAAATGTTTCTTGGATGCTTACAAAGGGTATCACCAGGTACAAATGGCAAGGGAGGACGAAGAAAAAATGTTCTACATCGAGCAAGGAACCTCATCATACACCAAGATTCCATTCGGCTTGAAGAATGCCGGAGCCACCTATCAACGGATGATAGACTCCGCTTTCCAGTCACAGATAGGGAGAAACCTTGAAGCATATGTGGACGACATGGTCATCAAGAGCAGTGAAGAGCAGGGAATGCTAGCGGACATAGCGGAGACATTCGACAACCCCCGGAAGATCAACATGAAGTTGAATCCTAAAAAATGCTCTTTCGGAATGGAGGAAGGAAAATTCCTAGGGTATATGGTAACTGATAACGCTACACGCGTCGTTCGGGGTCAAGGAAACTTCCTTTTCTTCGAGCAAGTTTTATAACACCCTAGGCAAAGTGAACCTAATCGTTGTAGTGTAGTAATTAGGGTAAGCCACGGTATTGATATCGCTCTCTGGGGAATAGGAATGCTAGTGAGAAGTTACTACGCTAAGGTCGAGGTCGAGGAAGATTATTTTGTATTTTTATATTTTTTAGAAATGGAAAAGGTACGAATCTCGGTATTGGATTTGGGGGTTGGTATTGCTACCGATTACTCTACTATTATCTAATTATCTAAGCTAAGGTTGTGATAGTCTATGTCTAATTGATGTGTACTGTATGATAGTTTAAAATGTGTTTACTTAGGTTTTACTACCCTTAATTATCTCCTATTGATGGTTGATTTGTCACGTCCTTATTCCTAGTCACAAGATTCTAAGGCTATAGGCGTGCTTATTTCCTAACTCTTTGAAATTACCAAAGGGTCTTGTTTACAAATCCTCTAGTGATTTATAGGCGCCTACTCTACGGTTGTCCTTGAATACTTTATCCTACAATTACCTAGATAATTATATTCTAAAGTTCACAAAGAAATTCCAAGCATTAAGTACACAACGAATAATCTAGCGCACTCTAGATCATTAGTCAACTAAGATAAGTATCAACCAATCAATATTCAATAATTAAGTTTCATATTCCTAAGCAAACACACAAATAAATTAGCGGACATGGAGAACATGCAAGCATACACACAAATAATCAAAGACATAATTGAATTAATGAAGTAAATACTTATCTTGATGTATAATAGGGTTTAGAACCTAAAATATCGCACAAGAAAGCCTTGGTTCGGTTTTAGGTTTTACCCAAAAGACTACACACAAAAACCGAAAAATTCGGATTCTATATATAAGATTACATCGCGACGGCGCCACCTTATGTTTCGTGACGCCCGCCGTGTCGCCGCTATTAGGGTTTCGTCTTGGCCACGTAAACCTTTCGACGGCGTCACCTTATGACCGTGACGCCGCCCCTTCGACTCGACGCCCGTCTTGGCCGCATCTAGGCCGCCCGAGTAACGACGGCCTACCTTTAGAACCGACGTCGTCCCTTGAAAACATGTAATTTTTTCCTCCGAGCCGTCATAAAATGCCTTCCCGACGGCGTCGCAGATATGCAATGACGCCGTCGCCTTATGTTTCAAGCAGCCTTTGAGTGTCTCGATTCGACTTTGGCCATTTTCTTCAGATATTCGCCTTTTAGGTCCAAATAAGCATCATTCCAAAGATTTTGCCTTCAAGAGACCTAAAAAGTGAAAAGGAACGATATTAAGCAATAACGGATACAAAAGTGATCGAATAAGGGCTTAAATGACCCCTCAAAAAGGTACCTTTTAAAACCTTATCAGTAACTTCAGAAGGAATTCGGGCAAACCCAAAGAAGACGAAGGCAATAATGGACATGCAATCACCGAGGACCCTGAAAGAAATGCAGAGCCTCAGCGGAAAGTTGGCGGCACTCAATCGTTTCTTGGCTCGTTCGGCTGAAAGATCCTTACCGTTTTTCGATACACTCAAAAGCATCACTAAGGAGAATAAGGAGGAGTACCGGTGGACGGAAGAGGCAGAATCGGCATTCCAAGAGATGAAAAAGTTGATAACGGATCTTCCCTCACTAACAACACCAGCGGCAAAGGAAACACTGTACGTGTATCTAGCGGCCGCGGAGGAAGCGGTCAGCGCGGTTCTCCTCACAGAAAAAAAGGGAAGACAATTACCAGTCCGTTATGTAAGTCGAACACTCAACGAAGCCGAGAGGAACTACGCCCCGATCGAGAAACTAGCACTGTGTCTGTTACACATGTCAAGAAGACCGGAGATACTCAAGCACACCCTATAAAGGTAATCACGACCAACCAATAAAGCGGATCCTCAACAAGCCGAAGCGTCCGGAAGTTAGCTAAGTACTCGGTGGAGTGGGTGCATACAACATAACCCACGAGCCCCGAACGCAATCAAAGGTCAAGTGTTAGCGGACTTCCGCCTAAGCTCCATTGGAGAAAACAATGACAAGTACTTCAATCGACTGCGGTGAAGAAGAAGGAGGAGGGGAAATGGCTTTTGTACACGGACGGAGCATCCAATAATAAAGGCTCCGGAGCGGGTCTCGTGCTAATCAATCCAGAGGGAATGGAATTCACTTATGCCATCCGGCTTGAGTTCGACATCACTAATAACGAAGCCGAATACGAAGCACTACTGGCGGGGTAAGGATGGCGGAGAGTATGCAGGTTCGTAGCCTTGAGGTCCGGGTGGACTCTAAGTTGGTGGCTAATCAGATAAATGGGGATTATGTGGCGAGTCACGAAAGTATGATCAAGTACCTAGCAAAGGCAAAGAGTACATAGCTAGTTTTGAAAACTTCACCATCCGAACATCCCAGGGGTCGAATCAAAAGGCGATGTCCTTAGTAAACTAGCCACGGCCGCTTTTGACCACTTGACGAAGGAAGTACTAGTGGAGGTGCTAAGGGAAAGATCGACGGAAAGCAAGGAAGTTAATAATGTCGTTGAAGAAGAAGGAGACAACCTGGATGACCCCTATCATTCGATTGTCGAGGAAGGAATTTGGCCGGAAGACCCTAATGAAGCCCGCAACCTAAGGATGAAAATCAGCCAATATGTCATAGAAGATGGTATACTCTACAAGAAAGCCTATTTGGTACCCATGATGAGGTGCGTGGGCCCCCTACAAGCAAACTACGTTATAAGAGAGATTCACATGGGAGCTTGTGGGATGCATTCCGGTCCCCGCTCGGTCGTGGCGAAGGCCATGCGGCAAGGATACTACTGGCCTACAATGCACCGGGATGCTAGAAACGAAATAATCAAGTGTGACTCCCGCGGATCCATTCCCAGCACCACGCCTTCCAAAACCAAGTCGACACCCATCATGGCTCCATGGCCCTTTACCAATGGGGCATGGACATAGTGGGACCTCTACCACCGGCACCGGAAGGTCAAGTTCCTCTTAGTCGCCATCGATTATTTCACAAAGTGGATGAAGCCAAACCACGGCAAAGATCACAGGAAAGATGTCACGAAGTTCGTGTGGGATAACATAGTGTGCCGCTTGGTCTCCCCGTCATCGTCGCTGCATAATGCTAAGCAATTCAGACAACCCTTCAAAAGTCGGTGCGAAAAACTCAGCATCAAGCAGATTAATACAGCCGTGGCCCATCCACAAGCCAACGGACTGGTAGAAAGGGCCAACAAGAGCTTGATGGAGGGAATCAAAACAAGGTTGGGACGTGCAAAAGCCGGATGGGTGGACGAGCTGCCGAATGTCCTTTGGGCACACAGGACATCCATCAAGACTAGTAATGGAGAAACACCCTTCAGCCTCACCTACGGAAGTGAAGCGGTCATACCGGCAGAAATAGGCATGCCAACATACAGAGTAAGGCGGATAAGGGAAGGGATCGAAGAGGAAGATTCCCGTCGAACTGTAGAACAAAATGAAGAAGATATCCGTCTCAACCTGGACATGCTACAGGAACGAGGGGAAGAAGCCGCTGTGATGGAGGCTCGATACAAAACGAAATTGGAAAAGTACTACAACCGGAAAGCACGGCTGGTTTCCTTCAAGCCAGGAGAGTTCGTGTATCGAAAAAACGAGGCCAGCAGAGCCGAAGATCAAGGCAAATTGGGACCAAAGTGGGAAGGGCCCTATCGGATCAAAGAGGCAAATCTCAACGGCTCGTACAAGTTGGAAACTTTGGATGAAGAAGAAGTGCCCCGAAAGTGGCACGCCATGAATTTGAAGAAATGTTTTCTTTAAAAAAATATGCATTGTAAGCCTACGGGCATGAACTACTTTATTTTCACTCTCAGTAAGCAATATATTCCCCTACCTATGACGGAGGAGGAAAATTTTCCGTGATCATATCTCATGCCTAAGGGACGGACCGACGGAGATTAGCTACCTCCGACCGCGCATCCAAAAACCCCCTAATTAAAATTAATTTACCCCCGCAAGTGCAATGACACTAGGGAAGGCCACATACCATTCGGTAGGCGACTGCATACCCCCGAATAATGCTAAGACATTAAGGGATGAGCCGAGGCATATGTTCCCAAACGGCACGCAGATACCCCGGAGGCGTGACGACGCCTGTGGATGAGCCACTGTATATTTACCACCGCGAAAACAATACCCCAAAAATGCTAAGTCATTAGGAAGGCGCAAAGACATTTGCTCACGGGCGTAATTTAACGTCGAAAGTGCCAAGACATTAACAAAAACACAAGGCGTACACAAGAATATACATACAAAAAATTGGGGTCCGTATGTACGGACGACCCCGCCTAAGCATAGATAATGATAAACATTGTTCGACATAGCATACAACCACAGAAGTACTAAAAAGATATCCAAGATTACATACGAAGACAAATTAAATTGTTCAAATACATCAATGCTAAGGCACGCATGCCCAATAATAACGACCTTGTCCGACACTAAGATCCTCCGGAGGTGCCAGCCCCAGGAGTAGCTCCGGTTCCCTCGGGAAGCATATTCATCAAGTCTGCAAGGGGAAGGTGATAAGATCGCTTGATCTTCTCAACGTAAGGAAAGGACCTTAAGAACATCTCATCATAGGCAGTCACAAAACCCTTAACTGCTTGCATGTCAAAGTCTTTCTGATTAGCAAGGATCCCCGCGACCTCCTCATCGCTACGACCGACCTTAAGACCATCCAAATAACCAGAATCTATAGCGGCATTAAAGACGCTTCCCCAAGCTTGCTGGTACTCATCACTCCCATGTAAACGCCGAATGACCGCCGGAATCAACTCTTTCACATAGTTGAACCTAACGATCTCCTCATGACCAACGCTCACGGCAAGCTTCTCAACATCAGCTCTTAAAACCGCAGCTTCCTTCTCAGATTCGTCCAGCTCCTCCGCCTTTCTCTTCAAAGCTTCTTCCAACAATCCCACCTTCTTCTCCCTCTCCTCATCTTTAATCATTAATTCATTCAGCTCCCTCTCCAAAACAGCCAGACGAGAACTCATCTCCTCTTCCTTCCGGCCGCAGTCATTATGAGATGCTTGGAGGGCTTGATTGTCTTGAGCAAGTTTTTGATTAACCTCCATTTGAGCCCGGAGACTGTTTTGAGCTTCGGAAAGCTGAGAGTCGACGCTACAGCAGGTGGAATGAGCTTTGTAGAGATCCGCATAATGATGATTCAAGCGTTTGAACCTCTTGAACACATCCGTAATAGCCATAGTCCCATGACATAACTCGAACCATCCTCTATACAAGGCCCTGTCATCAGCCAAATCCTCTTGCTCCGCCAAAATAAAAGGAGGGGCTAGGTTACTCATCATATCCCGGCACTGTGTAGCGTCATTCAAGGTGGTGTTAATCGGCAAGCTCCAGCCAGGAATGAACGGTTCCCCAGAACCCATTCGGCCAAACCCACCTGCAAAAGGAAGGCAGACTTACAAAGTTAAAAAGAAGGAAACCCCGAAGTAAGCAAAGCAGTTGCAAGGTACCTCCGACGAAGGTGCTAGCCTGGGCGACACCGTGAACATCCGCCACCGTCTCACTCGTTCCAGCTTCTAATAAGAAAAAATGAATGATGAAGAGATGAAAAAATGATGTGATAATGTCAGATACATCACAAGCTTAAAAAGCATACCTTGACCGGAGGTATAAGGAGTGGTCCCAGCAACGACGGGAGGATCCTCCAGTGAAGTGGCCTCCGAGCCACGAGGACCAGCATCCTGATCACCCCCACCGCCACCCACACTTCTTTGCTCGGTGTCATCCGCAACGTCTTCGGGCATCACTGTATTTATGGGCGACGCGGACCGAGTTCGTTGAGAATTATCCGGGCTCGACGATAGATCGACGGAAGGAGTATTGGGTCTTCTCCTTTTTAGCAGGGACGAGGGTCCGGTCGTTCGCTTCTCTTGCTGTTTCCTCTTCTTTCCTTCGCTTTCAAGACGGCCGGATCGGCCTTTTCCACAATATGTTGCACCGGCCAGCTCCGAACCCGCTTCCTCTTCCAAAGGTTGGGTTACATCTTTGTGGTATCTCCGCCTCCTCAGCAAGAGAGCACCCTTCCCAATCTTGACCCATGATCGGACCTCAAACGCAAGTAACGCGACATTGTAATAACTGCGCAAAGTAAGAAAACATGGGCAAAAAAAAAAAAAAAAAAAAAAAAAAAGGGAAAAGATGTTTGCATACCATTCTTCTCTATATCCTTAAACTCCGGACGAAAGCCAGAATGCTTCCAGGCCTTCGTCAACCCAACTTCATACAAAAGACCCGAATGAATAGGCCTAAGCTCCACTATCCCCTCACACAACTTCGCTACATCAGCGTCCAAGTAGCCCCCCGAAGGAGCATCATCCGAAACACTAGAATCCGGATGCCTCCAAGGCATTGCATCTGGGATTGCCTTCCGGTCTATCAAAAAGAAATTATCTTTCCAATTCTTCAAACTCGAACAAGTTTCCTTAAATATACGCCCCGGAGAATTCCCCCCGGTCCGACTAGCAAAAGAGAACCAGTGTCCCTGTTTGTTCAACTTATAGAAAACTCGAAATAGATTCACGGTCGGCTCAATCTCAAGGCTCCGACAATATATTTCAAACATAACAAACTGTTCAGGCCCGATGGGCACAAGTTGTGATATGTGAACCTTGAAATACTTTATCACCCTAAGAAGAAAGGTAGAAACGGAACTCGTGACTCCGAAAACGTAGCAACGCTTCATACAACCCAATAGCATCCTTGGCGACTTATCCATAGTAAAATCTATCGGAGGTAAACGGGATGGAGGTCCATAGAATCCCATAATCATTAATGAGGCCTTCCACTCCCTTCGGAAAGCACGGAGGAGTATATATGCATGTCCGACTTTGGAACAAGGTCGGATGCCGGATGATCTGAACCGAAGGCCGGATGCTCTGAACCCGAAGCCATAGAATATCGAGAAGGCAACGCAAACAGAAACGAAATAAAAGGAAAAGTGACGCACCTGAATCTCGCCGGAATATTCGAAAACAAACAGTAATAAAGATGAGTAGAGTGAAAATTTATGAATGAAGGTAAAAGAACTTATATAGGCAAAGGAAGTGGGGACACAAAACGTCGCGTCGTGTCAGAAGGGGACGAATCTGAACCGTCAACGGGTACCATCTGCCACGTGGCACGATCCCACGGAAAACGGTATATATTATTTTGACTCGTTTTCACCCAATGAGCTTGGGCCCATTGCCCAAAACGAAGCCCATAAAGCCAGAACTCGCCAAGTCACTCCGAATGAAACTAACGGACAACTATATTAAGTATCACGTCACTTGTCAAACACAAGTAACATGATACTGGGGGGACATGACGACGTATATGCCCCTTCGGTCCAACGCCGAAGGGACCGATACTCTTAGCCGAAGGGCCCGATACTCTAATGCAACAGTCCAAGGCGAATGGTACGACGATAGGTCATCCGTCCGAAGGACACGCTGACCTGACAGTACTTTTGGCATCTAGCCTGGATACACTTTGTCTCATCCCCGTGGATGTCGGACATGACCCCAGGGACAGTGTCAGGGACAATGTCAGCTCTGACATCATCGACGGCCCCATGAAGTACGACAGACCCAGGGACCAGACAGTGACATCAGGTAGTATAAATACGCATACAGTATTTGGGAATAAGGTATCATTTTCTCACACACATTTATACTATACCTTCGTAAAACACATACTTACTCTCACGCCGGGTCGGGTCCGGGATAACACCGGGCGAGACTAACGCGTTGTTCATCTTAGCAGGTATCTAGAAGGCTTATTCCTAAGGCTGAAAGATAACTGCAACAACCCACAAAAATTTACTTCGACACTTACATTAGTGTGAGAGGCGGACCCGGAACCTATACTTACCGGGTGCAAATTAAAAAATATATAAAAGAATTAGGAAGTTATCAGGTTTATTTTGGAAAAAAAATCAGGTTTTTTCGACAAAATTTAATGATTTTTTTTCCCTAAAATTTACACTATGTGAATTTAATCCATGTGGTCCCTTCAACCCCGCGAACCCCATGTCTTCAATAAGGTGACCCAATAGGAGATTCAATCCCTCATTTTTCCCGCCACGCCGCCTTTTTCTCTCTCAAATGACCTTGAGCGATTAGTGCCCCAAGTAAGGCGACCAAGTTCATTTTATTTTGATTTTATTTTATTTTTATTTAAAAACACATTTTAACACAAAATAAAATTTCATTAATAATTAAAACGTTACATAAATAAAAACGATCTGAAATACATAAATCATAAATCTAATCTGAATGCTCCTCGTGATGCGAGTCATACGTGGAGCACGAACCGGCAAATCCTCAAGCGAGCCAAATCTTCCTCGCTCACACCATCGCTTTTGTTCTCCCGATAGCTCCAATTGATTTTGGTGACGTTGTTCGTTATCTTCGAACACACCGCCACAACTTGTCAAGAACCTCGCGATCTTTGGGCTTGATCTTTCAAAATTTGTCGATCCGACTTTTCGCTCAGAGTAATGTCGTTGCAACTCTTGTAGTTTTCTCTCATTTGTTCCTTCTCCGCCTTACTGGTCAAACAATTCGATGACACTTATAATAGCGTTTTTTCGAGCCTCATCATCGCTATTGCATTGATTTTGAACGTACACTTGCATATCTTCAACGGAATGGGGGAGACGGCAAGCCATATTAAATCTTGTGTTGAGAAGTATTTTGAGTTTGAATTGTGTGAAATAGATTTGTGGATTGAAGTGTGTTTGTATTGTGTATTTATGAAGGTTAATTTTTTTTTTTAAACCGTTGCATTAAAAACGGTAATATTTTTGAAACAAAAGCTTTGTGGATTCGATCGACCAGACGACCAAGTGAGCTCCTTATCTTGGCCATCGAATGGCTACACAACAATGGGAATCGATCCTCTAATCGATCGAGGAGGCCTCGATCAACATTACTAGGGCTAGCCTAAGTAACATGGACAATCCTTCTCTCTAGTGGTCGTTAATAGTTAAATATGTGTCATGCACACAACACGCAAGGTATGTTGGTTGAATTTCTCAAACTCGGAAAGTATATTGAAGAGGGAATACACATACGAAGGGACTTATCTCCACCATCCATTTAAAAAGAAATTAATGGCTGAGATAAAAAGCATTTTATTATTTCACTTATTTTTTATAATTTAAATATCTCTTAAACCGTTAATTGTTGTTTAAAATATTTACACCGTCATGACGAGCATTTAATTATCTTTCTATAGACCGGCACTTTGATATACTTTCAAAAAGAAAATTCGTTTTTTCATTTTTGTCTTTTACGTTACTGAAATTTGCATGAAAAAAATCGTATGTGATTAAACACTAAATTGAATATCATATGTGATATTAGTATTAAATAATATATGATATGTAATATCATATGTGATTTTACATAATATCACATGTGATAATATCACATGTGATAATATCACATGTGATATTACATATCATATATGATTTAACACTAATATCACATGTGATATTCAAATTACTGTTTTATCATATATGATTTTTTAATGCAAATTTCAGTAACGTAAAAAAATTAAAAAACTTAAAAAAAAAGTAAAAAATATGAAAAAAAATTGTCGAAAGTATATCAAAGTGCCTATCTATAAAAAGATAATTAAATGCTCGTCGCAATGATATATTTTCTTTCGCTTAACGATTAACGGTTTGAAAGATATCATTATTTGAAGAAAAAAAATAATGAAAGTGGGTTTTTTAAATTGTTGTGATTAATCTCATCCATTAGATCAAATAAAAATGAAGGGTGGAAATTGATCCCTTGGTATGTATCACTCTGTTCCCGAGTATAAAATGGAAAGAAGAGAGATGAAGAGGGAAAAAAGAGAGAAGTAAAGAGGAGAGGAATAAAAAATTATTTTTTTATCTTGTGTTCCCGAATTGAAAAGAAAATATAATGATGTAACAAAAAAAAAACTTCAAAATCAACTTCACTCCATTTCATCCCAATTTGAGAAGTAATTAGGAGAGTAATTTACTATCCTTTACTTTCCTCTCCCCTCCTAAAAAATCTCAGGAACACAATTCTTTTTTATTACCATCCAAAACATTTCCCTTTCACTCCAAAAATAAACTCGGGAACAGAATGAAAGAATCTTTTGTCCTCAAATGATTTTAAATCATAATATAATGCTAGAATCACATAACTTTTACACAAAAACATCCACACAAAGGACATGTATATTAGGAGTGGGATCTCTCGAGTTGAGGATCAACTTGAGTCAGTTGAGATATGGTAGTTATCGATCAAATCCAATGGCTCAAATCAAAAGAACTACTTTTGATTTGAACCATTGGATTTGATCCAATGGCTCATGAGTCAACTGACCAAGCTCGATTCTCTCAACTGGAGGATCTCACATCGAATATATAAGAGGGAATTTTAAAGAAGATAGAAAATAAAACAAATTAGATGACATGTCATTGTGGATTTTTTTTTTTATTAATTTTTTTTTTTTTTTTTTTTTTTTTTTTTTTTAAAAAACTTTGTGGTTGTAACATTTCTCATAACCGAAAATAAGTCTCAAGCTTCGAGGGAAATTGCAAAGCTTAATTTTGAAAAGGCGACACTTGTGAAAATGTGCAATAATGTATGAATGTCGACTTTCTCTAAGAGTGCAGGTGAGGTAACGACGAATAACACGTTATTCGCCCCGCCACCCCCGCCACCTCATCACCCTCCCAATAACACACCAACAACTAAAATACCCTCCCAACAAAAAGCCAATAACATGTTATTGGTGCAATTAGGTCCCACAAAACACTATACAAAAAATACCCACCACCACAAAACAAAAATAAATAAATAAATAAAGAAAAGAAAGCGAATGGCGCTAGCCATTCACGTGGCTAAATGGACGAATGGCTAACGAATGGCTAAATGGACGGTAACGTATAACGTGTTGTTGGTTCCCCTTACCGAGCTCTCTAAGTAAAGAAAAAACTTAAAAAGACAATGAAAAGAAGGTCTAGCAACTTAAGGTATGGTACCAAAAGGAAAAGAGATAGAGCAACTAGTCATTTTATGTTTTCTTCCTTTTCCCTCAATACCTTGTTACTACTGTAAAATTTTCACCATGTTAATACATCAATCAATACTAGCATGTAACCCGCGCTATGTTAAAATAACGGCACAAAACATACATAAATCAAGAATTATTAATGATTGACGCCGATATATAATAATAGTAAAAAAGAAAAGTCGATAGTGATTGTTTGCAGTATTAATTGTTGATTGCAACTATAAAAGGGAGATTCATGTGTCGTTTATTTATAAAGTAAAAGTGAATAAATATACTTGATTATATTATGCAACTCGTCATGAAGTCATGAAAATAGTTTTTTGCAATCCTTTAATAAAAAATCACTAATCATAGTAGTTGTGTCTCATAAATTACGTGAAACTTATTAATACACCATATTTAATGTTTATACAATAGAAATGGCTACGTAAGATCATCTATAAAACCGTCCATGAGATAATAAGTATTTTAGTTTAAGATTATTGTAATAATAATTATATAAATATTTAGTTACAAAAATGAATTCAAATATAGAATGATCATTATACATATGTGTTAGTTAAGAACTCAATAACTATTACTATAGACTTGTATAGTTACAAATTTGAATTTATATCATTTTAACTTAAGTTTTGATATTCAAATTAATGTGTACAATTTACAAATAATTGATATTTAGTAATGAATAATTATTAATTACTTGTATTAAAGTGAACAATTATTATTATTATTTGAAAAAAGAACTTTTAATAACAGCAAATGCGTAAACTCAAAAGTTGTAAGACTTTTTAAAATAATAGTCCTAAATGTTTCGTATATAGACATAGGGCAAGTTATCCACACTCCTATAGGGAGGTTTGCAATGACGGACGATTGTCGGATTGTCATGCATCATGGGCGGGTTGGCGGTTTGACCAAACCCCTATGATGTGACAATACTTGGATAGTGTGTTTAGGGTATCCCATACACATATAGTAGAGATGATAATTGAAACAAAAAGTAGACTAAAGTCGAAATGCTGGTAATACAGGGATATCCAACAAGCTACAAAAAGTGATCTTGACATTGCATGCAGATAAAAGTAATGTTAACATTTCCCACGAACTTGGATGATTTTTGGTGCATTGTGAATAAGCTATACAATACCATAAATTTGGATCTTTGTACTATTCTTTACACGACTAACGCCCTTTTATGTCATTATAGCAACATGTTGTGGATTGAAAAAGCTCATGACTTGGCCCTTTTTTAAAAGCAAAGTGAGCATTGAAGCTTTTAAAAGAAGCTGCATATCGACATAATAAAAGTATAGAAGGGTATTTGCGCATTGCGGCGCCGTATACTTTTTAACTAAATTTTTTGGCGAACAATACATTTCGATTACATGTTTTTTTGTGATAATGATTTTATGTAGATGTGTGCACGGTTCGGTTGGGTTGGTTTTTGGCTAAAACCAATACCGATCCGAAATGCGATTTTGGCAGAAGTTGAGTTGTGGCGGGTGGTGAGATGCGGATATGAAAGTTTTTTTATTTTGTTTTATTTATTTTTTATTTTATTTTATTTTTTTTTATGTTTTTTGAGTAAGTTGTTTGATGTGTTAGATTTATAGAGGATGGTTAATGACAATTAGGTGTTGTTTGTTTTCTTTAACAGTCTTAACAACCTCTTAGGGTACTGGCAACGCATGCGGGGTGGGGTTCGGTTTGATCAATGCCAATCGGCATTGGCATTGCCTTGAAATCGGCATCATGCGGTTTGGTGGGAGCAAATGTAGAATCGACAATATACCCCGATTTGGCATGGTTGAAATATGAACGTTGGAAGCAAAAATATACCCGTTGGAGCTTTAATTACTAGCCGTTGCCATGTTTAAAAAGTGAATCGCGTAAAAAGTCTTCATCTTATGTCCATTCATTAAAGTACATTCTTTTTTTTTTCACTTAAGGTACCGATTTTTTTGGCCGATTTAGGTTTTTCTAACTTCCGTTAACTATTTCGTTAGTAAATTACATGTTTGGTCCTTGAGTTTGTATAGGCATTACATGTTTGGTCCTTCATCCGCTTTTGCACATTTTCAAAAAAAAAATCAAATAAAATTTTTTCAAAATTTTTTTTCGAAATATTTTTTCCAAATTTTTTCAAAAACAATTTTTCAAATATTTTTTTCCAAATTGTTTTCAACAAAACTTTTGAAATATTTTTTTCCAAATTTTTTCAAAAACTTTTTGAAATATTTTAATCAAAAAAAAATTTTGAAATATTTTTTCCAAATTTTTAAATATTTTTTTCCAAATTTTTTTCGTGCAAAACGGACGAAAATATTTTGATTTTTTTTTGAAATATTTGAAAAAGTTTTTGAAAAATTTGAAAAAATATTTCAATTTTTTTTTGAAAAAATTTTATTTTTGAAAAATATTATTTTGAAAATGTGTAAAAACGGATCAAGGACCAAACATGCAATGCCTATACAAATTCAAGGACCAAACATGTAATTTACTAACGGAATAGTTAACGAAGTTAGAAAAAACCTAAATCGCCCAAAAAAAGTCGGTACCTTAAATTGAGAAAAAAAAGAATAAGACTTTAATTGAAATTTGACATAAGATTTAGACTTTTATGCGATTTGCCCTTAAAAAAAATAATAATAAAATTACATCCCTCTATAAATTAACAAACACAATCCTATTTTCTAACACAAATTAAATCACATCTCTTTACTCTTTAAATAACAATCTCATGGATCCAAGAAAATCAAAAGGTGGTTCATCATCCAAAGCGTGGACGGAGTTCTCGCCCATTCGCCCACAAATTCAATCACAACCCGCCCATACATTCCCCAAATGAGTCCTCCTCAATATTATCCTCAAATGACTTCTCCCCCGTACTTTCAACCCCAATATTTTCACCAACCACCACCATTGACTCCAACTCAATACACGATGTCTCCTACAAGTGACTTTGACCCGTTCGAGTACCGTGACGGTCCTTCGCGGCGTGAACCAAGTGTTGAACGAGAACTACCGCTATATGACTTGGATGATGATGAAGATGATGTGGTTCCCGAAACGCAACAACCAACTCCCATGGGTATTTTATGTTTCGAATTTTTATTTGATGTATTTCGAATTTTTATTTTTTGTTTTTCGAAATTTTATTTTTTTCGAATTTTATTTGTTTCGAATTTTTATTTTATGTTTTTTGAATTTTATGTGTTTCGAATTTTTATTTTATTTTTTTCGAATTGTATGTTTCGAATTTTTATTTTTATAATGTTATGTATGTTAGAAAATGATGAAGAAATTCAAGAAGTCCAAGAAGTGAAAAAAAAAAAAAAAAAAAAAAAAAAAACAACCGAATAAAGAGGAAAAAAAATCTTGGACGCCGGTCGAAGAGGCGGCTTTAGCTAAAGCTTGGGTTCATATCTCGACATGTAGAGTCGTTGGGAATGAACAAAGTAGAAAAGGCAAAAAGGCGAAGTAGAAAACAACAACACTGTGCTTCCTGATCTGAATGTCGACAACACTCCTATGCGGAAAAGAAAAGGCAAAAAGGCCGAAAGCGAGTCGTCGACAATAAATAGTGTAGCTGCGAGCTTCGACACATACACAACAAATAAGACACAACTATTGCAGACGGCGGTGGCTACAAAAGTTGCAAAGAATCAAATGGCCGAAAAGTTCTTGGCGACAAAAATCGCTTTAATGGAAGAAAAGCATATGTGGAAGGCGCTGAAGTTCTATAATGAACCGCACGATAACATAACCGACCCAAATATATTAGCATTCACTCTTGGCAAAAAACGTGAGCTCGCGGCAAAATATGGATGGACTTGCGATTTTTAGATATATGTTTTAGTTAGTTGTTTTTATTAATGCTATTTAGTTTATGTAATTTTCTTTTAAGTATTAATAAAATGTTATGTTTTTATTAAATTGTTTAATATAATTATAAAAAAAAATAAAAAATAAAAAAAATTGAGGTATGAGTTAGGCATGGTTGCCACTAAAAATCTATTGTTATGTATGAGATTGGTATGAGATGAGATGGAAGAATATTATTGGTGGGTGATTAGACATGAAAAAAAACATTAGGCATGGTTGCCACCACCCTTAATAGGCCAAAGCTCTTAGTCAGTTAGAGCTTTTAGGTGTTAAGTGTGTTTGTTTTTTATTTTTTGTTCAGAGGCAAATAGAGCTAAAAACATCTAAACGGACCAGACATGGAAGGAGTATCTTAATGCCTCTAGTTGAACTAATAAACATTCAGACGTTTTCTTAAAAAAAACAAACAATATTATTTGATTCAGATTCAGACATTTCTGCCTCAGATTCAGATTAATATGTGCGAGTCAGATTCATATTCAGAGCCTCTTAATAAACAAACAGCACCTATTGAAAATTCTTTTTATAGTAATATTTTTTATCTTAAAATTTTAAAATTTCCTTATTTAGAAGGTCGTAAACTCTTTATATAGACTAGTGGTACCACAGCCAGGCCAAGCGTGTGGTACTCAAAAAAAAATTTCGATGAATAATGTATTTTAGTTTATTATGTTCTTTTAACAATAAATTTATGGATATCAAGAATTTCATATAACCCGCGCCCATTCGGGCTCGAACCCGCTGGGTCTGCGGTTCGCCGGCTCGAGCCCGCTTTGGTCCGTGTTCGTTCGGGATCAAGCCCATTTGGCCCTTTGCCCGTTCGGGCTTGAATGTTTGTATAATGTGCTTTATTATTTGTAGTAGTGAAATTTAATGCAAGATTTGTGTTTAATTTGGTTGTACAATATGTTTGATAATTTGTATTTCTTATGTAATAGGTGTTTTAATAACTGTATTAATTGTATTTATTGACCAGTTAAATAATTGACTACATTAAATAATAGTAATGTGATGTTTTGTTGTACACTATGCTTTTTGTCTTGTACGTCTGAAAATTATGTGCATTAAAGTGTTGTACACTATGTTTTTTTTTCTTGTAAGTAGTAGTCATTATAGTCATTAATAACATTGACTACTTAGTAGCATTAATTTTGTAAGTCTGAAAATTACATAATGCTTATTTTGTTGTACACTATGCTTATTTTGTTGTAAATATGAAAATTTGTTGCAGCTATTGTACATTGTGCTTAAATTGTTGTATTTTTTTGTGAAGGTGTGTTTTTAATAGCATTAATGTTGTTTGCTGCTTACTTTGTTGTAATTCTGAAAATTGAGTGCATTAAAGTGTTGTAAATCATGCTTAATTTTTTGTACGTCTTAAAATTAAGAATGAGGTGCATTTGTGCATTATAAGTAGTATGGATATAGATATTGGGATTAATTATATGATTGTATCACGAAAATAAAATGAAATAACGCCAAAATCCTTTATTTAATGATCATTAGTTTTCCAAACATTTTACATGTATGCAGGTTTGTAGTATAGAGTATTATGTTTTCTATAAATGCATTAAACATACGTCAGCTTGATTAAACAATGCAAAGGTGAATCTTTCATGATTCGATAAACAAATTTTTGTTATCTCTTTAGAAAGTGTATCGCATCTTACTTTATACGGGTAAAGGTACGCAAGTTTTCGTGATAGATTTGCATACAATTTTTTTAACTTGTGTAACTGTACGTGTTTCTTGATCAAGCAGACATATTAATATCAGTAAACGAATTTAACTAATCCAACTAGTCGATTGGTGAAGGCATACGTAAGCACATACGTAACATACAGTAGTGCCGTGAAATTTTGTAGTGACGTCAATCATAGTTTTAGCTTATTTGAATATCACATTTGAAATACTTAACTGGCATGTTATGACATTAAACAAGTTCATGGAGACTTTAGAGGAAAGCTAGAATCGACTCGTTCATCCACCAAGAAGACAAAGCAAAAGCCATGCACAATGCATATGCGAATGTAAGCCATGATATATCCATTGGTAGGCATTTTGATAAATCAATCTTTGTTTATGGACTACCTTTTTCTTATGTGTGCATTTTGGAAGGAATCTATTTGATTGATCAAAGATTTATACTTTCAAAACCTTACAATAGTTATGTTACTTTTGTTTGTTTTTATTGAAATAAACCATAATAATTAAGTGGTTAAAAAACTAAAGAAAATACAAATTGGCATAGGTGTTTAGTGTTTATGGGTTGACACAAACGCGGGGCTTTATAACTAATTTGATATGGCTTGATATTTATTAAATAAATAAAAAAAGGCATTATTGTTTCAAAAGGTTAAAAGATGGTGTGTAACCTGTTGGTGGCCAATTTTGCAAAACGGGCTGTAATTATTGTCATAAAAGTGTGAGCGGCGAGAGGTAACAACTTACTTGCGCAACCAAACTTGAAGTGATCACGTCAAACTTTAAAAAGGAAGGCATTTATGATTTATGTCTATGTGAACACAAATTTAAATCTCGTAAATTAATTATAATTTTTTTGGAAAGCTAGTTAAAAGAAAAGGGAAAGATGGGTTGCTTAGTGTAAAAAATGCTTGGTTGAGTTCGCGAAGCATATAGCAGTAAGCTGGTTAGTAAAGAGTTTGTTTTGGATTTATTTGATATCGACGTGATTTACTATAAATGTTTGATATTCTGTTTCTTGCAACTGTTAGTTTTTCATCGCATTGGGTAACTTACTTTTATATAATTGCATTTTGAGGTGTAGGACGAAAAGTGCTTGATCGAGTTCACGAAACATACGAGAGTTTTGTAGGTAAAGCGTTTGTTTTTTGTTTGTTTGGTGTTGATGTGATTTGGATGGAATAATTATGAAGTGTATTTCAACCGTATGGATTTTTGTTTGTTGCGTCTTTTAGTTTGTTAGTGAATTAGGTAAAATTTTCTTTGTGTCATTGTAGTTCAAGGTATAGTGTTAAAGTGCTTCATCAAGTTCACGAAACATTTTGTTAGTGCAAATATTACGATATTTGATCTATACAGTCTCGTTTGTTTTGATTGATGACAAACATGTAACTTGTAATATATAACGTAAAATGTACAAGTTACTCGTAATCACATTTTGTCCCAACATACATTCAACACCTCTCGATGTCTCAAGTCCTCATATGTTACAACACAGGTTCGTACATGTTTGTTATCTGACATTATGATCAAACCCCTTAACAAATCATTTAGAATGTTTAAAATACGTTTAGAGTCACTAAGTATTTTAATAGGCTAAGTATTCTATTTCGAACCTCATTTTACATTTTGCATTCATAAGTATTTTATACAAATACATCTTTTGTAAAATGTCTAACGAATATGTACTTTTATTTGTACAAGTAAACTAACTATAATATTCATACAGGTACTAAAGTTTACTTACACTTGACAAAATACATTTTATTTTGACAAGCACTTAACTAGACATTTTATTTTATAAAAGACAACTAGATTTTTTATCAACTAGTTACATAATACATTTTACAAGTTTATTTTCATGAATATTTTAATCTAAACGAAAATGCATTTTTACATCATTCCATGCATCATCGTATCTCTTTAAGATCTTTAGAAGATTTGGTCAATATTTGGTTAGATTTACAAGATCTTGAAAGATATTCTAAGATATCAAATCTAATAAAATATTATTTTTTAGATTACATTTTTGGCTATAAATAGAGCCCATTGTATTATCATTTTCTCATCCCTTCCAACTCACATTCTCTCTAGCTTTCTTTCATCATTTAGATCTATACATAACCATGTAGTAAAATACACGAATCACCCTCATCGTCACATGATCATAATGCTTCTAACATTCATCTTTGTTGTAAGCATATTTTACATTTTGATCAACCAAGGAAAGCTTGGAGATCTAGCCATCCTCATTCACCAAAGCATATCAACATATGAAGATTCAAGATCTCTTGTTATCCTCATTGATTAAAGACTTCTTATTTAAGAAGATCATTTAGATTAGTCATTCATATCCATTAGACATTTGTGTCATTGATCTTCATTGTAAACATTAGTATATCATCAAAACATTTCTCATCAACTTAGATTAGATGGTTTATGTGTTTGTGCCATAAAACACAAGGTTTGTTATGTTGGGCCATAAAACATAACGGGAGTGATTGTACCCGGAAAGAACTCGACATCTAGCTTAGTGTCAGAAATATTGTATAGGCGACGTTAGGTTGGTTCTACCTCGAACTAGAACCCGTGTATTTAGCTTTGTACCGGAAAAAGTGTAAGCAACGATTGTAAAGTTTTCTCCGCCGAGAAGGGAGCTTGTTGATTTAGTGAAGTAACTCTCAAGTTGGGTACTCGGGGAGTGGAGTAGGGCGGAGAGGAGATTCGTGACCGAACCACTATAAATCCTCGTGTTCGGTTTGCACTTTCCTTTTTTTATCTCTTTACTTTTATAATTGCACTATACTATTGCTTGTGATGTGGTTTGCTTTTTGTGTGATAACTTGGTTTACTATGCTTTATATTAGTCACAAATGATAATTGACACTTTCATATTATAACAAACTTCATAAGCGATTTGATACTAAAGATCTAAAGTTTTTAAACGGTAACGTATTCACCCCCCCCCTCTACGTTTTCACAATTGGTATCAGAGCCTTTTAGCTCTTATTTTCAAAACAAATGGTTTTTAAAATAGAGCACGATCCATGTATCAAATTACCATTGAAGCGAAATATAATATGAAAAATGTTTTGCTAATTTTACTTAGAAAATTTGTTGTTAAATGTTTAGATAAGTCACATTAGTAAAAATAATAAACAAAATATGTGTATTATATTTTTTCTATCAAATCTAGTAAGTCCTACACTTTTTCGCTATGCGTAAGTACATTTTCCATCATTCTGTGAAGACCACGGATTGGGCGGAACCAAAAAAAGGGTTCCTCCCTTGTAAAAGTTTGGTTCCTTGGTTTGCACAGTATGCAGTTTTTTTGCCAACTTCAAAAAATCATAACTAATTGACCGTAAGTCCGTACGAGTCGAGCCACCTACCATTTTTATGTCACAATTCTCAATTTCGGTCATTTCTCAAACTCCATATTCATCATTTCATATCAGTTTATGCATGGTTTTGCATTTCACATTAAACATATATTTTCTTATTAAATAAACGTTATCGCGTAAACATTATTTTGAACAATTGATCCATTACTTCCAAAATTTATCACAATATATTTTTATACTCATATTAAGTTTATAAAATAATATTATGAGTTTACCGGTGTTTTAAATTTATTTTGTATATAAATTGTTATATTTATATAATTACTTACGATTTTATTAAATTCAAACCGATAATTATTATATTCACTCAAATTTTGCAAGAAATGTATTTTTATAATTTTATGACCTCAATATATTTTATCTTGACCCGTTAAAATTTATTTTAATTAACGCTACCCTAAATACTCAAATGTGTATACAAGTTACCACTTAACTTAACAAAACTTACATTTACCTATACACTTATATTACTAAAAAAAAAAAAAAAAAAATACATAAACAACAACACCCCTTGTCGACATACAAGGGTGAGTCATTCACTCTTGCCAAATATCTACTATTTACATGTATTATACTATATAACATTTACACATACAACTTATATTACAAAGTGAAAACCAAAACTCTCTCTTTCTTCTCTCAAGAACCCAACCACAAGGACCAAAAGGAGGATCATCTAAAATTTTCAAGACAAGATTTTATTAAACTCTAGTATCACTTGTTGTATAGGTTTTGTAATAAAAACCTCAAGTGATTAGGAAAACCTTTGTCCTTAAACCTCATCATATCACTAGTAAGCATTCATATTCATATTTTTATTTCATATTCATTTTTATGGTCATATCATTTTATTTGAGAAACATGCAAGTCTCATGATGTTTATACCATTTTTAAGGTTTTTAAGTGTTTTATATATATATAATCCATCCTATAATTACTCCTTGTTATATATTAGTTTTGGTGATGTCTAGGAACCCATGACACCCTAAGAAGGTGTATGGTAGGATTAGAATAGCTTCGGAGTTGTTTTGAATGGGTTAGAATAGGTTTGGCGCGAGAAAAACTCATTTCGACACGTTTTGAAAAGGGTCTGTCCTTATTTTGAAATTCTGGAAAATCCGACAGTAGGTAAAAATATTTTGGCCTAGATATTTAGAAAATATACTTTAAAACGAAACCGTGGCGCTTGAACGGATTAAACGGAGTTATAACGAAGAAGTTATGAATTTTTCAAGTTGGCGACGAAAACTAAAAATTTCGGAATTTCAGCATGAAAATGTCACTTTACGAGTCAAAAATGAGTCTTAAGCTTTATAAATTGTGTCGACTTATCAAAAATATATTAGTATACTTTGACACGAAGCTAAGGGTATAGAAAACGAGAAAACGGACTTGTAACGAGTAAATTACGCGATAAACAAAGTTGCCGTAACTTTATTCTATTAGCAACATTAATATATTTTCTATTAAACATATACTACGGCAACTAGGGGCCATGTTGAGGGTCGTTTTTAACATTGATAGGATACTCTTTATAAAAAGATGTCTTCTAGTAAAATCAAGTTCGCCAACCATATTTTCCAAAATATCCAACCGTTCGTCAAGCGGAGTTGTAATGAATAAAATATAGTCGCTCAAAGTTTACCGAAAACCACTCTTAAACACACAAGTACCATACTTAACCTATATTTTTCTCTAAGATCGAGACCTCTAGGATGAAAAATTAAATGCTAAAACTTTGAGATAATGATACAAGCTTCCCAAAACCGTTGAGTTTGTTTCCTAACGCTCGACGTGCGCCAATTTACGACTAGCTTTTAGAGGCCGTTTTAGTCACTTTCATGGAAATTTCAATGACATTATTTTACGACGAAAAGTTATAATTTCACAATTAATCACTAAATGATTATCGTCGGATATCATTTCAATGTAAATACATGTGAAGTAATTTAAAAATGGTCAAGACGTTAAAAGATTATATTTTCGACGAAGTATTGTTTTCAAAAATACATAAGTGGTATAAATATCATCCGAATTGCGTGCATAACATTACATCATGACTTATTGCATATCATATCATTCATAATAGGTCGGGCCGAGATTCACGCTACATTTCGGTGTAACCACTTTTGTCATCGCATATATTCATCAAGTGAGTAATCACATCCCCCTTTTACCGTTTTTACTATATTTTGGGGCGAAATGCATGAACCATTCTTGAGCTAAATTGATCACTACTTTTATTAACTTGTTTGACTAGAACTTGTGAACTTGAATCAAATCCTTGAACTTAATTATGAAATTATGCCTTACTTGAACTTATTGAACCGTACATGTTATGACCTTGACCTAAAGTCTCCTATGTACGGAGCATCACTATAAAGTCTCCTATGTACGGAGCATCACTATAAAGTCTCCTATGTTCGGAGTATATCTTTGGGAAGAGGCACCCAGTATATCTTTGGGAAGAGGCACCCAGTATATCTTTGGGAAGAGGCACCCAACATAACTTTGGGTAGTGGCACCCACATAATTTGGTTTCATCAGAGCATCCCGAATTATTATATTCGTGGTACTATATTGTGAACTATTATGACCGCTTATACTTGACTACTTGATACGCTATATTTTGTGCAATGGGTTGTGAACACACAGGTTGCAAGTTTTGTATGGGCGGAACTTGAACCGAGTGGATTTACAATGCCTTTGCTTTGTGGACTATTTCGATGACCGAAACCTTTGACTCTTTCTTACGAGTTTTCTTATTTTACTAAACATGTTTACTCACCAACTATTTTCATAGTTGACCCGTTTTCTCTCATGCATTTCGGTGATCGTTAGTAAGCTTTTCTACCGGGTCTTGCATAATGAAGTTTTCACTTGTCACTACAAATCGTTATGTAATAGAGCGAAATATTTTGGAATCTAAACTTTGTAATATATTTGCCGATGACGGCTAAACCGGTATTGTAATGGTGTACTCTTTCTTTTAAATATTAACGTTGGTATGTTCTATTATCTTGTGCTTATGTTCCTTCCGTTACACCTCGTGTTTCGCCTCCGGCGAGGTGTGATGATTGGTATCGAGCCAAAGGTTATAGAGAATGCCGATTTTCAAAATAAAAATCACACTATAACCGAGGAATTTTTTTTTTTTATTAAACATTGAACATCATCCGAGTCATCTAGTCCTATCGTTGCATCGTTAATCATAAATTATACATAGCCCGATCAACTATGTCTAATTTATGAAGAACCATGCAATGATAAGAAGGGTAATTTTAAATCATGTTTAGTCGAGTCTTTTGAGTCGGTCACTGAAGTTGCATTGGTCGGGTGGGTATGCATAGCATGTTTTACGTTCACGTCTACATTACCGTATCTTATTTATACCTCTTTTCCATCTTTCGACTTGTTAGACATAGCATGTCTCTGTTCTGTCATATTTCGATCACTATAACACATTACCACCGTTCTAAACCTCATCGACTTCGTCGAGTGTCATTTACTCAACCCGATATTTTGGTCCATTGCGGGATCATGGCTGCAAGAAACACACGCCTCGGGAGTCAACAACACAATTCGAATAACAATGTCAACCTAAACAACAATGACAATCCAAACAACAACGCTCTTTGGAATAGCGGATCTACTCACCAAATTATAACACATCTCGATGCTAGGCAGAACCAACAACGGAGAAGGTACTTCAAACACCGGTCATGGATGCACCTACAAGACTTTCATGACATGCAAGCCGATGGAATTTTATGGTACCGAGGGTGCCATTGACCGTTAACACGGTTCGAGAATGTTGAGTCGAAACTTAGTATCACGAAGTGTCTTGAAGGAAACAAAGTTGAGTTCTCTGTTGGTCTACTACAAGGTCGAGCATTGACACGGTGGAACAACCAATTGCGAGACTAGAGGAAGAGGGCTGCAAATGCGTTATCTTGGGAAGCATTTAAGAAACTACTAAGCGATGAGTCTGCGAGAAAAGATGAAGTGCGAAGTTGGAAGCGGAATTTTGGAATCACTTGATGGTTGGAGTAGAAGTCGACAAGTACACGATCCGTTTCCACGAGTTAACTAGGATGGTTCCTCACATGGTTTCCACTATGGAGAAGTTGATCGACCGATATATATGGGGATTGATACCGGAAATTAGGAGGACGTCACCTCATCAAACCCAACCACTCGCAAGCGCGTGGGTATGGCGTATCGCTTGACAAATGATGTGATCAGTCCGGAGGACTAGCAAAAGCGAATGACAATGGACGAAAGCGGCAGGAGGATCACCAGGAAGCCGAGACCGTGGTCGGCAAGACAAGAGGCAACGAATAACCGGGAACTATGGAGCGACTACTCGGGAGCGCAAAGATCTGCAGTCCACATCCTTTGTGCACTCGATGTAACTATCACCACTCGGGAGGCGCGCAAGGTGCGACAAATGTGGACAGACGGGCCACTTCGCGCAAAATTGCTCAAACAGATGGGAATCAAGGCGGAGAAAAGCATGTTACAGTGTGGAAGTCTAGATCACCTTCGCATATACGTCCAAAGTGAAAAGAACACCCAATCAAGGAGGTAATCGTCCAAACTGGCGTTGGCAATAGAAGGCCCACAAGATCGAACATTGATGTTCCCCGCGCGTGGTCGAGCATTCTATCCGGTACCGAGGAAGCCCGCAACGCGTAACGGGTACATTCTTTCGAACAACTACCTTATTTACATGCGACATGATTTTGAGTGCATAACTTCCTTCCAATTTTACCACGTTCACGGCATTGATTAATTTGTGACCCATCGATATCGACCTTAGTTGTATTATATTTTGTTGATTTGATTTGATTTGTGTAAGCAAATCCAATATCGAGCGAATCTTTCAAAGACTTCATTCAAAAGACTTGTTTCCTAGCTTGATCTAGTGACGGTTCTTGTTTGATGAGTTGCGAAAGTCAAGCTAAGAAACAAGTTTACTCAAGTCACTATCTAAAGGTCTTTTGAGGGCTACGTTCGATATTGGGTAAGTTTACCTATCAAATCTAATCACGGGCACGCACTTAGTTGAATGGGGAACACATGCGCATGGGCATTGATATGATCATTTAGACTGTTCGTACGAGCATAAACTTTTAGAATCCTTGTCGAGGTTCGGACCATAGTATCATTAATCGAATCACGAGGACGTGATTCCACCGACATGGGAAGAATGTCACAATTCTCAATTTCGGTCATTTCTCAAACTCCATATTCATCATTTCATATCAATTTATGCATGGTTTTGCATTTCACATTAAACGTATATTTTCTTATTAAATAAACGTTATCGCGTAAACATTATTTTGAACAATTGATCCATTACTTCCAAAATTTATTTCAATATATTTTATACTCATATTAAGTTTATAAAAATAATATTATGAGTTTACCCGGTGTTTTAAATTTATTTTGTATATAAATTGTTATATTTATATAATTACGACGATTTTCTTAAATTCTACCGATAATTATTATATTCACTCAAATTTTGCAAGAAATGTATTTTTATAATTTTATGACCTCAATATATTTTATCTTGACCCGTTAAAATTTATTTTTATTTAACGCTACCCTAAATACTCAAATGTATACAAGTTACTAATTATACTTCAAATTAACTTACATATATTACTTATACAATTTAAAAAAAAATATTTTTTCTTTCTAATACCCCTTGTCGACATACAAGGGGTGAGTCATAAAGTTGTAAAAATATCTAATACAAGTATTATATTATCTACAAACATTCACACACAATTCATATCTACAAAAAAAGAAAAATTTTTCTCTTCTTCTCTCTTTCCATAAACCGGCAACCACAAGGACCAAAGGAAGGATCATCTCAAAATTTTCAAGACAAGATTTTAAAACTCTAGTATCACTTGTTGTAAAGGTTTTGCAATAAAACCTCAAGTGATTAGGAAAAACCTTTGTCCTTAAACCTCATCATATCACTAGTAAGCATTCATATTCATATTTTTATTTCATATTCATTTTATGGTCATATCATTTTATTTGAGAAACATGCAAGTCTCATGATGTTTATACCATTTTAAGGTTTTTAAGTGTTATATATATAATCCATCCTATAATTACTCCTTGTTATATATTAGTTTTGGTGATGTCTAGGAACCCATGACACCCTAAGAAGGTGTATGGTAGGATTAGAATAGCCGGAGTTGTTTTGAATGGGTTAGAATAGGTTTGGCGCGAGAAAAACTCATTTCGACACGTTTTGAAAAGGGTCTGTCCTTATTTTGAAAATCTGGAAAATCCGACAGTAGGTAAAAATATTTTGGCCTAGATATTTAGAAAATATACTTTAAAACGAAACCGTGGCCGCTTGAGCGGATTAAAGCGGAGTTATAACGAAGAAGTTATGAATTTTTCAAGTTGGCGACGAAAACTATAATTTCGAAATTTCAGCATGAAAATGTCACTCTTTACGAGTCAAAATGAGTCTTAAGCTTTATAAATTGTGTCGACTTATCAAAAATATATTAGTATACTTTGACACGAAGCTAAGGGTATAGAAAAGCGTAGAAAACGGACTTGTAACGAGTAAATTACACGCGATAAACAAAGTTGCCGTAACTTTATTCTATTAGCAACATTAATATATTTTCTATTAAACATATACTACGGCAACTAGGGGCCATGTTGAGGGTCGTTTTAACATTGATAGGATACTCTTTATAAAAGATGTCTTCTAGTAAAATCAAGTTCGCCAACCATATTTTCCAAAATATCCAACCGTTCGTCAAGCGGAGTTGTAATGAATAAAATATAGTCGCTCAAAGTTTACGAAAACCACTCTTAAACACACAAGTACCATACTTAACCTATATTTTCTCTAAGATCGAGACCTCTAGGATGAAAAATTAAATGCTAAAACTTTGAGATAATGATACAAGCTTCCCAAAACCGTTGAGTTTGTTTCCTAACGCTCGGCGTGCACCAATTTCGACTAGCTTTTAGAGGCCGTTTTAGTCACTTTCATGGAAATTTCAATGACATTATTTTCTGACGAAAAGTTATAATTTCACAATTAATCACTAAATGATTATCGTCGGATATCATTTCAATGTAAATACATGTGAAGTAATTTAAAATGGTCAAGACGTTAAAAGATTATATTTTCGACGAGAAGTATTGTTTTCAAAAATACATAAGTGGTATAAATATCATCCGAATTGCGTGCATAACATTACATCATGACTTATTGCATATCATATCATTCATAATAGGTCAGTTTCGAGATTCACGCTACATTTCGGTGTAACCACTTTTGTCATCGCATCTATTCATCAAGTGAGTAATCACATCCCCTTTTTACCGTTTTACTATATTTTGGGGCGAAATGCATGAACCATTCTTGAGCTAAATTGATCACTACTTTTATTAACTTGTTTGACTAGAACTTGTGAACTTGAATCAAATCCTTGAACTTAATTATGAAATTATGCCTTACTTGAACTTATTGAACCGTACATGTTATGACCTTGACCTAAAGTCTCCTATGTTCGAGCATCACTATAAAGTCTCCTATGTTCGAGCATCACTATAAAGTCTCCTATGGGAAGTTCGGAGTATATCTTTGGGAAGAGGCACCCAGTATATCTTTGGGAAGAGGCACCCAATATATCTTTGGGAAGAGGCACCCAACATAACTTTGGGTAGTGGCACCCGGCATAATTTGGTTTCATCGGGAGCATCCACGAATTATTATATCGTGGTACTATATTGTGAACTATTATGACCGCTTATACTTGACTACTTGATACGCTATATTTTGTGCAATGGGTTGTGAACACACAGGTTGCAAGTTTTGTATGGCGGAACTTGGGCCGAGTGGATTTACAATGCCTTTGCTTTGTGGACTATTTTCGATGACCGAAACCTTTGACTATTTCTTACGAGTTTTCTTATTTTACTAAACATGTTTACTCACCAACTATTTTCATAGTTGACCCGTTTTCTCTCATGCATTTGGTGATCGTTAGTAAGCTTTTCTACGGTCTTGCATAATGAAGTTTTCACTTGTCACTACAAATCGTTATGTAATAGAGCGAAATATTTTGGAATCTAAACTTTGTAATATATTTGCCGATGACGGCTAAAGCGGTATTGTAATGGTGTACTCTTTCTTTTAAATATTAACGTTGGTATGTTCTATTATCTTGTGCTTATGTTCCTTCCGTTACACCTCGTGTTTCCGCCTCCGGAGGTGTGATGATTGGTATCGAGCCAAAGGTTATAGAGAATGCCGATTTTCAAAAATAAAAATCACACTATAATAGGAATAATTTTTTTTTTATTAAACATTGAACATCATCCGAGTCATCTAGTCCTATCGTTGCATCGTTAATCATAAATTATACATAGCACGATCAACTATGTCTAATTTATGAAGAACCATGCAATGATAAGAAGGTAATTTTAAATCATGTTTAGTCGAGTCTTTTGAGTCCGGTCACTGAAGTTGCATTGGTCGGGTGGGTATGCATAGCATGTTTTACGTTCACGTCTACATTACCGTATCTTATTTATACCTCTCTTTTCCATCTTTCGACTTGTTAGACATAGCATGTCTCTGTTCTGTCATATTTCGATCACTATAACACATTACCACCGTTCTAAACCTCATACGCCTTCGTTCGAGTGTCATTTACTCAACCCGATATTTTGGTCCATTGCGGGATCATGGGCGCAAGAAACACACGCTCGAGTCAACAACAACAATTCGAATAACAATGTCAACCTAAACAACAATGACAATCCAAACAACAACGCTCTTTGGAATAGCGGATCTACTCACCCAAATTATAACACATCTCGATGCTAGGCGAACCAACAACGGAGAAGGTACTTCAAACACCGGTCATGGATGCGACTACAAGACTTTCATGACATGCAAGCCGATGGAATTTTATGGTGCGAGGTGCCATTGAATTGCTAACTGGTTCGAGAATGTTGAGTCGAAACTTAGTATCACGAAATGTCTTGAAGGAAACAAGTTGAGTTCTCTGTTGGTCTACTACAAGGTCGAGCATTGACACGGTGGAACAACCAATTGCGAGACTAGAGGAAGAGGGCTGCAAATCGTTATCTTGGGAAGCATTTAAGAAACTACTAGCGATGAGTCTGCGAGAAAAGATGAAGTGCGAAGTTGGAAGCGGAATTTTGGAATCACTTGATGGTTGGAGTAGAAGTCGACAAGTACACGATCCGTTTCCACGAGTTAACTAGGATGGTTCCTCACATGGTTTCCACTATGGAGAAGTTGATCGACCGATATATATGGGGATTGATACCGAAATTAGGAGGATGTCACCTCATCAAACCCAACCACTCGCAAGCGGCGTGGGTATGGCGTATCGCTTGACAAATGATGTGATCGGTCCGGAGGACTAGCAAAAGCGAATGACAATGGACGAAAGCGGCGGGAGGATCACCAGGAAGCCGAGACCGGTCGGCAAGACAAGAGGCAACGAATAACCGGGAACTATGGGCGACTACTCGGGGCGCAAAAGATCTGTGCAGTCCACATCCTTTGTGCACTCGATGTAACTATCACCACTCGGGAGGCGCCCAAGGTGCGACAAATGTGGACAGACGGGCACTTCGCGCAAAATTGCTCAAACAGATGGGAATCAGGGCGAGAGAAAAGCATGTTACGAGTGTGGAAGTCTAGATCACCTTCGCAATACCGTCCAAAGTGAAAAGAACACCCAATCAAGGAGGTGTCGTCCAAACTGGCGTTGGCAATAGAAGGCCCACAAGATCGAACATTGATGTTCTCCATGCGTGGTCGAGCATTCTATCCGGGTACCGAGGAAGCCCGCAACGTAACGGGTACATTCTTTCGAACAACTACCTTATTTACATGCGACATGATTTTGAGTGCATAACTTCCTTCCAATTTTACCACGTTCACGGCATTGATTAATTTGTGACCCATCGATATCGACCTTAGTTGTATTATATTTTGTTGATTTGATTTGATTTGTGTAAGCAAATCCAATATCGAGCGAATCTTTCAAAGACTTCATTCAAAAGACTTGTTTCTAGCTTGATCTAGTAGCGGTTCTTGTTTGATGAGTTGCGAAAGTCAAGCTAAGAAACAAGTTTACTCAAGTCACTATCTAAAGGTCTTTTGAGGGCTACGTTCGATATTGGGTAAGTTTACCTATCAAATCTAATCACGGCACGCACTTAGTTGAATGGGAACACCGACGCATGGGCATTGATATGATCATTTAGACTGTTCGTACGAGCATAAACTTTTAGAATCCTTGTCGAGGTTCGGACCATAGTATCATTAATCGAATCACGAGGACGTGATTCCACCGACATGGGAAGAATGTCACAATTCTCAATTTCGGTCATTTCTCAAACTCCATATTCATCATTTCATATCAATTTATGCATGGTTTTGCATTTCACATTAAACGTATATTTTCTTATTAAATAAACGTTATCGCGTAAACATTATTTTGAACAATTGATCCATTACTTCCAAAATTTATTCAATATATTTTATACTCATATTAAGTTTATAAAAATAATATTATGAGTTTACCGGTGTTTTAAATTTATTTTGTATATAAATTGTTATATTTATATAATTACGACGGTTTTCTTAAATTCTACACGATAATTATTATATTCACTCAAATTTTGCAAGAAATGTATTTTTATAATTTTATGACCTCAATATATTTTATCTTGACCCGTTAAAATTTATTTTTAATTAACGCTACCCTAAATACTCAAATGTGTATACAAGTTACCAATATACTTAACAATTTACTTACATTTATACATACACTTTACTTAAAATAAAAAAAAAAAAAATATATTTCTTCTTCTTAAACAAACACCCCTTGTCGACACAGGGGTGAGTCATTGAGTTTTTGCAAAATATCTCTATTACATGTATTATACCTAACTCATCTTCAACAACACATACAACTTCATATTAAAAAGTGAAAACCAATTTCTTCTCTTTCTCTCTTGCAAACCGCACCACAAGGACCAAAAGAAGGATCATCTCAAAAATTTTCAAGACAAGATTTTTAAACTCTAGTATCACTTGTTGTAAAGGTTTTGCAATAAAAACCTCAAGTGATTAGGAAAACCCTTTGTCCTTAAACCTCATCATATCACTAGTAAGCATTCATATTCATATTTTTATTTCATATTCATTTTATGGTCATATCATTTTATTTGAGAAACATGCAAGTCTCATGATGTTTATACCATTTTTAAGGTTTTTAAGTGTTAAGTGTTAATATATATAATCCATCCTATAATTACTCCTTGTTATATATTAGTTTTGGTGATGTCTAGGAACCCATGACACCCTAAGAAGGTGTATGGTAGGATTAGAATAGCTCGGAGTTGTTTTGAATGGGTTAGAATAGGTTTGGCGCGAAAAACTCATTTCGACACGTTTGGAAAAGGGTCTGTCCTTATTTTGAAAATCTGGAAAATCCGACAGTAGGTAAAATATTTTGGCCTAGATATTTAGAAAATATACTTTAAAACGAAACCGTGGCCGCTTGAACGGATTAAAACGGAGTTATAACGAAGAAGTTATGAATTTTTCAAGTTGGCGACGAAAACTAATAATTTCAGAAATTTCAGCATGAAAATGTCACTCTTTACGAGTCAAAAATGAGTCTTAAGCTTTATAAATTGTGTCGACTTATCAAAAATATATTAGTATACTTTGACACGAAGCTAAGGGTATAGAAAAGCGTGAAAACGGACTTGTAACGAGTAAATTACACGCGATAAACAAAGTTGCCGTAACTTTATTCTATTAGCAACATTAATATATTTTCTATTAAACATATACTACGGCAACTAGGGGCCATGTTGAGGGTCGTTTTAACATTGATAGGATACTCTTTATAAAAGATGTCTTCTAGTAAAATCAAGTTCGCCAACCATATTTTCCAAAATATCCAACCGTTCGTCAAGCGGAGTTGTAATGAATAAAATATAGTCGCTCAAAGTTTACGAAAACCACTCTTAAACACACAAGTACCATACTTAACCTATATTTTCTCTAAGATCGAGACCTCTAGGATGAAAAATTAAATGCTAAAACTTTGAGATAATGATACAAGCTTCCCAAAACCGTTGAGTTTGTTTCCTAACGCTCGACGTGCACCAATTTACGACTAGCTTTTAGAGGCCGTTTAGTCACTTTCATGGAAATTTCAATGACATTATTTTACTGACGAAAAGTTATAATTTCACAATTAATCACTAAATGATTATCGTCGGATATCATTTCAATGTAAATACATGTGAAGTAATTTAAAATGGTCAAGACGTTAAAAGATTATATTTTCGACGAGAAGTATTGTTTTCAAAAATACATAAGTGGTATAAATATCATCCGAATTGCGTGCATAACATTACATCATGACTTATTGCATATCATATCATTCATAATAGGTCGGTTCGAGATTCACGCTACATTTCGTGTAACCACTTTTGTCATCGCATCTATTCATCAAGTGAGTAATCACATCCCTTTTACCGTTTTACTATATTTTGGGGCGAAATGCATGAACCATTCTTGAGCTAAATTGATCACTACTTTTATTAACTTGTTTGACTAGAACTTGTGAACTTGAATCAAATCCTTGAACTTAATTATGAAATTATGCCTTACTTGAACTTATTGAACCGTACATGTTATGACCTTGACCTAAAGTCTCCTATGTTCGAGCATCACTATAAAGTCTCCTATGTTCATCTATGTTCTTTGGGGAGTATATCTTTGGGAAGAGGCACCCAGTATATCTTTGGGAAGAGGCACCCAGTATATCTTTGGGAAGAGGCACCCAACATAACTTTGGGTAGTGGCACCCAACATAATTTGGTTTCATGGGAGCATCCACGAATTATTATATCGTGGTACTATATTGTGAACTATTATGACCGCTTATACTTGACTACTTGATACGCTATATTTTGTGCAATGGGTTGTGAACACAGGTTGCAAGTTTTGTATGGGCGGAACTTGAACCGAGTGGATTTACAATGCCTTTGCTTTGTGGACTATTTTCGATGACCGAAACCTTTGACTATTTCTTACGAGTTTTCTTATTTTACTAAACATGTTTACTCACCAACTATTTTCATAGTTGACCCGTTTTCTCTCATGCATTTCGGTGATCGTTAGTAAGCTTTTCTACCGGTCTTGCATAATGAAGTTTTCACTTGTCACTACAAATCGTTATGTAATAGAACGAAATATTTTGGAATCTAAACTTTGTAATATATTTGCCGATGACGGCTAAACCGGTATTGTAATGGTGTACTCTTTCTTTTAAATATTAACGTTGGTATGTTCTATTATCTTGTGCTTATGTTCCTTCCGTTACACCTCGTGTTTCCGCCTCCGGAGGTGTGACAGTTGCTTACTTATTTTCAAATTGGTGTTACACTGTTTGTTTATATAACATAAGTGTCAATCTTTCCATGTCATTTATTCGCTTGTTTTTCGATTTCTTGTTTATGCACAATAGAACATTTACTAGATTTTGTGCACTAAGTTGAAAAATTGTTTTACCATCGCTTATAGACTTAGATCACCTTATTTGTCATATGTTATACTAACATCTCTCATAATTTATGAATTCATAACTCACTTAGGAATGAGTACTAAGTAAATTAGTCAAGTACGTTAAAAATGTTGTTTTGCATAATCTCCCGCATATAAGTTCAAGTGTTAAAATGAAGGTTTAAGGAGTGTTATGATGCATTTTATGTATTTTCTCTTTCTAGGATGATAACTAAATTTAAAACAGTCATGTGCACTAACTTTGCTGTGCAGGGGGATAACATTTTGATGTTATCAAATTTTCACCGTTTTCACTATTTAGTGAAAATCACTAGCCCCTACTTGAAATACATGCTCCCATGTGTTTATATGTGTGTTATTGCTTGTTCCTAACCAGAAATAGTTATCTCGATATTTTTTAAGAAAAATTTTATGATTCGGAAAAGTTCCTGAGGGTTAAAAAACTCCTCTGTAAACATTTCTGCACAACACGGATTTGACGGACCCAAAATATTGGTTCCGTCCGTTATAAAATTTGGTGCCGCCAAATTAAGCATGGCGGACCAGACGGAACCAAAAATAGGGTTTCGTCTTTGTTAAAATTTGGTGTCGTGGATCACTACAAGTAAGTTACTGAATTTTACTAAATCTCGCACTCTAATTTACCAAATTTTGTTTCTAAGATAGTTCTTACTGTTTTTCATTTATATTAGGACTAGTTTATCTTACTTAGACCAATAGGATATCCATTCCCCACCAAAATTCAAAAATTCTCAAAATCCACCCAAGGAACCCTTTTCTATAAAGGAAGGAACCATTATTTTGGTTCCTTGAAATTCGTGGATGGTCTGACTTCTAAGATTTTGCATTGATTGAAATTCATTTGCTGCATATCTTTCATATATCACTCAACACATCCTCAATGGATTGACTTAGGATGTTTGAAATGCTCTTAAACACTTCCATCTCATTAGAAGCCACCATCTTTGTATGGATTAACATCAAAACAAACACATTTCTCCATGAATTCTAGTTCCATAAATTAACACATTCAGGATGGTCCTTTTCACACCTTCACTATTACTTCTCCTTAAGCTTAGCATTTCTTAAAGCAAAGTCAAAATGACTAAATCCTCAACCTCAAACAAGCCACTTAAGAAAACCACTAGGATTAGCGTTCGATCTTGTTGCTTCGTTAACTTGAACTCTTCATCCTCAGACTCGTCACCTCTCAACATCTCATCACCCATTAGAGATGAGAACTTTCTAAACTTAAGTACTCCAACTCCACCACCAAAATCACCCACCATTATGACTACTTCACAATCATCCAAAACACCTTCACTACCTTGTACCTATCGAACTTTATGCAACACCACCAACATCTCCTCATTTATTTGCGGATGACTTAGATGACTTGCCACCTAGAATAACAAATCTTGACTCATTATTTGCAAAGATATCATACAAAAGTCTAACATATGACTATGGATATTGTTTTGTATCTACATATTTTGCCTCACTTGGTTAACATGAAAATAATGTGTCATCCTCCAAGATTATAAGGATTTACATCGATTCATAACTCACACGTATGTTAAAGATGTATTATCAAATCTTGCTATCCTTGACTGCTATCTAAGCTCTATAATCTCAACAAGGTAGGATTGACAACTTAAGTATTTCATCTGAAATATTCAAGTATATGTGACTTACGATTATAGTCATTAAAAGTCATATCTGAAAAATCAACACCCAAGTATTTTAACAACACATGTTAAAACACTAATCCTAAATGAATCAAACACTTATCCTATCTCAACTAGAACACTTATCCAAAACAAACAACCCACTGTGGCACTTATCCCTCTTTGACACCTACTATCCCTCTTTGACACCTACTATGGCACTTATCCCACTTTGCCACCTTCGGTGGCACTTGTCCTAACACTCTCCCAATCAATAGGAATAAAGCGAATGTCAATAGGTCTTCATCCTTTAACATTTACCACTTAATCTCACTTGTTCTTTCACCATTATCTCATCACATTCACCTCTGTGATATATCTCAACCCCTAAGCTTCACAAACATGACCAAAACTTCAAGCACTTCACCCACTAGTTGTACCAACCAATGAACCATAAGAATTAGTATCCGTACGTGTTGTGTTCAACATATATGGACAAATAATCAACCTAAGTACTCCCATAGCACAACAAACCTCTACATCACCACATCCTTATCAACCAATCCACCATCCTTACCATTATTTGAATTCATTGAGTGCATTGCTCAAAAAGCCCTTGTGTCCAACACTCGTACTGAGTCACATGCACGTTGAACAAACTCAACCATACTTTCCCACCTATGAGGACTTAGGTGATTCATTATGGCTAGAACCTCAACTGTCAAATGAGCATGATGCTCCTAGTAACTTTTGTCAAATTCCACTAGGTATAAGTAGTACTACCTTCACAAATTATCAAAGTATTAGTAATACTTTGTTGTTAAACTTCTGCATAAATTTCGTTAAACCTTAAATCAATATTTTAATAACATATGTTAAAATGAAATCTCAAAGCCAACATCATACACCCCGAGCAACAATGACTCTTGAGGAGTATACATAAGAAACTCGAGTGAATTGCTCTTATCATCATCTAGTGAATATAATCTTGAGACCAAGTATATTTAGATAGGACTATCAGATTCAAACACTTTGGCTTCATATCTTCATTTAGGAAAACATGATGTTTTGAAAAACATTATGCCTAAGAAATCATGCGTTAAGTTTTCATATTGTTAAAAGGATATTGTATATCCTATGCATCATTCTCTCCTTGCGACATAAATGTTTGTGTTACAATAGATTTCATTACACCTCATTGGCTAAATGATCTTGAAACAAACATCTACAAGTTCTATGAACTAGCGTATCCAATTCATCTTGTCATACTTATTTTTATAAGCATGATAACTTTATCTGTAAGATATAACTTTTCACATACACATCAAACCATAACACAAAGTGGCGTATAAGATGGAATTCTAGAGAGAAAGTTAGAGGTTTAGGAACTTAGTGAGAGAAAGTGAAAGATATTATTATGAGCTCCAACTCTACACCTTGGGAGGTAGAGTATTTATAGTCTTACATAAAATGCCACACATCGAGTGGATGGATCGGGCATCTGATGGGTAAAGACCGTCAGTCCTCCACGGTGTTACTTAACTAATTACTACTTAACTTAAAATAACTACAACTACGAGCTTTCTAACGAATACAAATACTTGAGGTGACCGACTCTTTAATCTGAGAATTTCTAATTCTAACAATCTCCCTAAGGAGGTCACCTCAATCATGTACCAAAATTACATTGAATACAAATAGATATTACATTAAAATTGATCTTGCATTCTTGATGTAGTCCTTTGCTCTAAGCTCGTAGTCATTGATTGCATGTTTGGAAACTCAAGTGGAGGTCTTTTCTTGATCCACGTGATGATAATTTTGAGCCATCTTTTGAGATCATCGACTATCAACAATCTCGACACATCCTTTGTGGGGTTGGTATTATGTGATGTTGTGACTTTAGGACCGACATGCTCGCGTACGGATCAAGAAATCTTCACATCGAGTAGCGAAGCTTTTGTTGAATCATGATATTGGCGTGCGTGGCGAAGCATGGAGTGAAAATATCGAGTCATTGATGCACTAATCATGATTTCTTTTGAGTTGAATGTGTTAAGTGAGCATGCGGCTATGGATTGACCGCTTCATTACGATCGGTTGCAAGCGTCGGGCGTACACGCATACAACAGTTAGCAATAAATCACACGAAAGTGTCTTTGATCACTTCGTTGAATTGAGTACACGCCCGGTTCCCGTTGATCGATACATGTCTTGCTGTGATCGGTATAATTAGAAGAATTTCCTTGACGGGGTTTATGTTGCTCTAGTTGTTCTCAAACGGAACATCTCAAAGAAGACAACACGGGTGAGTGAACCAGCAATTTTAAGTCCAGCGATTGATGAAAGAGATTTGAAAAACAATCGTGTATTGCTCAATAGAAATTGTTTTGCAATACAACGAAGGTTTTATTGAAAATCAATTATCAATCATAAAACACCTTTAATTTGAAAAATGAGTACACGGTCGATGCGCTAAAGAAAAGTTTGTTAAGCACAACGATTTGGTTTTCAAAGGCATCCGTCGATCCATAACTGAACGAGATTGATTCAAGAAATTGAATCGCCCCATCGTTTACATTCGGTTGTCACATGGTTGATTCATATAATGAATCTCACATGCCACCTACCGAGGAGCTTGTTTGATGTTGGCTCGAGGCTTTCCATCTTCATTGTGAGTGTACACACATCACTCGGATGTTACGGCAATACCACAAGGATAATGCATAGGACTCAAGATATAATGTCTCTTTCCACATTGTGTGAAGCGGAGAATCTTCATTGAAAGTGTCCTAATGAGATTTATTGATGATCTCGTGGCTCTAGACTCAATTTGTGCATATTTGGATCTGTCATGCGGAGACTAGGGAGAGGGTCTCCTTCTTCAATATCAACAATCTCTAAGAGAAAGTCGATAGATAATGTCGGTTCCCGTGAGAATGAAACAAGTCCTTTTAAGAGGAACTTGAGTGGTTTGGAAAGTTGAAGTGTAGTGCGTCCTTTGGGTCCATGCGTCTTGTCTTCAATACCAATGTTACCATCGGTAGCATATGAATTGAACCGGTTTACGCCTAAGGTTGAATAAATGGAGGCTATTTGTTTTCACCCTTTTCTCATTCAATTCTTTTAATTCTTCAACCCCTTGATTGCTTACCGAGACTTCATAACTAGAACCTTGTTGGGTTTATTCGATTACTAGCTCGGTCTTAGTCCGCACTCTTCCCATATCTCATTTTCTCCTTTTATCATCATACCTAAGGACTTCTACACTAACTAGTGGATTGTCCACAGGTAGATCCCTCGGATTACGGCGGATCATGGGAACCAATACCTAACCTTATCATCCTTATATCACCGTGCATAAAGTAAAGTTGGTCGGTCACTTTGGTATTGTTCATACGCCATTGGATCCAATTGAAAACCATTTGAAAATCAATTCGGATACTTGTGATATATTATCAAAGCATTTTGTACTGAATTGTTTTGATATTTTAGAACGAGAACTCCCCTCAACATGTGCATCAAGTATTGAAAGAGTTTTGCACGGAGGCAAGAGAAAGAATTAACTTCTTTGATTACCATTTTCTAAAAGATATCAACATCACTTCCACATTAACTCAAGTAGGTGTAGTATTTAGGAAGGATGAGGTTTCCATAAATTTGCTCCCCCTCAATATGTGCCTTGAGGTTTGAAAAGAGTTTTGCGGATACTAGAGGAACTGCGCACATTGGGATAAATGATCATGTTTTAAATCATAGGTTTAAAATAGGTGCTCCCCTCAACTTTGTGCATTGAAAAATTGAAATCGTTTGTCACATGTGAGAAGGACGACATATACATCCTTATAAAACCATTTACGAATTATCGGTTTAAATTCAACATTCTCCCCGATCACAATTATCAAATCATTTGAGATTAGTGATCTCTTATAGATTAAATTGATTTTGAGCGCTTTTAAGGAGAAATGTGACTTGATTGTGAAAGCTTCTTAGCGATAAGGATCGGATTTTAAGACTTTAAACTCCATTGATAAAACATGCATGTACATCTTTTGAAAACAATTTAATGCCAAATAACTTTTTAATTTAATTGAAATCATTATCCCCTCAATCAATAGCGTAGGTTGTTGATTGAGAGATAGATATTTTGACAAATAAGTCTGATGATTATCAAAAATAGAGATTGAGTTATTTTACAAAGCATTTAGTTTTCGAGATAAATGTTTATAGAATCGAGCATGGAATTTTGAAAACATGATAAAACATGGCTCTGTTCTTTCTTTAAAAGCCAGGTTATTGCACGAAAATGACAATAAACCATTTCTCTTTCTCCCAAAAATATTTTTGATTTTTGATTTTTGATTTTTTTTTTTTTTTTTTTTTTTTTTTTTAAATTCGAACAATATCTAAAGTCCGTGTCATTCTTTGAATGATAGCACAAAAACCGTAGATATAATCGAATCGAGAAAAACATGACAAAATGACAATATTTTTGAAGATTTTCGAATTTTTCAAAATTTTTATGGATTTTGAAAGTTTTATATTTTTCTATTTTGTTTTCGAATGAATATTTACAAGAGATAGATGAAGATAGACCTTTACTCCTCGTCTTCCTCACGAAGGCGTTTGAGAGATTCGGTTGAAGGCTTTTCAAACCAAGGCGTGGAAGAATAAACTCAAGCGTTCTCTTGGAAGAGCTTTGGTGAAGATGTCCGCTAGGCGATATTCGAGACCTCACAAAATATAGTTCCACACACCTTTTCTACTTGTTCCACGATGAAATGATGTCGAATGTCGATATGCTTTGCTCTTGAGTGTTGAGCGTTGTTGCATGAGAGAGCAATAGCACTTTATTATCACGATCTGAGAGGTTTTGTTGAATTCAAAGCCATAGTCGGATAATTAAGATCTCATCCATAAGATTTGAGCACAACAAGATGACATGGCTATGTATTCGACCTCTGTAGAGGAAATAGAAGTACTCATTTGCTTCTTTGAAGACCGACTCACAAGCTTATCACCCAAAAGCGAGCACCTCGGATGTGCTTGGCGTGTATCTTGACAACTGCATGATCGGCATCTGCATAGGCCGTTAGTGACATACGGTGTCCTTGGTGCCATAGTCCCATATTGATGGTTCCTTGGAATCTAGAAAGACCCGTTTAAGCGCTTCAAGGTGCTTTTAGTAGGCAGCACGGTATCTAACACACATGCAAGCAATGAACAAGATGTACGGTCTCTTGGCGTTGAGATACATCGGGATCAATCATACTACGATATTTTGTTTGGTCGATCATGATCCACAGTGGTCCTCATCTAGTTTGGTTCGGTCGATCATGGGGGTGTCAGCAGGGGTCACTAGAATCAAATCAAATTTCTTTAAAATCTCGGTTGCATATTTAGATTGATTTATGAAAATGCCTCAGGACTTTGTGAAATTTGTAATCCCGAAAAATGACATTTGTCCCATCATTGACATTTGAAACTTTGAACTCATTTCATTAGAAAAACGATCACATTCCATTGGGTCGGTCGAGGCAAAAATAATATCATCAACATAAATTTGAACATGAGTTAAATGTTTGCACGACTTCACGGTGAACAATGTAGGATCAAGCTGCTCCTTTCTTTGAATCCGGTTGATAGAAGAAACTTTGACGATGTATCATACCATGCCCTTGGAGCTTGCTTTAGAACCGTAAAGAGCCTTCTTCAAGCGATAAGCGTGAGTAGGATGCTCTTGATTCACAAATCCTTGAGTTGGGCGGCGTGAGCGACTTCTTTAAGATCTCCGTTCGAAATTCCGTCTTTACATCCATCGATAAACCACCATGTTCTTACTTGCGGCATTAGCGAAAGATTACGATTGCCTCGATTCGAGCAAGCTGGAGCAAAAGATTCTTCAAAGTCTATACCTCCTCTTGGCGATATCCTTTAGCAACTAATCGAGCCTTGTTCTTCAACACATCACCATGCTCATCAAGTTTCACTTTGAAGATCCATTTAAGGGCTATAATCATGCTTACGATCTGGAGCAGTACTAACTCCCGTACATCAAGTCGATCAAACTCATGAATTTCATCTTGCATGGCATTGAACATTGTCTTCATTCATGGCGGTTTAACATCTTTTGGTTCGATCTTAGATAGTACGGAGTTGAAGAAACACCATAAGGCATCGGTTGCGAGTTGTTTCCGTGTTGATACGGGACGAGAGGATTTCCAATGATGTTGTCTAAGGGGTGATCGTGAGTCCATTTTCTTAGGTGTTCATGTGGTACATTGTTGAGGAGGCGGGGTAGGTGAGTCGATGTCTTACGAAGAAGATGGTTACGATGATGATTCGGGAGTAGCAAATATGTTTTCAAATGGAGCATCTTGAGGGTAGCAAAGGGATTAACTTCATCATTGTTGCGGAAGCATTTCCATGATGTACATTTGAAGAATGATGATTTGTTGATGATCTTGAAGGATCGTGACGGTGCTTCTTGGCTTAAAGATATTGAGGCGGAAGGATTGACTTCATTCAACGGAATATGAGCAACCTCTGTTGTAGGGATCGACACCTCATTAGTAATTGAATCATCTGATTCATCAAACATAGGATCAAACAATTTCTTTACATCATCTTGGATGGAGGTACATATGGAGTTTCATGAGAGGAGTTTGGAACAAGGGATGAACCAATGGGATTTGTTTTGAAGTGCGGGTCTGAGTGGAGTGTCCGAGGAGCCATTTGACGGTCGACTCATCAAGCGTAGCGTGAATTGTTTCCATGATATTTGGGTTCTTTTGTTGTAGATTCGGTATCCCTTTTTGTTTGAGTGCGTATCCTACAAATACTCAATGTCGACTTTAGCCCTAAGTTTTCCTAAGTCTTGACCCTCATTAGTTGGATAGCACAATGCAAACACATGAAGGAAAGAGATTAGGTTTTGTTGTGGACAAGTTCATATGGGTTTTCCATGAATGGTGTGAATCGGGGAGCGATTTTGTGTGTAGCATGCGGTGGCAATTGCTTGACCCGGAGAAACATTGGAACCTTTGAGTAGATCGGCATTGTTCTAGCGGCTTCAACAAAGTGCGATTTAGTCTTTCAACTACACCGTTTGTTGAGGGGTTCGTGGAACACTTCTTTGATGGGCGATTCCAACGCTTTCATAGAATTCACTAAGTTGTTTGGTGACAAACTCGGTTCCATTATGCATTACGATAATTCGGCGGTTTGTTAAGCCTAACTGCTTGTTTGTTTGATGAGTTTGATGATGATATCGGGGTTTCATCCTTTGTCCTTAAGAACTTGACCTAGGTGAATCTAGATTAATCATCAACCACAACTAACACGTATTTCTTCCCAAGATATTACGCACCCTCATTGGTCCATAAATCCATATGAATCATATGAAGGCTTACGTAGCGAGTTAGTAGGTTTGGGTTTATGGGCATACTTCTTGCTTTTTCCCGATTGACATCTTTGAACAAAGATGATCCTTTTCATACTTTAGTCTAGGTAAACCTACAACTAAGTCCTTTACGGAAAGATCGTTGATGGTGCGAGTTCAAGTGATTGAGGCGGCGGTGCCATAACCATGACTTTGTTTTGAAGCCTTTGATAACAAGCGATTGGAGAAGCCCTCATCATGTCATCGATAGAGATGGTGTAAAGGTTTGACCCCGAGTTCCTTTTAACGGTTCCTTACCATTAAGATCTCTAACAAGCGGTATGTTTTACGAAGGCAACTTCTAGATCGAGTCACGAATTGACCAGAGAGCAGTTATGACCAAACCTTCAACATAGTAGACTCTCGAGATGACACTATCACCAACTACATAATCTCCATAACCCATAATAGCTTACGAAATGATCATTACCAAATCTAACGATCCCGATGAATTTGCTCGCGAAGTTCATGAGCGCGACTTGTCTCGGTCATATGCTTGGAGCGACTGAGTCCGGTACCACGAGCGATTTGAGCGATCTGCGGTTGAACACAGACAAGAATGGATAAGCTGGATAATTGGGATCCCATGCAAGAATGGGTTCCATTTGGTTAGTTACAATGTTTGGACCACCCACATCGAAATAGAAGCATTCATATCGAAAGTGAGGCAATGGAATCGTTGTGAATAGATGTAGTACTAGTGTCAACATTTGCCCTGTTCACAGTGTGATCACTTCTTAAGGGGATAGTTCTACCGGTGGGCATCCATTTTCTAGTGGGCATTGTCGATTAGTCTTAAGGCCAGCGGTGTCCAATAAAGCCTATTTTTAAGAATGTTCTTCATGTGGGTTTCCATTGTTTTCTAACTTTCTTTCGTTTTGTCTTTTAGCCTTCTTAGCATGAATTTTAGCATTAACAATATTAATGGACAATTAACATCATTAGGCGAGCAGTAACACCACATTCATGATTAGAAGCAATTCAAGCGGACATCGATTACAAGGTTTGCAAATAGTATACGAATTGAATTAATTCGATGCGCCTATGGCAATTACTAGAATCAACACGATTCGTTTTATTCAATTCAAGCTTAAAGTTCCTAGATTGTTCTTCTACTTTCTTCAGGTGCATTCTTAGCTTGAGAGGTCCTATCATTCCTTGTATTGTCTTGAGACTTTGACTGCTCCTTTAATGTCATGATTACTCTGTAGAGGAATGGGAACATTAGTTGGCTTAACTACTCTTTGCATCACTGTTTAGATGTCTTGGGATCTGAACTACATGCGGTGCACTAAGGTTCACTTTCTTAACACTAGAGTCTTGAGACTAGTACTCTAGAAGGCATTTGAGTTCGCTTTCTTAGCATTGCGGATCTAGAATCTGAACTACTCAATGATACACTACTCCTCACATTCAAGCCATTGGGAATCGAGTGCATGTCATGTTTGGCCTTAGGCATTGAGCATGGAATCAAAGGGTTAACTCTCTCACCTAATGTCTTTGGGCATATTGTGATCAAACATTCTAAGATTTCTTGAGATCGTTTGGCATATAAGCATGCATGTCAATTGCATTATCATGAGGTTTTCTAGCTTATCCTCTTCAACAATCTCACGCGGGCATTCTAAGCAATCCTTAAGGGATGAGAAATATGTTTGAATGGCAAGTTTGTTGTTCCTTAGATGAGGGGAACATATGTCACGAGATAAAGCATATTTATTACAAAGTGATCCTTTGATACTACATTCACCCCATTGGTCATTGGCATTTTCCCTTTACGACTCTTGATTCTCTATTTCTTTTGCAATGAAGCTATTTGTTCGTTGTTTTTGTTCTGAGTGACTTTAATTGATTCAAATAACTCATTGAAATGACGTTTAACCTTTTCATTTTCTTCTAGAAAACTTTCGTTTTCCTTTTGTAAAGCATTTACTAGGTTTTGAAGATGAAGCGTTTGAGAATTCGAGAATCTAAAGGAGGAGGCATTTGGGAGCTGTCATATTGTTCGTTTGACCCTTTAATTGAGATTTGGGCTTTCAACTTTCGATCGTGTTGCACCGAGCTTGAATCTCATTCATCACGTTTGTTAATTGAAAAGCGCATCAAACTCGGAGCATCGAAGATGTCTTGATATTTGAAGTTTTGACATTTTCTTTGAGATGTTGATATTTTAGTTGTAAATTAAAATACTCAACTTCTAGTTTAGAAAAATGTTTAACCAAAGTGTCGTGATCATCCAGTTCAATTTTCTCGTTTAGTTTAGAATTAGTTTTTTCAAGCTCAATGACACGATCATGGGAGACTCTCAAAGTGATCTTTTAGAAGCTTAAAGAAAGGCATGACCTCGGTTAAATAACATTCTTTCATTTGTTCAAAACCCTTTCTCCTTACATTATACGGTGGGTGTGATCCTTTTCTTGCAAGTTTTCTCAAAATCAACAAAGCAGTTGAAATATGACATATTGACTAATTAAGGTCTTGCTTTTAGTGGCAATTTTCTAGGAACTAGATGCATTGGTGTATTAGGAGGATACTCGGTTGCTCTAGGCATTTTCCATAAGGAGGGTTTGTTTCAATAATATTTTCGACTTTCGACTTTTCTAAATCCTTTTCGAGAAAATTTGTTGGAAGTCAACAATGTTTGAGGCTTGAACATGTTCAAGAAATCGGTTTTCCTTCTTGTAGTCATGGGAGTGATGACGATTTTTTCTCTTTGCATTTGGTCATCTAGTTTTTGTTCATCCTTTCCCTAGTGACTTCATCGATTTCTTATCTTCCTCGGTGCACTCAAGCAACTAGGTTTACGCCTAGGCTTAAGAATTTCATTACCATCATAAAGCACCTTATGAGCATTTCTAGCCTTTTAATTACCTCTGGTTTGGTTCCTCAACAAGGGAATGCTATGTTTATCGCTTAAGACTCGATGTTTGGTGACCATGTGAGCGGTCGAATGGTGTTTCCTTGTATGTACAACTTATTCTCAAGTTTGTTTTCAAAGTTTTGATTAGAAAAATCTCTCAAGAGTTTTGATTCCTTTGCATTAAATTCTTGCTTAAGCATTTTCACATTTTCTTGAAGTTCTTGTTTTTGTTTATTTGTTTTAGAAAGTTTTTCTTGCAAGGAATTTAATTCTTGTTTCAATACTTCTTCTCTAAACTTACTTTTCTAATTCTTGTACTCACTTGGTTATCCATTTCCGCTCACAGTGGTTAGCTCAAACTTAGCACGTTGTTCATAAATAGCAACACGTTCTTTATAGGCATTTAGTTGAAATTACGGACTCATCAGGGAGCACATGCGGTGTATTCATCAAGACATAGTCATTGTTGTTGCAGAAGATGCATCACTTGGTACAACTTCACTTTCACTTTGTTTCACGTATTGATCGTATGGGACAACATTGTTATTACCCATATTTTCCACATTTGATTCAAAAGTTTCGATTGATTGTACTTTGTCATGCATCATTGCACATCGACATCATCGTATAGTTTTAATACCTCGAGATGAGTTTGTCCTTGGATGGGCCAGCTTGTGGTGAAGAAGAGATCTTGGGAGAGACCATTGAGAGATGCTAGCCATAAAGATTGTGTGTGCGATGGGTCCATCATCTACATCAGTCGTATGCATCACGGTCGGCGACTTGAAAGGCGTTCGATGATTGTGACCTATCTCTGAATAGGTTGCTCATCCACATCGCATCATAGGTCTTGGCATTACCCTCGACAAGAAACGACAATTCCTCTTCATCCAACGCAACACCATTGTCACGAGATTGTGCTAGCGAACATCTTATCTACGAAGTGTCGGCGATACGTGGGCGCTTTGGAGATGTGCGGTTCCTTGCAATGTGTCCCTCACCACCACGTTATAGCATTTGATCGGCTTAGCTTGACCTTGGTTACCATTCCTTCCTCGATTACGATTGCCCATAGCCTCTACCGGCACCACCCTTCCACGATCATCTTGTCTTTCTGAGCTGGTTGCACCACGATCCTTCCATCTTTAACGGTAGCTTGATTGTGTGGGTTAGATGCTATTCGAGGTTGTTGTTGGTTTGTGGGAGAATTCATGTTTTGGCTAATCGGAAGAGCTAGTTGATTAATGAAGCTTCCACGTGTGCATCGGCATCGACTTGTTTGTACATAGGATCGGGAATGAGTTTGTGATTACCATTACCCAAGGGTATGACTTGTGAAGCTTTGGTTGTGATTCCGATGTTTGAGTAGAAGGCGGTTGAATCATTAGGCGAGCTTGTCTCTCACAGGTTAGTTTTGGCGATTTAGAATCAATTTTCAAACATAGCATGTCTCTCATTACGAAGGAGGAAGGCATAGAGTTGCTCATAGTTTGTGTTCTTCAATCCTTTAGTAAGCTTCACAGTGTAACAAACTTGTGCCATTCGGGTTTATGTTGTTCACAAATTTTGAATTCAAGCGAATGTTAGGCATAGTCATTCGATGTTCCTCATGTCATTAACTAACTTATGAAATCTCACATAGTACTCATAGACATTCTCATCCGGTTTCATCTTGAAGTGCTCAAATTCGTCATAGAGTTGTGATTCTCTGTCTTCCATGGTTAATTCGAACACGAGAGAAGCATCTTTACATTATCCCAAAGCGCCTTTGCATCGGTGTTATGATTGATCGACATAGATGTCTTTAGGTAGACCTTGAAGAACAATGTTTGACACCACGATATCGCATCGAATCTCTTTTCTCCTTATCATCAAGCTCATCATACATCTTAGGATGCATCCATTCCGTAAGCAGAGTACCATCTTCATTAGTATCAAGTATGTCTCTAGTTGTCTCAACACGATATGGTCCTTCATCAATGGATTTGAGAATGTTGACACCATTTTCCTTTCCAAGGCAATACAATCGATTCGTTGAGCCCAAGAATCGTAGTCGATTCATCAAGCATGGGTGGGCGAGTATCTCGAGCCAGTTGCTTGTACATCCTCGACAACGATGGAGATAGCGAGTAGGGACGTTGGTAGACATGTTAACAGTTATACGGGATTTTATAACTCTATGATTAAACGGAAATAGATTCTTTCACGGGATTTTACTAAATCAAGAGAAAACCGTAAACAATCACTCAAGTCGCTAGATGATAATGCACTAAGTCGCTAGAGACAAATGCACTAAGTCGCTACCAATTAATTCGCTAGAAAGCCAAGTCGCTAGAAATCCAAGTCGCTATGAAAAGCAAGTCGCTAAGTAGTAACTACACACACCAAGTCGCTAACCAAATTTTGGCGAGAATTGCTACTCAGTCGCTAACAATGCAAGTCGCTAAAGAGCAACTCACTCTGGACCAAGTCGCTACCACAAGTCGCTACCCGTAGTGGAGGTCCACTACTTGTACTTTAAGTCGCTAGATCTAACTCGCTAGATTTTCTTTGTAACTCGCTACAATTTTGTGAAGCAAGTCGCTACCAAGAAAACTTATCCGTGAACTAGGTCGCTAGCATGAAAAACCATATAAGCCTCACTTTTCAATCCAAAACAACCCAACCAAGATGATTCAAGCTTACCAAATGAAAACCTAAACACTTTTGATGATTCTAAACACAAAAGTACCAACAAAATTCAAACTTTAACACAATAAATCAACCAAATGATGCAAAAACCACTAAACTTTTCAAACTAAAAACCACCTAAAACCACTATAAATCCAAAGATGTGCAAGATATGATCTAACCATGGCTCTTGATACCAATTGTAAGATATAACTTTTCACATACACATCAAACCATAACACAAAGTGGCGTATAAGATGGAATTCTAGAGAGAAAGTTAGAGGTTTAGGGAACTTAGTGAGAGAAAGTGAAAGATATTATTATGAGCTCCACTCTCTACCTTGGGAGGTAGAGTATTTATAGTCTTACATAAAAGCGCCACACATCGGCGTGGATCGGGCATACGGTGGGTAAAGACCGTCCAGTCCTCCACGGTGTTACTTAACTAATTACTACTTAACTTAAAATAACTACGACTACGAGCTTTCTAACGAATACAAATACTTGAGGTGACCGACTCTTTAATACCGGGAATTTCAAATTCCTAACATTGTCCCATGGGATAATCTCATTTGTTGAAAGATACTATTTGTATCTTTTCCTTTCAAGCGTACATCATAACCTAACCTTGCTCAAACCTTGTGCACATCCAAGGTTAAAACTACACATCTCTAGAGCATACACAAGATCTATTGAAGTTGGTAACCTTACTTAGATTCTTGTTGAATAAAAATCCAAAGAGCTTTCTTGAGAACGTTCTTAATTTAACATATGCCATTCCCTGGTCTTATATAATCAAATCACATTTAAAATGCACACTTCAACTCAACATAAAAGATGTCATCCATTAGATCATACAATTAGCTATGTAATTTGAACAACCTTAAATTCTAAACACAAGATTAAAACATATTGTTTGTTTTCTAAAAGTCAAAACACCATAGTTAAAAAAAATGTATATTATGACATCTTCATCACCTTAGTTATATTGAAAATTAGTTGAGTCACATTAAGCCAAGTATTGGTAAACTATCATCTTTTATACACTTTAATAGGCAAAAATTGGAGTTCCCATCTTTCTACCATGAGAATGACTACTGGAGAACCTATTGCACTAGAAACTCAATTTGACCTAACGGTTGAAGTGCTTCCATGAGAGAAGTTGGGTATGTGGAATCACCCGTAAAAATGGTCGTGTTTAGCCTTAATTGAGCACACCTAGTAATAGTCTCATATTCATTCTCCAACTTGAAAAATATGTTTTCCTATACTTGCCTAAAGTAAGTGTTAAAATAATGATAGTTTGCCTCGCCTTAGGAATACCAATCAAACAAGTAGAAGACATGATTTTCTTCCTTTAGCTTATTTAAACCACTTGCATTACACATACATGTGTTGATTACACGTTCTTGTTTAAAAATGATCAATTTTCTTGACATTTTCTTGGTGTTTGATGTCTACTTGATTAATTGTCAAATGTATAAACCCTAGAAAGGTTTTTGTCTTTATGATGCTTTATGCTACTTTATGATTAAGCGTAAACATGATTTGCATGATATTTATAGTTGAAGCAATTATGTCCCTTGTATGATGTTTCGCATGATTAAATGTGTTAGTGAACTCATAATATGTCATTTTGTTATTGATATATCCATGTTTGAAAGCTATTGTCTTTTGTTGACATTCCTTAAATCTATGCATAAGATGGTCTAAATGATACATGCTCCTAAATGTTATAATTTCAACATGGCTTGCATGAATCTCCCGTCTTGCTTCTTTTGCGTCTTTGTTACACTATTTGCTTGCTACGTGTGCACTTATAATTTGTCAAAGTGATTTTGGTATGATAAACTTTTAGAAGTATTTTTATCCTACAATATAATCACATAAATTGTCATACTTACTTATAGCTAAGTATACTTAAATGTATAAGACTAACGACAAAATAATCTAAAAATAAAATGTCTTGAATAATGTCCCATTATTTCATAATATGATTATTTGTCTTGATGCTACCTTGTTGTATGGTGATTTCTTGTCTACTAAGTGCAATGTGTTGTTTTTGCTTATATAAGATGTTATCATTTAATTTCTATCATGTTAACATATTTTGTCACTAACAAATTTGTTTTGTAAGTTGATAACAAATTATTTGTTATCTCACTTGGTTCTAACTTTTATATGCTTATTTCGCATAATCTCCTTTATTGCTACGTAGGTTAGTAATATACTTTATGGGACCCCTACACTTACATATAGTTTTAAAGTATATAGAATTAAGTTTTAGAGGCTTGGCTTTTCATATCTTTCAACCGACCTCTTTCCAAATCTCATTATTACTTCCTCTTTACAAAACTTGCCTCCACCACTATTTAGCTACAACAATACTATAATTATATTATCCTCTCCACCTCCTATGAAGAAACTACATGCCTCGTCATATGATCATCTCGTATTAATCGAGAAGAGGTACGTGACTTTAAGGATGAAGTTCATTGTATGTTAACCATCATCCATAAAAACATCACTAAGCTCATCTATTTCGTTAACCCGAATAACCTCCTAAACACTTTGTTGTCATTCTTTATTTGATACATTACACATTATGTTGGATGTCCACCAATTAATGGGTAAAGAAATCCATTCACATAATTGTCTTTTGTCAAATTTTATGTCTCTTACAGCCTAAAATACCAACACATAGGTAAACACCACTTAGCTAAAACCGGTTCACGAAACCACAACTAGTTCAACCTTTTTAACCTTGTATCACAAGTTTGCACCAATACCTCATCAAGTGAAAAACGCATCATGTGTTTTACAAACTTCTTCATCTCCACAATCAACAAATCTAGGATTTTCCTTAAACTAGCACCTTACAACATCACTATCTAGAACACCATCATAGGATCTTATCCTTTTCTCGCTTGACAGATATCATGCATGTCATTGTCAGTGCAAATGATATATTAATCAAAACTGACATTCCTAACACTTTTTCAACACGTTGGTCTATCCAACTCTCTCTCATATGATGTCATTCTCATCCTCATATAGGTACTTATTTTTTTGTACATATTGTCCTCACTTCTTTTTCAATGTCATAATCGTCCATGTCGGTCAAAACCATGTTAATACTATCTCTCCCATTGTCACCTAGAATAGGTAATTTTTATAATTTGTGTCAATCAATGAAGGAATTTATCTTCATGTTATCACTTTTATATTTATGCATTTTCTTTGGTATCTTCATCTTAGATAGAACGCATTATTACTCTTGGCTTGAAGCATATAAGAACTTGTTCAAACAATAGGTTGTTAGCATCAATAAATCATTCAAATCATAACCCTTATGCATCATTGAATTGCAATGTCTATTCATATTTTGTTTCCTCCTCTTAGTCCTGGTCACTTGACATTACGAAAGGATTGCTGAGTACATATTTTTATATTATTTGCTATACATATGAGTTTCTAACTTTTTAATAGTTTTCTACGTTATCACCACCACCTTCCATCACCACTTTCACTAATCATCATCACCATGGATTAGCGAAAACTTACTCTTATAAATCTTGAGTCATCTACCGAGTTATCACCACATGAATCCTACTAGTAAACCGACACCAACACTAGCACCACTAGCATTAACTCTTTATATTCCAACTGCACTTCATATCTTCTTTCTAGGCACTATTTTGTAGGCTCTTATCATACTATATTCTCGCTTTTCTTATGATTGTAGTTACGAGACTACACTTCATGAGATATTTGATTATATCATTTATATATCACATATATACATCTTATTTTTATTTGTCAAAAAGATGAAATATATTGCACTAATTTTTTTCATTGTAGGTTCATCATCATATACACTCGATTGTATATAACTTACTCATCTAAGGATGAAGTTTGCATCAATTATTTTTCTTATTTTAGGTGCTTCTTGACACCCTCGAACAAGAGGGAACATCCTTTAAGCACTCATATTGCATTGTCTATACACTTGATTGTATATGACATATTTGTCTAATGACAAAGCTTCTATTATACTAATATTTATTTTGAAGGTTCATATTAACGCCCTAGAGCAAGGAGGAGCTTCCGTCAAGCATTTATTGAATGCATTTTATACACACTTTGTTGTATATCACTTATTCGTCCAATGACGAATATAGTTATGCACTAATATTTGTTTTGTAGGTTTTTAATCATACCCTCACGCCTCAAACAAGGAGGATCAACCGTCAAGGGAGAGCATGCACGCATTCATCATCATTCTCACTTTTCAACAAGCCTTTGTGCTTCGATAAAAAGTGGAGAAAATAGGCTAACATTGCTATGCATTTTTCTTTATCATATATTTCTCATACATTTTGTTGCATAAAACTAACCTTGATGTAGTTTAAGCCTCTTAATTTGATCCATGGATCCGCTACCAAACAAGGGACGGATTGGAGTAGACGATTTAACTTCACTAGGGATGATGCAAGCTCACCTTTTTGGGGAGAAATAAAGTTAAACTCCAAGGACATGCCCTTTTTGTTTCGACAAAAGGGGGAGAAGAGTGTAAGCGGAGAAGGTAATGTAAAGGTAGAAAGGATACAAGTAACTCTTTACATTTTACTATCCATTACATTTACATATCTTTGTCATCATCAAAAAGGGGGAGATTGTTAGTGCAAATATTACGATATTTAATCTATACAGTCTCGTTTGTTTTGATTGATGACAGACATGTAACTTGTAATATATAACGTAAAATGTACAAGTTACTTGTAATCACATTTTGTCCCAACATACATTCAACACCTCTCGATGTCTTAAGTCCTCGTATGTTACAATACATGTTCGTACATGTTTGTTATGTGGCATTATGATCAAACCCCTTAACAAATCATTTAGAATGTTTAAAATACGTTTAGAGTCACTAAGTATTTTAATAGGTTAACCATTTTATTTCGAACCTCATTTTACATTTTGCATTCACAAGTATTTTATACAAATACATCTTTTGTAAAATGTCTAACAAATATATACTTTTATTTGTACAAGTAAACTAACGATAATATTCATACAAGTACTAAAGTTTACTTACACTTGACAAAATACATTTTATTTTGACAAGCACTTAACTAGACATTTTATTTTATAAAAGGCAACTAGATTTTTTATCAACTAGTTACATAATACATTTTACAAGTTTATTTTCATGAACATTTTAATCTAAATGAAAATGCATTTTTACATCATTCCATGCATCATCATATCTCTTTAAGATCTTTAGAAGATTTGGTCAATATTTGGTTAGATTTGCAAGATCTTGAAAGATATTATAAGATATCAAATCTTATAAAATATTATTTTTTAGATTACATTTTTTGCTATAAATAGAGCCCATTATCTTGTCATTTTCTCATCCCTTCTCTCTAGCTTTCTTTCATCATTTAGATCTATAGATAACCATGTAGTAAAATACATTAATCACCCTCATCATCACATGATCATAATGCTTCTAACATTCATCTTTGTTGTAAGCATATTTTACATTTTTTATCAACCAAGAAAAGCTTGGAGATCTAGCCATCCTCATTCACCAAAGCATATCAACAAATGAAGATTCAAGATCTCTTGTTATCCTCATTGATTAAAGACATCTTATTTAAGAAGATCATTTAGATTAGTCATTCATATTCATTAGACATTTGGGTCATGGATCTTCATTGTAAACATTAGTATATCATCAAAACATTTCTCATCAACTTAGATTAGATGATTTATGTGTTTGTGCCATAAAACACAAGGTTTGTTATGTTGGGCCATAAAACATAACGTGAGTGGTTGTACCCGGAAAGAACTCGACATCTAGCTTAGTATCGGAAATATTGTATAGGTGACGTTAGGTTGGTTCTACCTCGAACTAGAAATCGTGTATTTAGCTTTGTACCGGAAAAAGTGTAAGCGAGGATTGTAAGGTTTTCTCTGCCGAGAAGGAAGCTTGTTGATTTAGTGAAGTAACTCTCGAGTTGGGTACTCGGGGAGTGGAGTAGGGCGGAGAGGAGATTTGTGACCGAACCACTATAAATCCTCGTGTTCGGTTTGCACTTTCCTTTATTTATCTCTTTACTATTATAATTGCACTATACTATTGCTTGTGATGTGGTTTGATGTTTGTGTGACAACTTGGTTACTATGCTTTATATTAGTCACAAACGATAATTGACACCTTCATATTATAACAAACTTCATAAGCGATTTGATACTAAAGATCTAAAGTTTTTAAACGGTAACGTATTCACCCCCCCCCCTCTACGTTTTCACACATTTCATAGTAGATTTTCTGGTAAAGCATTAGTTTTTAGTTTGTTTGGTGTCTATGTGACTGAGTAGGAGCGATTAGGTTAGTGGATATCATTGTGTAAACTAGACATTTTCTAAAAGGTTCGAGTAACTGAAACTGAGTATGTGAATGTTTGTTAAGCATATGACCGTAAGTTGGCTAGTAAAGAGTTTGTTTTTGGTATCTTTGATAATGATGTGATTTATTTGAAATATTTGATGATTTTTTCGTTGCTGCTTTTAGTCTCTTAGTGCATTGGGTAACTCATCTTTGGGTAATTGCATGGATGATTAAGGGTCAATTTGATTGGTAAAGAGTTCGTTTTTGGTCTGTTTGGTGTCAATGTGATTTTGAAGAGGTAACTATGAAAGTGTGGTTCAACTGTTTGGTAATTTGTTTGTTGCATCTTTTAGTTCCTTTGTGAATTAGGTAAGTCATCTCGGTGTAATTGTATTTTGAGGAATAGGAATCTAACAGTAAATTGGCTGATAACGTGTTTGTTTTTAGTTAGTTTGATGTTCATGTGATTAACGAGTAGCAATTATGTAATGTTTGTGCTTTTGGAAACCTCTCATGTAAAGTTTGGGGAAGTATCAAATGACTAAGTTAGGGCTTAAGCCTAATGGTGGACACAAGGTCAATTAGATTTAGAGTTATGTGTAAGTTGTTTATTGCAATGTTTTAAAAACCGGGTTTTTAATCGACCCGATCGAGTCATCGGGCACCGATTCGACCACCAGGTCAACCCGGTTTTTCATTTATTATTATTTTATTTTTTCCGACCGGGTCAACCGTTTGATCACCGGTTCGACCGTCGGGTCTACCCGGGTCAACCCGGTTTTTAAAAAAAAAATTGAAAAAAACCAAACCCGGTTTTTATTTTTTGACCCGTTTTTGTGGCCAAGTAACGGTCCGACCGGTTGAACCGGCCGGGGAGACCCGGGTTTGAAAACATTGGTTTATTGTCATATGTATATATTTATTAGAGTTAATTGCGAAAATAGTCCCTGTGGTTTACCGAGTATAACGAAAATCGTCCCTGTACTTTTTTTTAACGGATCATCTCCATGTGGTTTTGACCCGTAACAGGTTTGGTCCCTTGACCACTTTTTCCGTTAGTTTGCCGTTAAATGAGACTGAAATGACATAAATACCCTTAAAACTAAGGTCCTTGTGATTTGTGGGGTGTAACGAATTTAGTCTCTATTTTTTTTATTAAAATTTTAATTTTTAAAAAATAATTATCGAATTTTTATTAAATATTTAAATTTATTTTTTTTTATATTTTTTATTAAAATTTTAAAAAAAATAACACTCGATTTTTTTTTTTAATTTTAAAATTTTAATTTTTTTAATTCTTTAAAGATTTTTATAGAATTTAAAAAAAAAAAAATCGATAATTATTTTAAAAATATATTATTTTAAATAAATAAATAAATTATTTTATTTTTTAAAATTTTTAAAATTAAAAATATATATATTTTATTAATTTTAAAAATAATTATTTTATTTTTGATAATTATTATTTTAAGTTAAAAAATTAATTCTAAATATTTAAAAAATTTGGATAATTATTTTTAAAAACGTATAAAAAGGTGTAAAAACGAATAAAAACGGATAAAAGCGTATGTAAACTTAAGAAAAACGGATGAAAATGTATAAAGTGGTATTTATGTCATTTCAGTCCCACTTAATGGTCAAACTAACGGAAAAAGTGGTCATGGAACCAAACTCGTTACGGGTGAAAACCATAGGGAGAGGATCCGTTAAAAAAAAGTACAAGGACGATTTTCGTTATACCCGGTAAACCACGAGGATATTTTCGCAATTAACTCTATTTATATAAAGAAACATGTAATGGATTCAATGAGAAGACAAATTAAAATGAGAGTAAAATACATCGTTCGTCCCTAATCTTGTACACATGCATCACCCTATGACAAACCTTGCCTTTTTCATCGTCCAGAGTCCAAAACAAGGTTTTTATAGTCTAAATCATTCCCTTGACCCATTTTCCGTTAGTCAACGTCAGTTATCGTTTGCCAAATCCCTTAAATGACTATTTTGCCCATATATAAATTCATTCATCCACCTTTTTCATTCATTCATCCGAACAAAAAATTCATCATCTCCCTACTACACGACCCTTTTCCAATTAAACAACTTCAGGTTTAACACAATCATAGAATGATATTCAACATGGCCCTTTTCCAATTGAACAACTTTTGGTTTTTAAGTCAATCCAATCTTTGCTTTTTTTAAACTTTTTATTGCTTAATCTAGTCTTTTTTTTAATAGGTTTTGTTTTAATTTGATTATTAGTGCTTACTTTGCTATGTTCTTGTTTTTCCCCAAATTATGTTCTGTAAAATTAGGGTTTTTAGATTGAAATTGGAAAATGGTATTCGAATTTAGTTTAAGGAAACATAACCTGCTTGAAGGATTATCACAACTTAAGGCCACATGCATTTCTCTTTCCTAGTGATGAGGTTATTTCCTTATCTAATGTCATTTGGATGCCCAATACTATAATATAAGTTATGAAAGAATGAACACTGAACATAGATGGTTGGAAATGATAATGTACTACTTTCACCAAGAGAAAGATATAGTTTACTGGCCATATGTGTTGTATAAAACACTTATAATGCACAAAACATTCGTTGATGTATCAAACAAAACATACATAGATAGCATGTTATTTTTTGTAAATAATGAGCCAAATGGACCCGTATACCCTTTTCGTTATGGTTTCTACAAACACCAAGAAAAAAGTCAAAAACTATATGTCTTCATTTGGTAATTAATAAGTATTTGATCAATAAAAGGTATCAGGAAACTAAAACTTCACAAGTAAGATAGATGTATAGGTAACTTATTGTAATTCCATGATTTGATGGTGAGAGAAGGGTGTCACACATTGGCTTATCTAATCTATTGTGCTAGGTTTCTTACATCACTACAATGTTGTATGCAGGAAGTGATGGGAAGCACCTGTATGTTTATTGCTCTTCACAGATCTATGATACGTCTCAAACGGTTAGTGTATAAAGTCAATAAATTTTCATTCCAAGAAATGTTGTGACTTATCCCTTTAATTAGATAGATCTGCATGATATCTTATAGTTAATATGAGTATGCATTTCCTCCTTCCTTGCACTTCCTACTATAGTATCGCCAGTATTTCATGTGATGGTAAGAATGTCTTTCTGTGCTTTTTAGTTTTGCAGTTGCATTTTTTTGGGAGTTCAACTCGTCCCCAATTGGTTGGCTTGATTGCACAAGTAAGATACTGTTTTCTGCCTGCGTCTCTTTAACTCCCACATTTGACTTGTTGATTTATGCTTGGTTATTTTCAAGGTGGCATATTTTTATACCTTTTCTTTATCTATTTGAAGTATTGAACAGAAATAATTCAGTTTCATTCTTGGCTGCTGAAATTGTTGCTAGAAGAGAGTTATAGTGTGTGGGGATGAGTGCAATGCTTATTGCATCAACATACGAAGAGATATGGGCCCCTGAAGTTAATGATTTCGTGCAGATCTCAGATCGTGCTTATGAGCATCGTCATGTGTTCTTGATGGAGAAGAGGATTTTGGGTAGATTGGAGTGGAATATAACCGTCCCAACCCCTTATGTGTTCCTAGCTAGGTTCATCAAAGCTACTATTGTATTGTTTTATTACCTTCTAGTTACTAAACTTAGATTGAAATTTTCAACTTCTTTCGTTGTCTATAATGTAGTTTTGTAACTTTCTTATTGACAAATGAAATATATGATTAGTTTGGTTGAAATGGATCAAGCATTGTGTGTTGGTTGCCGCATCCATGGATCATCCCAAAAATTTTGTGGGTTCTGATATTGTGTGGGGGTATGAAGATGATGAATGAAGATTATTGTTTGATTGAGTTTATGTTTTTTAGTGGAGTGGATGAATATGATTTGAGAATGGTGATGGTGTTACTTTTAGAGAGAGAAGCAGAAATTTAGAGAGAGAAGCAGGAAAAGAGATAACATGAGGGCTGTGGTAGTGATGGTATAACTTTTTTATTAAGTGCACCGTTCGTCCCTAAGGTTGTACCACCAAAATAATCAACCAAAATGATAAAATAACTACTTTGCCCTCATGTGCAAGGCACATGGGATAAGATAATTGACATTGACTAACGGAAAATGGGTCAAGGGACTGATTTAGACTATAAAAACCTTGTTTTGGACTCCGGACGATGAAAAATGCAAGGTTTGCCCTAGGGTGATGCATGTGTACAAGATTAGGGACGAACGGTGTATTTTACTCTTAAAATGATAAGATTATAAGAAATTCAAGCTACAGAATTTGAATAATATGGATAAATTTAAGTGGATATGCATATTTTTGTAATTGCATTCAAAATATGCGGCTATAGCTATTTCATTCTTCTCATTTTAATTTATTTCTCAATTGATCATATCTCTAAATAATCTCATATATATCATGATAATTACTAAATACAACTTTTTTCTCAAGACATTATACTTTCTAAAACATTCTACAAAAGCATTATACTTTCAAAACATTTAAACTTTCTAAGAAAGTGTGTAATAGTTTGGAGAATCTAATTTTTTGCTTCATCAACAAGGTATGCATCGGAGATCTTTATATTTAATACACCCTTTCATAAAAAAGGCTCACATGTAACTTTTTTCTTTCTTTCGGCAAAATGGAAAGTCTTGTACCGCCACTTTTCTTTCCTAGAATTACTAGTAATAAGTCCTATACATATATGTTGTGCACATGAAAAAAATTTAGTAAAATATATCAGACTGAAAATAATTTTAACGGTATTTAATTTTCTAGCCCATGCACGTGCACAAGATATTAAACGTAGGTCGTAAATCTAATAATTTTCAATCATATTATGAGTTGCATCATAACCTTGTGTTAAATGTTGTTTATAGACTTATGGTATTACGATGAGTTTAATGTAGTAATGATGATGATAACAATACTAATAAATAACAAAAATAACTTTACACATAAGTCCATGAAACTAAATTTTAAACATTTATTAAAAATGACAGAAATCCATAATTTTACACATAAGTCTATAAAACTAAGTTTAGTATTTAATAAATTTAAGACTAAAATAAACCGTTGGTCCCTAATCTTGGTCAAAAACATCACGTTGAACCGAAACTTGGCATTTTCATCGTCAGTAATCCAAAGTATGGGTTTTTGAGGCTAAACCAGTCCCTTGACCCATTTTCCGTTAGTCAACGTCCCGTTATATGTTGTTAAATCCCGTTATTCTTGTTAAATGACCATTTTGCCCATATATATATAAAAACCTCAAACACATCTTTATCTCATCACCCTCACCCAGCCTTCACCTTCACCTTCTCCAACCAACATCACCATCGCCTTCACCTTCACCATCACTCTCTCCATCGCCAACGTTATTTATTGTTCAAATCAGAAGTTTTGAACGTTAGTCAAAAGGCTAATTACCCCCAATCTGTCGGATTAACCCTAACCCTAACCATTAATCCCTAAATTAAAAACACTAATTAACATACACCCATCTTCAATTCAGAGGGTTGTGTCAATAAATGATGGAAAACATATCCCTTGTAAAATAGTTGAAGGTAATCTGATTATAACATTAGCTGTGAACATATAGTTGGTCCAATGATAACCGGGACATCTAGCCATGGATTGTAAAGGTAAAGCCATAGTCACGTGCTTCGGATGTGGGGAGCAAGGACACTATAGGAATCAATGTCCTCAAAACCAAGGTCAACAAGTTGAAGGTGCTCATGGGAATGCATACATGTTAGGAGGAGGAGAAGCTCGTCAAGGTACCAACAACGCGGAAGACTAAAGAAGTTTGGAAACTAACAGTCTTATTTCTCCTTATGTACTATGTCGTACTAAGTTTATGTCTTTCATCGTATTTGAATCCTTATAACTTAAGATGTACTACTTTTGATAAACCACTCGTTGTAAAATATTCTTATCTATCGTACTTTATTTTCTTTCCGATTTGTTATTACTTACGAGAATTTTTATTCCTTTTACTTTAACTATCATTGTAACGACACGGTTTAAATCCTTGTAAACATTGAGAGTTATAACAACTAAACCGAACGTCCGTCATCGTTCCTTAATTATACATAGCCTAGCTAACTATGTCTAATTCTGGAGGGATCACGTTATGTTGGGAGCGGTTATTTATAAATCTTAGTGCAAGCAAAATCTTCACATATTTCAAAGTCAAAGTGTTACTTATGAGAGATTCATCCGATATTTTCTTTACTACGATGTTTTGTACGCTCTCAATCATCGATAACCGTAACGACACTTCTCCATACCTTCTTTCCTCGATATTCATCACAAACTCAAAAATTCGATAGACCAACACGAATCGAATTCGTGGACCGAATTTTTGATGGGCGAATGTGACAACCCGTACTTTCAGGTCATCTCTCAAAACAATTCATGCTTCACAATTTCAACATTTATCGTAAACTAGGTTTGCGTGTTCCAAATTCGCGTAACCTTAAGGGTTTAGCGGCGAATTCATGATCATATCATCACGAACATTTCATATGGACTAAGTTTAGTCTACATTTCATTAACATCATTTGCATCATATTAGTTCATTCATGACTTTGCATCTCACATTAAACGCGTAAATTTTATATTAAATAAACGTTATCGCGTGAGTTATTATTTTGAACATTTAATCCGATACCTCCAAAAATGATCCCGATATATTTTTATACTTACATTTAGTTTATAAAAACTATATTTTGAGTTTACCTAGTGTTTTAAATTTATTTTGTATATAAATCGTTAAATTTATATTATTACGACGTTTTTCTTAAAAACTGCACGATAATTATTATATCACTCAAATTTTACAAGAAATGTATTTTTACAATTTTTATGATCTCATTATACTCTACTTTGATCTATTAAAAATTACTTTTACCTAAAAGCTACCAATTACCTTACAAGTTATTATTAACTACATATGTTACTTACATTTTTTTTAACAATTTCACAAATAAAAGAAAAAAAAAAAATATACATTTGACAAATGCTTCCCCCCTTGGCCGACCAAGGGGGGGTTAGCAATTAATGTGGGTGAAACTTTTCCTCTTTGATTGTATATATTTATACTCCAAGTTATCTCATTCATTCACTACATTCATCTCATAATTCACAAGTCAAGTTAGTAGCTTTCTTCCTCTTTGTTTTCTTCTCTCTAAACCGGTCATACTAAGGATTACAAAGGGATCATCAAAATTTTTCAAGCTCAAGTGTTAAACAATCTAGATTACACTCTTATTTAAGGTTTTGAAATAAAAACCTAGGGTGTTTAGGTTAATCCTTGTTCTAATCACCTCATCATAGTTTACTTGTAAGCATATCACTTCATTTTACATCTTTCATCTTCATTTCATAGTTATTTCTTCATATTTTGAGCAAACATGCAAGACTTATTGTTGTTATACCATTTTTCCATTGATTTTTAGTGTTTGATATATATAAAGTCATCCTATAATTATTCCCTTGTTATATATTGGTCTTGATGATGTTTAGGAACCCATGACACCCTAAGAAGGTGTATGGTAGGATTAGAATAGCTTTGGAGTTGATTTGAAGGGATTGGAATAGGTTTAGTACGAGAAAAACTATTTTCGACAAGTATTAAAAGTGGTCTGTTCTTATTTTGTTTTTCTGGAAAATCCGACAGTAAACCTGAGTTTTTGGCCTAGATATTTAGAAAATATACTTTAAAACGAATCCGTGGCCGCTTGAACGGATTAAAACGGAGTTATAACGAAGAAGTTATGAATTTTCAAGTTTGACGACTAAATATATAATTTCGAAAATTTCAAAGAAGGTATTATTGTTTTGTACAAGTCAAAACGAGTCCTAAGCTTTACAAATTATTTCGAATTATCAAAAATATATTAGTATACTTTGATACGAAGCTAAGGACGTATAATACGTAGAAAACGGATTTGAAACGACTAAGATATACACATTTTCATAAAATTGCCGTAACTATTATTTTTAGAAAAACTATATTATTTTTACGAGACAAGTGTTACGGTAACCAAAACGACCATGTTGAAGGCTGTTTTTAACGATGATGTAGAACTTTTTGTAACGAAATGTCTTCTAATAAAATCGAGATCACCAAGCATATTTTCTAAAACGACCAACCGTTTGTATAGCGGAGTTGTAATAAATTATTTACGGTTGCTTAAACTTTGCCGAAACTCACTTTTAAACCACATTTTAGACAAAATCACCATGTTTAACCTCTATTATCTTTATGTTCGAGACCTCTATGACGAAAACTCATGTACTGAAACTTCTAGATTTTGATACAAACTTTCCAAAACCGTCGAGTTCGTTTCCTAACGTTCGACGTACACCATTTTACGACTAGCTTTTCGAAGCCATTTTTGTCACTTTCATGAAAATTCGGCGACATGATTTTCTGATTTAAAAGTTAAAATTTCACAATAAATCATTACGAAACTATTGTAGGATGACATTTTGACGTAAAAACTTGTAAAGTAATTTAAGAATGGTCAAGACGTCAAAAGAGTATTTTTCGACGATAAGTATTATTTTCAAAACTCACAAATGGTATAAATAACATACGAAATGCATGCATAACATTACATCATAACTCATTACATATCATATCATTCGTAATAGGTCAAGGTTAAAGTTTCCCGCTATACCTTAGTGTACTCACTCTTGTCATCATACCAGTTTATCAAGTGAGTTTTCATAGCCCCGATTTATTCAAGTTTTACTTATTTCAAACCTACGGGAGAATACATTGCACAACATTTTATTACGATACCAAGTATGTTAAATTCATTTACATTGCTTAAGTTACCACGTTGCCGATTAAATGTCCCCATTTTATATGCATGAGCCGTTAATTTCCTAGAAGCGTGTGTGAGTGGGTAGATCTATCGAGGTGACACCTCCATCCGGGTTGGTGAATCCCAACTAGTCATACTGGATGCATTTCATTCATAAACATTATTAGAGTTGTTTGGCAAGACACTCTGTGGGGCGGTAACATCGATGAACTTCGGTATCATGCGCTAAGCAATTGTAACATTATTTTGTGACATCATTGTCATACCGATTTATACTTGTGGTAGTCGTATTAACATTTACATAAACCTATGAACTCACCAACCTTGTGTTGACACTTTTAGCAATGTATTTTCGGGTAACTAAGGTATTCACTTCATGGCATGCATTTGGACACATCATGGAGTCAGCGGTGACGACGCGTCTCACTGGGTTTTACGACTTTAAAACATCGTTTGAATTGTAACAAATTTATTTCCGCACAAGTTGATTTTCATTTTGGGACCTATATTTTGTAAACTCGATTATTTTATTAAATCAAACGGCGTATTTTCCAAACGACACTTTAGGTCGTTCAATATAACTGTGATTGTGATGCTATGACAGTCAATCCCCAGGAATTCCATTCCGCTGCAAAACAGGTAATTTGGGGGTGTGACATAACATAATCATAGCTTCTGCTAGATAAGATAATTGGGTATTTTTCCTCAAGCTATCAGAGGGTTGTGTCAATAAATGATGGAAAACATCTCCCTTGTGATGAATATGTTAATGTTTGTACGTATCATGCCGGATGGTGTAGATGCCCAAGTTATATGGAATTGAGCTCGTAAGTAAGGTATTGTTGGCCTAAGTGAATAGTTATTTGTCCACTAATCTATTGAACTTCATAGAGAATTGTCTAACTGGCCTCCTTTTTAACGACCATGTGTCAAAGTTAAGAATAATGCGTTATGTTGTAGGGCTGAGTTAGATAACACAACAATGAGTGAATATGTGGTATCACATGACTGTTGATATGTATGCAAATATGTATGCTGACACATTGTAATTATCTCTTATTTAGGTGTACCCTGAGTTGGAGGACCAGCGGGTTCTATCCTTCTTTACGGTCAACTATCGATATGCTCCACCATTTTATGTGATTCCCGATGAGGGGTTCTATCTATCCTATGTAGGAATCCATGGTCCCAAAGCTTTGGATACCCTAAAAGGGTATTTTCATGGTGATGTTATGCTCTTGGTGACTCGGTGTTGTTACAGAAACATAGTTGACAAGAATGAATCTGCTGTAAAACTATTTCCGCTTGAAGTTTATAAGTAAGTTTTTATGTTTTTGCAAAACTTATGGCTTATGAATATATATAGTTTATAGCTAATATAAAACTAAGTTTATATGCTGTTAAAAATGCAGATGTGGATGCAAGGAGAAAAACGTTGGCGAAGATTGCATAAGCAAGGATTTAAAGTCAAGGCAGTTTGAAGTGAGGAAAAAAAGACAAGATATAAAAGTTTTTATTGCTAGCAATGACGAGATGAATTTTTTTCGATAGAACATGTCTTCTTTTTAAAAACAAAAAATAAAAAAATTAACAGCCTAACCTAGTTATTTAACGATTTTTTGTTATCTGACGTTGTCAAACATTTTATTTATAACAGGAGTATCCGATTATCGAATCAACTGGAGGAACTCTGGAACTAAGTGAGACGTTGGGTGCAATTAACACGTTTGCTAAGTTCAAAGGTGGGAAAAGGGCTGAAGTTTTAGGAAGGAACGTCATGTTAATGCTAAAAAGTTTAAAGCTGGAGTTGGCGGGACAAAGAAAGCAGCAGCTGGGATGGCAAGTAAGAAGTTGCTTAAAGCCAGCGACATGAAGGAACCTGATCCGGATGCTCAGAGGTCTAAATCTAAGGCAGTTGAGGGTCTATTGACTGATGCTAGAAAGACATGAGAAGCTGGGATAGTTGGTAAAGCCACATACAAGAAGGAAGCTATTGCAGATGGTTAGAGGTCTAAAGCTAAGCCTGTTCAGGGTGATGCTACAGCTACATAAATGGCGGGGAAGCAACCTGCTGCTGATGCTTTCAAGTATTCTAAAGCTAAGCGATTTAGGAATGCTAAAAAGGTTCCTGATGGGAATGAAGATGGTGGGAAGGAACCTTCTGGGAAAAAGCCGCTAAGAGGTGTAAACAAAAGTACAGTTGAGCTTGCTAGGGAATGAACACAGTGCAGGGTAAGACTGAATATCTGATGAGTCTCTTGTAAGAACTGAAACTTGTTCTCTAGTGTTGTATAGACATTTGCATAATCACATTTCCACATATGACATTGACAAGATTTACAGTTGTGTTTTATGCCTCCTCTTTTGTCTGTGTTTAGCTACCGTACATTTTTATAATTTTGGTTGATGCATCTCTCTTTTCTTACTTTTTGTGATGAAAGTGTTTGGCCCTTCCCTAGTAATATCTTTACTAGAAAATAGTTCACCTTAATGTATAGGGTGAAAGCTCAATGGGTTTTAGAGAGAGAAGCATGAAAAGGATATAAAGGGAGGGTGGTGGTAGTGATGGTATAACCAAAACAATGAAATAACCATTTTGCCCTCATGTGCAAGGCACATGGGGAAAATAACAGAATTGACTAACAGAAAATGGGTCAAGGGACTGGTTTAGCCTCAAAAACCCATACTTTGGACTACTGATGATGAAAATGACAAGTTTTGGTTCAAAACGACGTTTTTGGCCAAGTTTAGGGACCAACAGTGTATTTTAGTCTAAATTTAATTTTATATCAACCTCTAGCATTTTACACTTAAGTCCATGATTTTAAATATGATATATAATATTAATTTTATTTCAAATGCTAAAGTTTTATAAATTAGCCTCCTCTTTTTTAAGTTTCTTTTTCAACAATTGAGACACGTGTGAGTTTTTCTTTTGAGGTCTAAAAGTATGTAAAACATTACTCAAAATCAAAGCATGACATTACAAGAATTATTTTCTGCCACACTAGCAAAACATGACATTACAAGAATTATTTTCTAGCTTCTCACAAATTTTCAATTCAAACATATGTCCAAAAAAAATAGAAAAACTAAATCATATACTTTTCCCACACAAGCAAAACACGACATTACAAGAAACAGCTTTCAATCACTCTTCACGAAACAGTTGGCTCAACTTCAATGGCGGCTGTGAGCAAAAAGTATATTAACCTTATAAAGATTGTAAGGATGGTTCACCAGCTGCACCCACACATTGTGGTCCAACAAAATGGCAAATACCATGCACCTCTATGTGAATTTGAGTTTGACTAGCAGCATTAACACAAAATTCCTGCCTCAAGTAATCATGAAGTTCAACCAAGGTATAATTTCTGGGCACCCTAAAGAAGTCCCGCTTAACAACAGCATAATCAGCATCATTATGATCAGATCCTGAACCACCCTCATTACTCGATCCAGATCTACCAGAACCATCAGATATACCCTCACTAGATCCACTAGCAGAAACATCCAATGCACCCTCAACAGATCTATTTTGTTAAGAACGGATATTTCTATTTCGTTAAGAATGTGTATCACATCTTACTTTATATGGGTAAAGGTACGCAAGTTATCGTGTAAGATTTTCTAGACTCGTTTTAACTTGTGTATACGTAGATGCATTTCTTGATCAATCAACATATTATTATTATTTAACAAAGAAAACCGGCAAGTTATAATTTTCTAAAACGATTGGTGAAAGTATACGTAAGCACATACATAACATAGATGTCAAATTTTGTAGTGACGTCGATCGTAGTTTTACCTGATTTATATATTACATTTGAAATACATAACCGATAGGTTATGACATTAAATGAGTTCGTGGAGCCTTTAGGGGAAAAGTTACAATCGACTCGTACATCCACCAAGAAAACAAAGCAAATTAAGCCATGCACAATAATGCGAATGTAAGCCATGATATATCCATTGATAGGCATTTTGATAAATCAATCTTTGTTTATGGACTACCTTTTTCTTATGTGTGCATTTTGGAAGAAATCTATTTGATTGATCAAAGATTTATACTTTCAAAACCTTACAATAGTTATGTTACTTTTGTTTGTTTTTATTGAAATAAATCAAAATAAGTGGTAATAAAATACATATTGGCATAGTTGTGTTTATGGGTTGACACAAACCTGGGGCTTTATAACTAATTTGATATGGCTTGATATAATAAAATAAAATAATAAAAAAAAAAAGTTTTGCTTCAAAAGGTTAAAAGATGGTTAGTGAGTTGTTGGTGGTCAATTTTGTAAAAAAGAGGTTGTAATTATCGTCATAAAAGTGTGAGGAGCCAGAACAGACTCACATGGGAGCCAAATGTGGCACGTGTAACATTCGAGTTTAGGTCACAAAATGTAAATTATTTTTTTAATATGTATTCGCTTGATACGTGCAACCTTTGATTTTAGCTAAAAAATTCTTATTAATACAAATAAACCGTAAAAACGTTTATTCATATTTAGAGATCTCTTTGTGTTTTGTTGATAACAAATATAAAGTTATCATAAGTAAAATTATAAGAATACATGTTATTTTTGTAAAGTATATATATTTGGTTATTTACATAAAATGTTGTATTAATTCATTTGTTGTAATAGTTTAAGAGGATGGATATTATCCAAGACCCATGACCCATACCCATGGAGCTAATCCATAACCCATAACCCAAGACCCATGACCCAATGTCTAGATACATTGTACCTTGTTAGGTACCCAAGGCTCATACCCATGACCCATGACCCGGTTTGCAACCCAAAACCCGGACTGGTACAACCAGTTGCTTGGATCCCTGGATTAGACCGACGGATCCCCAGTGAGGATCCACATGAACCGAGCTCTGATGAGATATTTTTGCCTATAAATAGTGAGTCATTTTTCATTGTTACTCACCCTCTTCTTACAAACTCTCTCATATATTATCTCTCTCTTCTAATCTCAGATCTCTTGATCTATCTAGTAATTCTTTTTTCTTTTGTTGTGATTCTCATATAGGTCCTTCTCAAAGGCGAGATCATGAGATACTACAAGTCATTCAAGCAAGGGGTCCTTGATTGATTTCTTCCTCCACAAGATTTCTGTGGCAAGATCTTGTATTTCATATTTCACATAGTTGTTGTGTAACAGTTGTGTTGGTTTGGTCCGCCGTGTTAAGGACTCGGTATTTAGCTTTATACCGGATAAAGTGTAAGCGACGTTGTGAGGCTTCTCCGCCATGTTGAAGGAGCTTGTTGACATAGTGCTTGAACTCTCGAGTAGGGAACTAACGTGAAAGAGGGGGGGTGAATACGTTACCGTTTAAAATCGTTAGATCTTTTGTATCAAATCACTTATGAAGCTTGTTATTATATGAAAGTATCAATTATTGTTTATGACTAATATAAAGCATAGTAAACCAAGTTGTCACACAAGCATCATCATCAAACCACATCATAAGCAATTATAAAAGTAAAGAGATAAAGAAAGGAAAGTGCAAACCGAACACGAGGATTTATAGTGGTTCGGTCACGGATCTCCTCTCCGCCCTACTCCACTCCCCGAGTACCCAACTCGAGAGTTACTTCACTAAATCAACAAGCTCCCTTCTCGGCGGAGAAAACCTTACAATCGTCGCTTACACTTTTTCGGTACAAAGCTAAATACCGGGTTCTAGTTCGAGGTAGAACCAACCTAACATCGCCTATACAATATTTCCGACACTAAGCTAGATGTCGAGTTCTTTTCAAGGGTACAACCACTCCCACTATGTTTTATGGCCCAACATAACAACCCTTGTGTTTTATGGTACAAACACATAAACCATCTAATCTAGTTTGGTGAAAGTGTTGTGATGATGCAATGATGTTTACAATGATGATCCATGACATAAATGTCTAATGGATATGAATGACTAATCTAAATGATCTTCTTAAATAAGAAGTCTTCAATCAATGAGGATATCAAGAGATCTTGAATCTTCATATGTTGATATGCTTTGGTGAATGAGGATGGCTAGATCTCCAAGCTTTCCTTGGTTGATCAAAATGTAAAGTATGCTTACAACAAAGATGAATGTTAGAAGCATTATGATCATGTGATGATGAGGGTGATGTATGTTACTACATGGTTATCTATAGATCTAAAAGATGAAAGAAAGATAGAAAGAATGTGTGTTGGAAGGGATGATTGAAATGAGAAGACAATGGGCTCTATTTATAGCCAAAATGTAATCTAAAAATAATACTTTATTAGATTTGATATCTTAGAATATCTTTCAAGATCTTTCAAATCTAACCAAATATTGACCAAATCTTCTAAAGATATGATGATGCATGAAGTGATGTAAAATTGTATTTTCATTTAGATTAAAATGTTCATGAAAATAAACTTGTAAAATGTATTATGTAACTAGTTTATAAAAAGTCTAATTGCCTTTTATAAAATAAAATATCTAGTTAGGTGCTTGTCAAAATAATATATATTTTGTCAAGTGTAAGTAAACTTTAGTACTTGTATTAATATTATAGTTAGTTTACTTGTACAAATAAAAGTATATATTTGTTAGACATTTTACAAAAGAAGTATTTGTATAAAATACTTGTGAATGCAAAATGTAAAATGAGGTTCAAATAGAATGATTAACCTATTAAAATACTTAGTGACTCTAAACGTATTTTAAACATTCTAAATGATTTGTTAATGGGTTTGATCATAATGCCACATAACAAACATGTACGAACCTCGTGTTGTAACATACGAGGACTTGAGACATCGAGAGGTGTTGAATGTATGTTGAGACAAATGTAATTACAAGTAACTTGTACATTTTACGTTATGTATTACAAGTTACATGTTTGTCATCAATCAAAACAAACGAGATCAGATAGATTAAATATCGTAATATTTGCACTAACAATCTCCCCTTTTGATGATGACAAAGATATGTAAACGTAATAGAAAGTAAAATGTAAAAGTTACTTGTATCCTTACTACCTTTACATTACCTTCTCCGCTTACACTCTTCTCCCCTTTGTCGAAACAAAAGGGCGTGTCCTTGAGTTTAACTTAATTTCTCCCCAAAAGGCGAGCTTGCATCATCCCTAGTGAAGTTAAATCGTCTACTTCAATCCGTCCCTTGTTTGGTAGCGGATCCATGGATCAAATAAAGAGGCTTAACCTACATCAAGGTTAGTTTTATGCAACAAAATTATGAGAAATATATGAAAAAGAAAAGGCATAGCAATGTTAGCCTATTTTCTCCACTTTTATCAAGCACAAATGCTTGTTGAAAAGTGAGAATGATGCTAAATGCGTGCATGCTCCCCTTGACGGTTGCTCCCCTTGTTTGAGGCGCCGTGGTATGATTAAAACCTACAAAACAAATATTAGTGCAAAACTATATTCGTCATTGACGAGTAAGTGATATACAACAAAGTGTGTATAAGATGCATTCAAGAATTCTTGACGGAAGCTCCCTTGCTCTAGGGCCAAGATGAACCTTCAAAATAAATATTAGTATAATAGAAGCTTTGTCTTTAGACAAATATGTCATATACAACCAAGTGTATAGACGATGCAATATAAGTGCTTAAAGGATATTCCTCCTTGTTCGAGGGTGTCAAGAAGCACCTAAAATAAGAAAAATAATTGATGCAAACTTCATCCTTAGATGAGTAAGTTATATACAATCGAGTGTATATGATGATGAACCTACAATGAAAACATTAGTGCAATATATTTCATCTTTTCACAAAGAAAAATAAGATGTATATATGTGATAAATGATATAATCAAAGATCTCATGAAGTGTAGTCTCCTAATTTCAATCATAAGAAAAGTGAGAATATAATATGATAAAAGCCTACAAAATAGTTCCTAGAAAGAAGATATGGAGTCTCCCATCGGTGTGCCACTAGTGGTGCTAGTGTTGGTGTCGGTTTACTAGTAGGATTCATGTGGTGATGGTAGATGACTCGAGATTTACAAAAGTAATTTTTCGCTAATCCATGGTGGTGATGATTAGTGAAAGTGGTGATGGAAGGTGGTGGTGATTAGGTAGGAAGCTATTAAGGAGTTAGAAACTCGTATGTATAGCAAATATAAAAATATGGATTCATGCAATCCTTTCGTCATGTCAAGTGACCAAAGCTAAGAGGAAAAAATATGAATGGACATTGCATTTCAATGATGCATAAGGGTTATGATTTGAATGATTTATTGATGCTAACAACCTATTGTTTTGAGCAAGTTCTCATATGCTTCAACCCAAGAGTAATCAATAATGCGTTCTATCTAAGAGTATTATAATGAAGATACCAAAAATATAAAAGTGATAACATGAAGATAAATTGCTCATTGATTGACACGAATTATAAAGATGACCTATTCTAGGTGACAATGGGAAATGTAGTATTAGCATGGTATTGACCATCATGGATGATTATCACATTGAAAAGAAGTGAAGACAATATGAAAAATACTAATAATAATAATGAGTACCTATATGAGGATGACATCATTTGAGAGTTGGATAGACCAACGTGTTGAAAAGGTGTTGGGAATGGCTGTTTTGATTAATATATCGTTTGCACTAACAATGACATGCATGATATGCGGGAAAAGGATAAGATCCTATGATGGTGTTCTAGATAGTGAAGTTGTAAGGTGCTAGTTTAAGGAAAATCCTATATGTGGAGATGAAGACGTTTTGTAAAAACACATGATGCGTTTTTCACTTGATGAGGTATTGGTGCGAAAAAGGTTGAACTAGTTGTGGTTTCATGAACCGGTTTTAGCTAAGTGGTGTTTACCTATGTGTTGGTATTGTAGAGTCTAAGAGACATAAATTTTGACAAAAGACAATTATGTGAATGAATTTCTCTCCCTTAATTGGTGGACATCCAACATAATGTGTAATGTATCAAATAAGGAATGACAACAAAGTGTTTAGGAGGTTATTCGTGTTAACGAAAGAGGTGAGCTTAGTGATGTTTTTCGGATGATGGTTAGCATACAATGAACTTCATCCTTAAAGTCACGCACCTCTTCTCGATTAATACGAGATGATCGTATGATGAGGCATGTGGTTTCCTAATAGGAAGTGAAGAGGATTAGAGTATTGTTATAACTAAATAATGATGGAGATGATTTTGGAAAGCGGAAGCAAAATGAGATTTGGAAAGAGGTCGGTTGAAAGACAAAATGCAAAGCCAACCTCTAGAACTTAATTCTATATGCTTTTAAACTATATGCAAGTGTAGGGGTCCCATAAAGCATAGTACTAATCTACGTAGCAATAAAGGGATTATGCAAAATGAGCATATAAAAGTTAGAACCAATTGAGATAACAAATAATTTGTTATCAACCTACAAAACAAATTTGTTAGTGACAAAAGATGTTAACATGATAGAAATCAAATGATAACATATTATATAAGCAAAACAACACATTGCACTTTAGTAGACAAGAAATCACCATACAAGATAGCATCAAGACAATCATATTATGCAAGAATACAACTTTATTCAAGACATTTCATTTTGAGATTGTTTTGTCGTTAGACTTAGACGCTTAAGCATACTTGGCTTGTAAATTAACACAACAATCTATGTGATTAATTTGTAAGATAAAAGGCTTCTAAAAGTTTGTCATACCAAAAGCATTTTGACATATTATATGTGCATATGTAGCAAACAAATAGTGTGACAAGAAGCAAAAGAAACAAGATGAAAGATTCATGCAAGCCATGTTTAAGACATAACAATTTGGAGCATGTATCATTTGGATCGTACTACACATAGATATAATGAATGCCAACTAATAGCTTTCAAACACAAACTTATCATATCAGAATTATCACGTATCAAAATGACATATTATGATTTCATAAGTAACATGTTAATCATGCTAAAATTAATTCAAAAGTAAGTATCATGCAAATAAAGTTTTAGGTTTAAACGTTTAGTAGCATGAAACAAGAATACAAGCATTATAAAGATAAAACCGTACTAAGGTTTACACATTTGACTAGTTATCAAACACTAAGATAATGTCAAATCAACTTATCGTATCAAACAAGAACATGTAATCAACACATGTAAGTGCAATGCAAGTGGTTTTAAAAGAAAAGTCATATATACTACTTGTTTGATTAGTATTCCTAAGGCGAGGCAAACTATCAATGTTTTAACACTTACTTTAGGCAAGTATAGGAAAACAAAATTTTCAAGTTGGAGAATGAATATGAGACTATTACTAGCGGTGCTCAATTAAGGCTAAACACGACCATTTTACGGTGATTCCACAAACCCAACTTCTCTCGTGAAGCAATTCAACCGTTAGGTCAAATTGAGTTTCTAGTGCAATAGATTCTCCAAGAATCATTCTCATGTTAGAAAGATGGGAACTCCTACTTTTGCCTATTAAAGTGTATAAAAGATGATAGTTTACCAATACTTGGCTTAATGTGACACAACTAATATGCAATATAACTAAGGAGATGAAGATGTCATGTTATACACATGAATTTTAACAATGGTGTGTTTGATAAACAATGTGTTTTAATCTTGTGTTTAGAATCGAAAGTTGTTCAAATTACACACTAATTGTATGATCTAATGGATGACATCTTGTACTTTAAATGTGAATTGATCATCTAAGACTAGAGAATGGAATATGTTAAACTAAGAACGTTCTCAAGAAAGCTCTTTGGAACATTATTTAACAAGAATCTAAGTGAGGTTACCAACTTCAATAGATCTTGTGTATGCTCTAAAATTGTGTAGTTTTAACCTTGGATGTGCACTCGGTTTGAGCAAGGTTAGGTTATGATGTACGCTTGAAAGGAAATAGATACAAATAGTATCTTTCAACAAATGAGATTATCCCATGGGATAAAGTTATCATGCTTATGAAAACAAGTATGACAAGATGAATTGGATATGCTAGTTCATAGAACTTGTAGATGTTTGTTTCAAGATCATTTAGCCAATGAGGTGTAATGAAATCTCTTGTAGCACAACTATTTATGTCGCAAGAGTGATGCATAGGATATACAATATCCTTTTAACAAAATGAAAGCTTAACGCATGAATCTTAGTCATAATGTTCTTCAAAACATCATGTTTTCCTAAATGAAGATATGAAGCCAAAGTGTTTGAATCGGATAGTCCCATCTAAATAAACTTGGTCTCAAGATTATATTCACTAGATGATGACAAGAGGAATTCACTCGAGTTTCTTATGTATACTCCTCAAGAGTCATTGTTGCTTGGGGTGTATGATGTTGGCTTTGAGATTGCATTTTAACATATGTTGTTAAAATGTTGATTTGAAGTTTAACGAAATTTATGCAGAAGTTTATCGACAAAGTATTACTAATACTTTGATAATTTGTGAAGGTAGTACTACTTATACCTAGTGGACATTGACAACAATTACCAAGAGCACCATGCTTATTTGATAGTTGAGGTTCTAGCCATAATGAATTATCTAAGTCCTTATATATGGGAAAGGATGGTTGAGTTTGTTCAAACGTGCATTTGATTCAAGACAAGTGTTGGACACAAAGGCTTTTGGGCAATACACTCAACGAATTCAATTGATGGTAAGGATGGTGGATTGGTTGATCTAGGTGGTATGTCTTCTAGTGTGTCTAAATAAGGATGTGGTGATGTAGGGGTTTGTTGTGCTATGGGAGTACTTAGGTTGATTATTTGTCCATAGACGTTGAACACAAAGAAGTACGGATACTAATTCTTATGGTTCATTGGTTGCTACAACTAGTGGGTGAAGTGCTTGAAGTTTTGGTCATGTCTATGAATCTTAGGGGTGAGGTATAGGTTCACCTTGAAAGGGACGTTTGATTTAAAGGATGCTCTTGGAAGATCATGAGCAATACGCTTAATGGTGCCAAAAGATGGAAGAGGATAGTAGGTGTCAAAGAGGATAAGTGGCACAATGGGTTGTTTGTTTTGGATAAGTGTTTCAACATGTGTTGTTAAAATACTTGGGTGTTGATTTTTCGGATATGACTTTTAATGACTACAATCGTAAGTCGCATATACTTGAATATTTCGGATGAAATACTTAAGTTGTCAATCCTAATTTGTTGAGATTATAAAGCTTAGATTGAACTCAAGGATAACAAGATTTGATAGTATGTCTTTAACATATGTGTGAGTTATGACTCTATGTAAATACTTATCGTCTTGAAGGATGACACATTATTTTCATGTTAACCAAGTGAGGCAATACATGTAGATACAAAACAATATCTATAGTCATATGTTAGACTTGTGTATGATATCTTTGCAAATAATGAGTCCAGATTTGTTAGTCTCGGTAAGTCATCTAAGTCATCCGCAAACGGGTGAGGAGATGTTGGTGGTGTTGCACAAAGTACAAGTTTTGGAGACTTTGGTTGTGAAGGTGTTTTTGATGGTTGTAAAGTAGTCATAATGATGGGTGATTTTGGTGGTGGACTTGGAGTACTTAAGTTTAGAAAGTTCACATCTTGAATGGGTGATGAGATGTTGAGAGGTAATGAGTCCGAGGATGAAGAGCTCAAGCTAATGAAGCAACAAGATCGAATGCTAATCCTAGTGGTTTTCTTAAGTGGCTTATTTGAGGTTAAGGATTTAGTCATTTTGACTTTGCTTTAAGAAATGCTAAGCTTGAGGAAAAGTTTGTGAGGTGTGAAAATGATCATCTTGAATGTGTCGATTTATGGAACTAAGGATTCATGGATTTGATGTTAATCCATACAAAGATGGTAGTTTCTAATGAGATGGAAGTGTCTAAAATCATGTCAAACATCCTAAGTTAATCCATTGAGGATGTGTTGAGTGAGGTATGAAAGATATGTATTAACAACTATCCTAGAAACGAAGTTTGGTAAATTAGATTGCGGATTTAGTAAAATTCAATAACTTACCGTAGGATCCACGGCACCATTTCTTTACACAGTGGAACCCTTAAATTGGTGCCGCCTGGTCCGTCTGCATGTGTATGGCGGTACCAAAATGCATAATGACGGTACCAACATTTTGGTGCCGTCGATCCGTGGACACCGTAAAAGTTCACAGACCCATTTTTAGGTGTCGGGAGTTTTCCAAACCCGAAATTTTGCTTAAAACATGTGACATTAATTACTTCTAGTTAGGAAAAGTCGATAACACATATACAAACATAGTGGAGCATAGACTTTGACCAATACTAACGATTTTCACATAAAAGTGAAAATGGGTAAAATTTGATAACACACTTGTGCTATCCACCGCATAAACCGGTTAGCATACAACATTGTTTTAAGTCATATTATCATCCTACAAAGTAAAAACAAATAAATTACATCATACAACATTGTTTTTGTCCTTGTACCAAACACTCTCTTAAAACCTCTATTTTTTCAAAGTACTTGACTAATTTACTTAGTACTCATTGCTAAGCGAGTCATGACATTTCATAAGTTATGCGATATGTTAGTATAACCTATGCAAAGGAAGTGATCTAAGTCTATAAGTGATGGTAAAACAATTTTCCAACTAAGTGCACAAAATCTAGCAAATGTCCTATTGTGCATAAACAAGAAATCGTCAAACAAGTTTAATAAATAACATGGCAAGATTGACACTTATATTATGCAAACAAACAAGTGTAAACAACAATTTGAAAATAAGCAAGCAACATATATGCAAACAACATAAACAAGTGGTCATTTAGCATAGCATAACAAAAAACACTTTTCGTCATTTTACGTTTAAGAATGACGATGTATACCAAGCTTAATTAGTTTCCTTTAAACATATTACCAAATTATTTAGTTTCAAAAGAAATTGTATCCAAGTTTCAAGAATACCAACTTAAATTACTTGATTCAAAAAATTTGAGTTTTTATGTTAAAGCGAAATTTAATATCTTAGATATACGGTAGTATTTGGTCTATTTCACCTATTTAAAATTAGACTCAGGCCATGAGAGTATTTTTAAATGAAAGTAGACTCAATTCCCTTTAAAATGATAGGTGGTTCGACTCCTACGGACTTACGGTTAATAAGTTATGAATTTTTAAGTTGGCGGAATTAAAAAAATCACAGATCTTGTGGTCACCAAGGAACCAAAAGTTTACAAGGAAGGAGTGTGTGACTTTTTTGGTTCCGCCATATAATCCGTGGTCTTCACATGTAAAGTTGAAAATGTACTTACTCATGGCGAAAAAGTGTAGGACTTACTAGATTTGATAGAAAAATATAATACACATATTTTGTTTATTATTTTTACTAATGTGACTTATCTAAACATTTAACAACAAAATTTCTAAGTATAATTAGCAAAACATTTTTCATATTATATTTCGCTCAATGGTAATTTGATACATGGATCGTGCTCCATTTTAAAAACCATTTGTTTTGAAAATAAGAGCTACGAGGCTCGTACCAATTGTGAAAACGTAGAGGGGGGTGAATACGTTACCGCTTAAAATCGTTAGATCTTTTGTATCAAATCACTTATGAAGCTTGTTATAATATGAAAGTATCAATTATTGTTTATGACTAATATAAAGCATAGTAAACCAAGTTGTCACACAAGCATCATCATCAAACCACATCATAAGCAATTATAAAAGTAAAGAGATAAAGAAAGGAAAGTGCAAACCGAACACGAGGATTTATAGTGGTTCGGTCACGGATCTCCTCTCCGCCTACTCCACTCCCCGAGTACCCAACTCGAGAGTTACTTCACTAAATCAACAAGCTCCCTTCTCGCGGAGAAAACCTTACAATCGTCGCTACACTTTTTCCGGTACAAAGCTAAATACCGGGTTCTAGTTCGAGGTAGAACCAACCTAACATCGCTTATACAATATTTCCGACACTAAGCTAGATGTCGAGTTCTTTTCAAGGGTACAACCACTCCCACTATGTTTTATGGCCCAACATAACAAACCTTGTGTTTTATGGTACAAACACATAAACCATCTAATCTAGTTTGGTGAAAGTGTTGTGATGATGCAATGATGTTTACAATGATGATCCATGACATAAATGTCTAATGGATATGAATGACTAATCTAAATGATCTTCTTAAATAAGAAGTCTTCAATCAATGAGGATATCAAGAGATCTTGAATCTTCATATGTTGATATGCTTTGGTGAATGAGGATGGCTAGATCTCCAAGCTTTCCTTGGTTGATCAAAATGTAAAGTATGCTTACAACAAAGATGAATGTTAGAAGCATTATGATCATGTGATGATGAGGGTGATTAATGTATGTTACTACATGGTTATCTATAGATCTAAAAGATGAAAGAAAGATAGAAAGAATGTGTGTTGGAAGGGATGATTGAAATGAGAAGACAATGGGCTCTATTTATAGCCAAAATGTAATCTAAAAATAATACTTTATTAGATTTGATATCTTAGAATATCTTTCAAGATCTTGCAAATCTAACCAAATATTGACCAAATCTTCTAAAGATATGATGATGCATGAAGTGATGTAAAATTGTATTTTCATTTAGATTAAAATGTTCATGAAAATAAACTTGTAAAATGTATTATGTAACTAGTTTATAAAAAGTCTAATTGCCTTTTATAAAATAAAATATCTAGTTAGGTGCTTGTCAAAATAATATATATTTTGTCAAGTGTAAGTAAACTTTAGTACTTGTATTAATATTATAGTTAGTTTACTTGTACAAATAAAAGTATATATTTGTTAGACATTTTGTATTTGTATAAAATACTTGTGAATGCAAAATGTAAAATGAGGTTCGAAATAGAATGATTAACCTATTAAAATACTTAGTGACTCTAAACGTATTTTAAACATTCTAAATGATTTGTTAATGGGTTTGATCATAATGCCACATAACAAACATGTACGAACTCGTGTTGTAACATACGAGGACTTGAGACATCGAGAGGTGTTGAATGTATGTTGAGACAAATGTAATTACAAGTAACTTGTACATTTTACGTTATGTATTACAAGTTACATGTTTGTCATCAATCAAAACAAACGAGATCAGATAGATTAAATATCGTAATATTTGCACTAACAAAAGTCTTTGATGTTATGTGTCGAGTATCATATTTCTAAATTCAATGATCTTTAAAACGAAAATATTTAATAAATCAAAGATCTTTCAAAATTATCATACAAGAAACGACACTAACAAACTTCCTCAATGTTAGGATTTAGTAAATCCATTTATTAAAGAGTCGGTCACCTCAAGTATATGTAATCATTAGAAAGCTCGTAGTCATAGATTATTACAAGTTAAGTAGTATTTAGTTAAGTAACACCGTGGAGGACGGACGGGTCATTACCCACTGTATGCCTGATCCGCAGCCCGTAGGTGGCGTTTTATGTAAGTACTATAAATACTCTCTACTTTCCAAGGTAGAGAGTTGGAGCTCATAATAAGATTTTTCTTTCTCTCACTAAAGTTCCCAACCTCTAACTTTCTCTCTCTAAAACCTCTTTTATACGCCTACTTAATCTTGTGGTTTAGTGTGTTTGTGAAATCCATTATGTTACAAATGGTATCGAGCCATGGTTAGATCATCTCTTACATATCCTTGGATTTCTAGTGGTTTTAGATGGTTTTGAGTTTCAAAACGTTTAGTGGTTTTGCATCATTTGGATCATTTCTAGTGTTAAAGTTTGAATTTTGATTGTACTTTTGTGTTTAGGATCATCATAAGTGTTTAGGTTTTGATTTGGTAAGCTTGAATCAACGTGGTTGAGCTTGTTTTGGATTGAAAAGTGTGTTTTTGAAGTTTTTCTTGGTAGCGACTTGGTTCTCGTTGTGATATTCATCGTAGCGACTTGCTTTAGTAAAAGGTAGCGAGTTATAGTGGTTTTTTGGTAGCGACTTGGTCCTAGCGACTTCTCTATTGAGACAAGCCGACAAACAGTACACTTAGTAGATTCTCCACTACTGGTAGCGACTTGGTGAAGGTAGCGATTTGCTTTAAATTTTGTTAGCGACTTGGTGTTCAAGCGAGTTGATTGTGTTGCGAGTTGTACTTAAGCTTTCTTAGCGACTTGGTGTTAGCGACTTGAACCTTAGCGAGTTTCTATTTAGCGACTTGACGACTTAGCGATTTGGTGCTTAGCGACTTGATGTTGTCAAAATTTGTAGCGACTTGGTGCTTAGCGACTTGTTGTCATGGGTGTTCTTAGTTGCGACTTGGTGCTTAACGACTTGGTTCAAGGTTTCTTAGCGACTTGGTTGAACTTTTGGTTGTAATACGGTTTTTCTTGATTTAGTAAAATCCGTGAAAGAATCTATTTCGGTTTAATCATAGAGTTTTAAAATCCGTATAACTGTTAACATGTCTACCAACGTACCTACAATCATCTCCATCGTGTTGAGGATGTTCAAGCGGTGGTTCGGATACTCGTCCACCTATTCTTGATAGAACCGACTACGACTCTTGGGTACAACGAATCGATTGTCTTGTCTTGGAAAGGAAAATGGAGTCAACATTCTCAAGTCTATTGATGAAGGACCTTATCGATTGAGACTACAAGAGACTTAATTTATACAATTTGCAGATGAAACAATGATCTATGGAATAGATAGACCAAAGACATATGATGAGCTCAATGATAAGGAGAAAAGAGGTTTGATCTCGATATCGGGGCCTCAAACATCATACTTCAAGGTCTTCCAAAAGACATCTACAAGTCGATCAATCACAACACCGAAGCAAAGGCGGTTTGGGATAATGTCAAGATGCTTCTCTTGGGTTCGAATTAACTATGGAAGGCAGAGATTCACAACTGTATGATGAATTTGAACACTTCAAGATGAAACCGGATGAGAGTGTCTATGAGTACTACGTGAGATTCCATAAGCTTGTGAATGACATGAGGAACATCAAAATGACCATGCCAAACATTCAATTGAACTCAAAATTTGTGAACAACATGAATCCCGAATGGCACAAGTTTGTCACCTCGTGAAGCTAACCAAAGGATTGAAGAATACAAACTATGAGCAACTCTATGCATTCCTTCTTAGAATGAGAGGCATGCTATGTTTGAAAAAGGATTTACGGATCGGTTCAAAACCAACCGGGAGAGACAAGCTCATCAAATGATTCAACCGCTTTTTACACAAATATGGGAATTACCACCAAAGCTTCTCAAGTTATACCCATGGGTAATGGTAATCACAAACTCATTCCCGATCCAATGTTCAAACAAGGCGATCTTTGATGCACCGTGGAAACTTCATTAATCAACGGCTCTCATGATTAGTCAAAACATGAACTCTCTCCACACACCAACAACAACCTCGAACATCATCCAATCCACATAATCAAGCCCTTTGTCGAGATGGGAAGGTTATGGTGCGGCCGGTTCAAGAAAGGCGATGACGAACAAGGAAGAGGTGGAGTTGGTAGAGGATATGTAGGAAATCGAATCGGGAAGGAATGGAAATCAAGGACAAGCAAATCCAATCAAATGCTTTAACTATGGTGGTGAGGGATATTGCAAGGAACTTCACATCTCAAAACGCCTCGAATGCACAGTACTTGAGGATAAGATGTTGCTTGTGCAAGCTCGGGATAATGGAGCGACTTTGGATGAAGAAGAGTTATTGTTTCTTCTTGAGGCAATGCCAAGACATATGATGCGAGATGTGGATGAGCAACCAATTCGGAAATAGGTCACAATCATCGAATGCCTTTCAAGTAGTCGATCGTGATGCATTTGACTCGATGTCGATGATGAACCCACGCCTGCAGACAATTTTCATGGCTAGCATTTCTCCAATGGTCTCTCCAAAGGTCCCTCACCACAACAAGCTAGACCATCCAAAGAATCAATCATCTTAGAGGTATTAAAACTATACGATGATGTTGATGAGCAAAAGATACATGACAAAGTACAATCAATGAAACTTTTGAGTCGGATATTGAAAATATGGGTAATATCAATGTTGTCCCATATGATCAATATGTGAAACAAAGTGAAAGTGAGGTTGTACCAAGTGATGCATCTTCTTAGTCAATGATGACTATATTTTTGATGAATACACCGCATGTGCTCATGATGATTTTGTTGTTTCGAGCCGAATGCCTATAAAGAACAAGTTGCTATTTATGAACAAGATGCTAAGTTTGAGTTAACCACCCGTGAGCGGGAAATGGATGACCAAATGCGTACAACTATTAGAAAAATTAAGTTTAGAGAAGAAGCATTAAAATAAGAGTTAAACTCCTTACAAGAAAAACTTTCTAAAGCGCTAAGCAAAAACAAGAACTTCAAGAAAATGTTAAAATGCTTAAGCAAGAATTGATGCTAAGGAATCAAAACTTTTGAATGATTTTCTAATCTAAAACTTTGAAAACAAGCTTGAAAATAAGTTATGCGTACAAGGAATACCATTTGATCGCTCACATGATCACTAAGCATAGAGTTCTCAGCGATAAGCATAGTATCCCCATTATAAAGGAATCCAACCCCGAGTATGGTAAGATAGAAAAGGTGCTCAAAATGTTATATATGATGGCAATGAAATCCTTAAACCTAGGCGAAACCTAGTTGCATTGAGTGCTCGAGGAAGATAAGAAATCTAGATGAGGTCACTAGGGAGAAAATGGATAAGAAACTCAACAATCCTACATGTAAAGAGAAAAACATAATTATCAGACCCCATGACTACAAAAAGGAAAATTGGATTTCCTTGAACATGTTTAAGCCTCAAACGTTGTTAACACCCAAACAAGTGTTCTGGAAAAAGGATTTAGATAATCAGAAGGCAGAGAATCTTGTTGAAACAAACCTCCCTCTTAGGAAAATGCCTTCAGCAACTGTGTATCCTCCAAATACACCAATGCATTTAGTTCCTGGAACTATTGCCACTAAAAGCAAGACCTTAATTAGTCAATATGTTATCTTTCAATTATTTGTTGATTTTGAGAAAACTTGTAAGAACAGGATCACACCCACTGGGATAACTGAAGGGGAAAGGGGTTTTGAGCAAACTAAAGAATGCTATTTAACTGAGATCATGCATTTCTTTAAACAATTAAAAGGTCAATTTGAGAGTCTTAAAAAGGGGATAGACTTAGATATTAAAGAAATGGAAATGGAATTTGATGCGATGATTGTTGAGGTTAGTGACTATGAGCGAGAATTAAAATATAATGAGATTGAGAGGAAGAACTTGCATACCTTGAATGAGAATCTTATTTCTGAATGTATTGCTCAAGATGTGTTTTACACTGCTACAAATTGTTCCAATAATGCTTATCAATTTCATGAATTATATGTTGCTCTGAAAGTCTCCCATGATCATGTCATTGAGCTTGAAAAAACTAACTCTAAACTGCATGATAAAGTTGAACAGGATGATCATGATAACCTGGTAAAACAGTTTTCTAAATTGGAAGTTGAGCATCTTGCTTTGCAATTAAAATATCAACATCTGAAAGAAAATGTTAAAACCTCAAATATCAAGACATCCTTGGATGTTCCGAATTTGATGCGCTTTTGAAATTAGCAAACGTGATGAACAGATTCGAGCTCATTGTAACATGATTAGAAAGTTAAAAGCCCAAATCTCTCAATTAAAGGGTGAAAAGAACAATGTGACTGACACCCAAATGCCTCCTCCTTTAGATTCTCAGTATTCTCAAACTTTTCATCTTCAAAACTTAGTAAATGCTTTAAAAAAAGGAAAACGAGAGCTTTCTAGAAGAAAATGAAAAGGTTAAACGTCACTTTAAAGAGTTATATGATTCAATGAAAGTCACTCGTGACAAAAACAATGAAAAAATAACCTCTTTACAAAAAGAAATTGAGAATCTGAGGAGTTAGGAAAAAGGGAAACTGCCACTTGCTTTTAATGAGAATGTTGCATCAAAGTCATCCTCAAACTGCAAATATATTGTGACTGTTAAATACATTCCTCCTCATCTTAGGAATAATAAACCTGTATTTCACAACTATTGCGCTCACCTTAAGGATAGTCTAGAATGTCTCCGTGAGATTGTGGAAGAGGATTTCTTAAATAAGCCTCTTGATAGAGAAATTAGGTTTGCTTGCATTCAGGCCAAACGATCTCAAGAGCTGCTAGAATGTTTAATAGCAACATGTCCTAAATCCTTAGGTGCGAAAGGTAAAGTTGTGATGCCTTGTTCTATGCCTAGTGCCAAGCATACAAACCATTCCATGCCCAACTTTAAGAAAGTGAACACTAATGTGCCTTCTAGTAGTTCGGATCCTTGCACATCTAGTTCAGAATGCAAAAGTAGATCAACCAACTAATGTTCCCATAATTCCCTCTACAGAGTAATCGGTGACATTAAAGCAAGCGGGTCAAAGCCTCAAGGCAATACCAAGCAAGATAGGACCTCGCAAGCTAAGAATATGCATTGGAAGAGAGTAGAAGACCAACCTAGGAACTTTAAGTTTGAGTTGAATAAAACAAATCGTGTTGATTCTAGTATTAGCCATAGGCGTCTTGTAATTAATTGAATTCGATACTATCTGCAAACTATGTAATGATGTCTCGCTTGAATTACATTGCTAATCATGAATGTGGTGTAAATGTTTTGTCTAATCTTGTCAAATGCCCGATTAAAATTGTTAATGCTAAAATCATGCTAAGAAGGCTAAAAGGAAAAGGCGAAGAGAGTTAGAAAACAAGTGGAAACCCACAGGAAGAACATTTAGTAAGATAGGTTATCAATGGATACCTTTTGGCCATAAGGATAATGAATTTTGTCCTCAATTTGCTAAGACAATGCCCACTAGAAAATGGATGCCTCTTGGTAGAACTATTCCTTTAAAAGTGAACATTCTTTGAATAGGTCAAATACGGATACCAAGACTACATCTATTTCTAATGAGTCCATTACTTCTATTTCGATATGGATGTTTCTATTTCGATGTGGGTGTTCCAATCATCATTACTAACCAAATGGAACCCATTCTTGCATGGGGATCCCAATTATCCGATTATCCATTCTTGTATGTGTTCAGCTGCGGATCGTTCAAATCGTTCGTGGTACCGGACTCAGTTGTTCCAAGTATATGATTGGAGACCGGTCATGGCTCATGAACTTCGTGAGCAAATTCATCGGAACTGTGAGATTCGGAAACGATCATTTTGGTACTATTATGGGTTTTGGAGATTACGTGGTTGGAGATAGTGTGATTTCGGTATATTATGTTGAAGGTCTTGGACATAATCTATTTTCGTAGGACAATTTTGTGACTCGGTTAGAAGTGGCCTTGAAAACATACTTGCTTTGTTAGAGAACTTGATGGTGTGGAACTTCTCAGAGGAACTCGTGGGTCAAACCTATACACCATCTCTATCGAAGATATGATGAAATTTTCACCCATCTGCTTGCTGTCAAAGGATTCCAAAACTAAGTCATGGCTATGGCACCGTCATCTCAATCACTTGAACTTTGGTACCATAAACAATCTTTCCATAAAGGACTTAGTAAGAGGATTACCCAGATTAAAGTATGAAAAGATCATCTTTGTTCATCTTGCCAATTGGGAAAAAGCACAAAATATGCCCACAAACCAAAACCCACAAACTCAGAATGGAAGTTCTTCATACAATTCATATGGATTTATGCGGTCCAATGAGAGTGCAAATGATAAATGGGAAGAAATACATTCTAGTAGTTGTTGATGACTACTCTCGATTTACTTGTGTAAAGTTTTTGAGGACAAAGGTTGAAACTCCCGATGTCATCATCAAACTAATCAAACGACTTGAGTTCGACTCAACAATACGATAGAATTGTTCGAACCGACAATGGCACGAGTTCGTTAACAAAGACTTAATTCGGTTTATGAAAGTGTTGGAATCGGTCATCAAAGAAGTGTTCCACGAACTCCTCAACGAGCGGTGTAGTTGAAATACGAAATCGAACTCTTGTGGAAGCCGCAAGAACAATGCTAATTTATTCAAAGGTTCCAATGTTTCTATGGGTGAAGCCATTGCCAGTAGTAATTAGGGTAAGCCACGGGTATTGATATCGTTCTCAGGGAATAGGAATGCTAGTAGGAGTTACTACGCTAAGGTTAAGGTTGAGGAAGATTATTTTTATCTTTTATATTTTATGAAAATAGAAAGGTACGAATCTCGGGTATTGGATTGGGGGTTGGTATTTCTCACCGATTACTCTAATATTATCTAATTATCTAAACTAAGGTTGTGGGAGTCTATGTCTAATTAATGTGTGTTCGTATGATAAGTTAAAGATGTGTTTACTTAGTTTGTATTACTCCTTAATTATCTCCTATTGATGGTTGAGTGTCACGTCTTATTCCTAGTTGCGTTGTGTGTCTAAATTTGTAGGGTATGCGTTTCTCCCTAACTCTTCGAACTTACCAAAGGGTCTTGTCTACAAACCCACTAGAGATTATAGACTCCTACTCTAAGGCGCTCTTGGATGGTTTAGCCTACAATCACTCTGTAATTATACTCTAAGGTTCACAAAGAAGAATCAAGCATTATACACAACGAATGACCCATCGCACTACTAGATCATTAAACAACTAAGACAAGAAACAACCAATCAATATTTAATAATTAAGTTTCATACTTCTAAGCAAACACACAAATAAATTAGCCGGACATGGAGAACATGCAAGCATACACACAAATAATCAAAGACATAATTAAATTAATGAAGTAAAGACTTATCTTGGTGTAAGATAGGGTTTAAAACCCTAAATACTTGTACAAGACACATTAGGTTCGGTTTAGGTTTTACTCCAAAGACTCTCCACACAAAGACCGAAAAATTCGGATTCTATATATAAGATTACAATTGCGACGGCGTCACCTTAGGTTTAGTGACGCCGCCGTGTCGCCGCCATTAGGGTTTCGTCTTGGCCACGTTAACCTTGCGACGGCCACCTTATGTCCGTGACGTCATCCTCTTCAAGATCTCGACGTCGTCTGGATTGCATCTAGGCCGTCCGAGTAGCGACGGCCTACTCTTTCACAACTAGACGCCGTCTCTTGAAAACACGAGTTTTGGGTTCGGCCCGTCACAATAATTTTGGGACGGCGGCCGCCTTTTGCACCCGACGCCGCCTTTATACTTTAGCAACCGTGCAGAGTGTCTCGATTTGACTTTGGCTATTTTCTTCATATATTCGCGTCTTTTCGTCCAAATAAGTGCCATTCCAAAGATTTTGCCTTCACGAGACCTAAAAAGTGAAAAGGAACGATATTAAGCAATAACGGATACAAAAGTGATCAAATAAGGACTTAAACGACCCCTCAAAATGGTACCTTTAAAACCTTATCAAATATCCCTACACTTGTTATTTGCTTGTCCTCAAGCAAATGTGCTTTTAGCCAATTAATTTATAAGTTAGGGTCATGAAGCATTAATTCAAAATGGTCCACAACACATATAAGCCCCAAGAAAGTCATAACAAGCACGGAATTACATACTAGCACCTCACATGGGGTGTTTGGATACTCACATCTCTCTCGGTGTATATATGAAATATAACAATATAGAAATGGAAGATAAACACTCATTAACCGGTCCTAGTACATAGATTACCATAGGCTTGAGAATAGATCAAACCTCCATCGCCGGCGTAAGCACCTAGGAAAGACTATCAAAGAGGTCTTTAAAGGGTTGTAATGTTAGGCTTACGGTAGGAAACAAGGGTTTGGTGGGATAGGCTATTTAGTGGTGGTAAGTCAAAAATCTCTATGTTAAATGCATATGAAGAATGGCGTTGCTAAGCCAAGACTCGACACTCTAAAACTCTATGTAACGAAAATAAACAAACATAAATTTAAAGGATAGATGTAGGATGGTAGCCCGTATTTTTTTTTTTCACTCTATTTTTTTCTTTCTCTTTTTCTATATTTTTTTTCGATTTTTTTTTTTTTTTTCATACACTTTTACTCTACCATCCTCTACGATAACATCAAAATACTAGGGATTTACAGGCATATCCCTACACTTGAGTTTTTTTATTATTCTAACACTAATTTGACCCGAATTGAAAAGATCAAAACACTTGGGGTACATTATTATGCAAACAAAGGGAATTTGAATTTAACGTTCCCTTCCCGTCATTTCATAAACTTTAACTTTTCCCATGAATCCCAATCGTCCCAAAACTATATACAAAGGATATGACTCGACTTAGCAACTTATGCAAGCAACTAGATAATTGAAATAAGGGTTTAGGGTGATAACAAACATTTGCACTAAAAGTGAGTGCATAAGGGGTAGGCTAAGGCGATTTGGGTGTATATTTGGGGGTGGGGTGTAAACAATGCTCTTCATTGATATTCCGGAAAAACCGAAACATCACGAGAACCGCGAAAAGGATAGGCTCGAGGGGTTAACTAGGGGTATCGTGTACTAAAATTGAGTACAACGCAAAGGGTGTGGGGAATTACTCAACCAAGTGGAAGAAGTAATTATATTACGGTATCAAACAAGGGTTATCCTAATGCCTCTTATCATTTAGTTATTCCTAACTACACAAGTGTAGCCTCACTTGCGATCTCGGAATGTATCACAAAACAAGTTCTAGAATCTAATATACTACCGGTTCACACTCTAAGCATTAAAGATGAATGCTTTAATTCCTACTAATCTAAGGCGATCCTCACATTTTGGGTGGAATTTGGGTGGTAAGGGTTTTTGTGCTAGTCATGCAACTTCCTATCCGTGAGACGCTTTTGTTAAGACTAATGGCCCACTCTTATATGTCATGAAAATTTTAAATTTGGTGCCAAAATTACCCTAACCGACATTTTCTCATGGTTTATTACACAATCACAATTGACAAAGCAAATAGTCGAGGATAAGCATAGTTTCAAAGTTCCTGCTTTATTTTCCTCCCTACACTTAAACCGAACATTGTCCACAATGTTCCCAAAGTATCAAAGTTATGATAAAAGAAGGTAATTAAAAACGAAAGAAACTAATACCCCCGATTAGCTTGGTAGGTCCGTGTAAAGTGGTGGTTAAATTCTTTTCAAGAAGAATTATTATGTGAAAAGCTCCTTCCAATCTTATGTAACTTCTTCTTGACAAACTAAACTGCACATTTGAAGAAAACAAACGAAACCTTCGCGTAAAATGGCGGTAATAATATATATAAGACTCGATTTAAACTAGGATATAATGCTTGTGGAATGGATGTTTACGAATTTCTAAGAAGACACGGAAAATTCCAAAATTTATAAGTAGCTCGGAAAACGAGAAAAAGTAATCGATGTTTTACTCCTTCCCGACGCCGTCAGTTGCAATCCGACGCCGTCAGTTATCCCGACAAAAACCGGTGCGATTTTCCGGAAAAAATTCGGAAAGTTTACATCTTTAGAATCGGAAAATTTCGCAAAAACATCCATTATGACTCGATACAAGCATTTGACTCGAACAAACAAACATAAATATCTTTTAATTATTTGTTATTCTCATGTTTACGTTTCTTTTGAAACGTGTGTAATCCTCCCTACACTTATCCCTTATGTAAAATACCTTTATATGCAATTAAGACGGTTAAAACAAAATAAAGCATTTTACAAATTTAAACATGAGGATAAACAATTAATAAAAGATATATGACACTAACAAGCAAACAATTAAGCATGGGTTGCCTCCACTAAGCGCTTTTCTTTATTAAAGAGTCTTGTAGCTAGACTCGTAGTCGTGCTCCTACGCATCGATATCGTAAGTCTATCCTCAACAATGTCGTAAGGATCAAACTTATCATTCAAGTTCCTAGTAGTAACGCTCGGTTAAATATGCCTTTTCAAACATCTCACCATCGGGATCATAGATTTGTATCCTAATGTGCCACCTTCCATTACCATCATTTGGCGGTCTATTCCAATTCCACATGTGTTCGGATTCTCAACTATCCACTTATTCATGACAAGGTTAACGGCAAGCTTCCTAGGAACTCGGTCATCTTCCTAAATACTAAGGTGTCCTCGAACGGGTTCACTTCTATGTCCCTAGCCATTTCTTGTTCTTGGAAAGTTCTTCGCACTAGCAAAGGCCTTATCTAGGTAAAAAGGTCTTTAGGGGCCTATGATGTTCTTATCAATCCAAGGTCCATATCGAGAAGGCTCTCTATCCATCCCTATCTCTGTGGGATTTCCTCATCCTTATAGTATGTATGCTTTTAACATCGTAAACGGATCTAGCACTCCCTCTCCTACCACTATTTTGGACATCTTACAATCGATGATGGCACTAGCGGTAGCTAAAATCCTCTTCCAACTAGTAATGGGCATGTCGGGTCCTTATTCATGTCTAGTACATGAAAGTCGGCCAAAAGAGTCAACTCTCCTACATGTACTACCATGTCCTTTATTATTCCTACCGGACGTGCTATACTACCGTCCGCTAGACCTAGGATAGTTTCCGTTGGTTCAATTTTACCTAGGTTGAGGCTTCATGAAGGGACAACGGAACGAGATTGATGCATGATCCTAAATCGGCCAGAGCATCGAGTGGCTTGGAAGTTCCAAGTCTACACTAAGAGTGAATAGCCGGGATCGTCTAACTTCTTGGGTAAGTTGTTTCGCACAAAGGCGGACCCATGTTTTCAAGCCTAAGTTCTAACTCATATTTTTCTTTTAAAGCATTATGATGAGTGTCTAAATACTCATCATTTTTATATCGATAAAATGCCAAAACATCCGAAAACACTCAAGAATGCTTCAAAATGATAAAATATCACAAACAAGTGTTTTATATGTTTTAAATGCAAAACATCAAAATCTGATGAAAACATATCAAGTTTGCATAATTGGCGCTTTAGTCCCCAAGTTTGAAAAGTTGTCAAAATTAGTCCTCGTAATTCAAAAACTTGCAAAATATCATTTTAGGTCCATGAGATTCAAAAGTTGTCAAAATAAACCTTTCCAAGTTTAAAAATCACAAATTGACAACTTTAGTCCTCGAACTTTGGAAAATGTCAAAATAGTCCTTGGTTAATTTAAAAGTGAAAATTATAAAGTTTTAACCTTGTTCTATTCATATTTGACAAAAATGGTCCTTATGATAAACTTTTTGAGAATTTACAATATTGGTCCCTCAAGTTTTAAACTTGACAGTTTTAGTCCCTGGATTTGTAAAAATGGAAATTTTCAACAATGGTCCTTGAACTAATCTTACTTGGCAGATTTAACCCTTGTGAAAGCTTTGGAACATGTTTAAGATCAGCCCTTCAACTTTCAAAGAATTGCAAGATTGGTCCTTGTTGTTAACATAAACCAAACCGGCCCTTTATTATCACTAGCCCAAATCCAAGCCCAACACTTGACCCGGTCCAGTTTTTAAATTCAAAAGAAACCGCGCACTGTTCATCCTCCTCCTTCACACCTGTTTCACCAAAACCAGTGGTTTTAAACCACTGGTTTTCACCTTTACACCTCACTAACACCACTTGAGTACCTCTCCCCTCCACCTCCACACCATTACAACTCCAATTAATGCAGATAACCCACTCCTTGAAAAAATGGCGCCAAATTCGACATTTGGCAAAGATGATTATCTGGCCTAATCCAATGGTCAAATTGTGGTGGGAAAGACTCAAGAGTGTCGGCAAGGAAGAAACAAGTCAATAAATATCAAGATTGAAGCAAGAGAAAAATCTATCTAGAGTAATTTTAAATTTCATTGTCGTTTTAGCTTAATTCTAAATTCCAGTGCATTTTAAAGCTTTTAAATCTTGTAATTCATGTTATCAGTGTGATATAAAACTTTTATAAGTATCAATTTCCATTTTCAAGTCTTATGTCAAGTTATGCAATTTTCTTATCATTCAAAAATCTCAATAAGTTGAATTGTTGTTAGAAACTGTTATTTTGGACTTAGAAGCTCATATAAGCTCCTAATAAAGCTTATCAAAGCTTTTAGACACTCTTAAAAGAAGTTTAGTAGCCAAATCCAAAAATTCACAAAAATACTAATTAAATAGCTTAAAAATAAAAAATCATGGTACAAGGTTCAAAAAGGTTGGAGCAGGATATATAATGGATGGTCTTGGGTATAGTGCTTATTGGTAAGCTATAGGATTGGTTATTTGGTCTTAATTCTCAGTTTGTAACCTCAAGCCATTTGTAAGCATCTTAATCTCATTTTGGTATTTACTGTGTAAGACAATTTTTAGCTCAATTTTCTGTTTGATCATGTTTATCAGTTGTAATTAAGTGTTCTTAAACCATAAAACTAGTTGTTAGTTTATTAGAACTTATAGTTTATATAAATTTTATTTTAACAGTTAAAATAACATTAGGATCATTAGTGAGTTATATGTTGTTATGGCTGTTGTTTGATGCTTATTTAATCTTAATGAATGATATTATAAGGTCTGCAATAAGTTCCATGATTTTAATCTGTGATTCTCTTTGAAAACTCACCACATCAGTCATTAAAAGGTGTGTTTGGTTCTGCTGTTATATCTGTCTTTTAGGTTAGCTCTGGGTCTTTTCTTTGGTTCATGATTGTTAAGTTCTATTTAACTCATCTCCGCCCAAGTTTGTGCATGAAAAACCGTAAAAGTCAAAATCCTTTTCGGGTCTTCAATCACCCATCGTTGGATATTTGGCAAAGCAAGTTCTTGTTTTATGCTCAAAATCAATAGACAAAGCTTGTGTTAACTTTATTTCATCCATTAAACTCATTATCGTCTTTAAATCAAGTACAAACTTCATAAAAGTCAAACATACTAAATCGCTTTAAAAGTCAAAAAACTTGAAAAAGGGTTTTGAGCTCAATCGAGTAGATTTATCACAGCTCATCTTTGGGTCAAAACTAGTCAAACTTTGGGTTTTATAACTTGTCTTGGTCTAGTTTCTTATAAGCATTTTTTCAGATTTTTGTTAATTTTTCTTGAGCCTCAAATAAGCTCATCAAAAAGCACTTAGTTGCCCTGCTCACTGAATACAGTTGAGTCTGAGATTTTCTCAGATCTTGCAGCTTGTGCACAAAGCTTATAAGAGCTTTTCAGAGTCTGAGTTTTGGTACAATTGATCTCAACCAGGTCTTATACAAGATTCAATCATTACTTTTCAGTTTTAGCTTATTTGGTGATCTGTGCAATAGCTTAAAGTAGTAAACCAAAATCTGTTTTGCTTATCAAAGTCAAAAACTCAAATCTGTGTTAGCTAGTAATCCAGAGGTTATAACTTGTTGTTTTTGGTTGAAATTGAGTCATTATAGCATATTTTAGCTTCCTTATCAGTTTGGTAGTCTTTGGTCAACAATTAGCTTTTTCAAGTGCTTATTTATAAGCAGTCACAACTGCAGTTGCTAATTTCACCAAACAAGACCATGTTTTTCTATTTTTCATAGACTCAGTAGATTAAAATAGACTTTTCCTGAAATTTTCATAATTTTTCATAACTGTTTGCTATTTTTCTTAATTAAAAACAGTTTTTAGGTATTTTTAAATAGCTTTTAATACAAATAAATTATAAAAAATCCAAAAAAATGATTTTTCAATTTTCTTAGGTTAAGATAAATATAAAAGTAGTAAAAGTATTTTTCCATAATTTTCTTAGTCTAAAAGTATTTTTAGCATTTTTATTAGTTTTAAATAGTTTTAAATTAATAATAAATACATAATAAGTCTTAAAAATATATTTTAGTTTTAAAATAAGTTTTATCATATTTTAGATTTTTCCAAGTTATAATTTCATTTTTCTAGGTTAATTTTGTATTTTCTTGTATTTTAGCACATTTTAAATACTTAATAAATAGTTTTTAATTAATAATAATTAAATAAATAGTTGTAAAAATAATTTTCTTTTTCTAATAATTTTCTTTTATTATTAGGATTCCAAAAGTATAATTTTTATTTTTGTAGGTCTTTTATTTCTTTAAAACTCACTTTTTATTTTGTACGTAGACGTAATTTTATTTTAAACGTAAGTTTTAAGTTTTAGGTTTTAAACGTTCATCGCCTTTAAAAATAGTGATAGCGTTTATTTAATAGATTTTATCTTTTATATTTTTTTAATTTGCATTTAAGTCGCTTTAATTTGTAGATTTTCTCTTTAGGTATAATTTTCCATCGAAAACCCTACTGATTGCTATCCTTAGTGATCATTCTACCATCTGATCAAGTGTTTTTACACCAATTCATCCTCCGTGGGACTTAACGACCCAGGAATTCCCTATATTCCTCCCGATCTTAATTGCATTAGTGTTTGAGCTGTTTTAAGTCTATTTGACTTGAGTTGCTTAGCACCAATCAAATTTTCGCGTGAGATCACTAAGTTTTCCACCTACCGCTTGGTCAATGGATCGCTATGGGAAAGTTGACATGATCATAAAAATTTGGACTTGAGCCAAAGATCAATGCCATGATGAGGACTTTATGAAGTAAGTCCTTGAATCGGGTCCATGTCAGAGAGAGATTCACCTTGACGCTGTTGGAACATCAAGATGTCATTCCTTGCTTAGTGGTTCTCACCGCGGGAAAATCGAGCAAGGAAGCGGAAGTAAGATCATCCCAACTCGAGATGGAGCCAAGGGAAGTCGCTTCAAGCCAATTACTAGCTTGGTCCCAGAGAGAATTGGAAGAGACGCAGCGCGCTGGTCTCCCGAGTAGTAGATCAAGGTCGATGGAATCGACGATTATGAGGAAATCCTCGATGTCGATTTGGATCTTCGAACGAAGTCCATGGAATGCACATCCGCTTTGCACCAACCGAATGGTGTCGGATCGCAGGTCCGTAGTCTGGGCTTGGTCGGAAGCTCAATGGTGTTCCTATAGCCTAGGTGGCTTGGTCTCGAGTATTCACCAAGAGTACGGGCTCTTGGCGGTCATTTGTGGCGGGTTGATGAATGGTATGGTTATCACCTTCCATGATGAAAAGTGACGGGGTTTATAAAGGTTACGTAAGAAGCGGGGATAGACTTAGAGAAATCAAAATGAGAAAAAGTTTACTTGATAGAATCACAAAGAAACCTAAACGAGGTGGACTCATTAACTAGCTATTCTATTCCACCGCCAATGGCGCCTAAACTTGATAACGCCACACGCTGTTCTGGGTCAAGGAAACTCCTTTTCTTCGAGCAAGTTTTATAACACCCCAGGCAAAGAACCTAATCGCTGTAGTGTAGTAATTAGGTAAGCCACGGTATTGATATCGCTCTCTGGGAATAGGAATGCTAGTAGGAGTTACTACGCTAAGGTTAAGGTTGAGGAAGATTATTTTTATCTTTTATATTTTATGAAAATAGAAAGGTACGAATCTCGGCATTGATCTGGGGTTGGTATTTCTACCGATTACTCTAATATTATCTAATTATCTAAACTAAGGTTGTGGGAGTCTATGTCTAATTAATGTGTTCGTATGATAAGTTAAAGATGTGTTTACTTAGTTTGTATTACTCCTTAATTATCTCCTATCGATGGTCGAGTGTCACGCCTTATTCCTAGTCATGTTGTGTGTCTAAATTTGTAGGGTATGCTTCTCCCTAACCTTCGAACTTACCAAAGGGTCTTGTCTACAAACCCACTAGAGATTATAGACCCTACTCTAAGGCGCTCTTCGGATGGTTTAGCCTACAATCACTGTAATTATACTCTAAGGTTCACAAAGATGAATCAAGCATTATAATAAACGAATGACCCATCGTGACTACTAGATCATTAAACAACTAAGATAAGAAACAACCAATCAATATTTAATAATTAAGTTTCATACTTCCTAAGCAAACACACAAATAAATTAGCGGACATGGAGAACATGCAAGCATACACACAAATAATCAAAGACATAATTAAATTAATGAAGTAAAGACTTATCTTGGGTAAGATAGGTTTAAACCCTAAAATATCAGACAAGACACCTTAGGTTCGCTTTAGGTTTTACCCAAAGACTCTCCACACAAAGACCGAAAAATTCGGATTCTATATATAAGATTACAATTATGACGGCGGCCACCTTAGGTTTAGTGACGCCGCCGTGTCGCCGCCATTGGGTTTTGTCTTGGCCACGTTAACCTTGCGACGGCGCCACCTTATGTCCATGACGCCTCCTTCTTCAAAGATCCGACGTCGCTCTGATTGCATCTAGGTCGCCTCGAGTAGCGGCCTACTCTTTTCACAACTAGACGCCGCCTCTTGAAAACACGAGTTTTGGGTTCCGCCCGTCATAACATTTTGGGACGGCGTCAGCCAATAGCACCGACGACGCCGCTTTATACTTTCAAGAATCGCGAGTGTCTCGATCGACTTTGGCTATTTTCTTCATATATTCGCCTTTTCGTCCAAATAAGTGCCATTCCAAAGATTTTGCCTTCACTTAGACCTAAAAAGTGAAAAGGAACGATATTAAGCAATAACGGATACAAAAGTGATCAAATAAGGACTTAAACGACCTCAAAATGGTACCTTTAAACCTTATCACCTGCTACACCCAAAATCGCTCCCTTATTCACACCTCTCATGGAAAACTCCATATGAACTTGTCCATAAACGAAAACCCCGATCTATCCTACCTTCGTGTTTGGTGCTTTATGTTACCCAATTAATGACGGTCAAGATTTAGGTAAACTAAAAGCTAAAGCGGACATTGAGTATTTTGTGGTATGCACCAAATGTAAAAGGATACCGAATCTACAACAAGAGAACCCAAATATCATGGAAACAATTCACGCACGCTCATGAGTCGACCGTCAAATGGCTCCAAGACAATCCAGCCTCGACCGTGATTTCAACCTTTATCAAGTAGTCCTATCGGCCTACTCTTGTTTCTTATCCTCACCAACAACTCCGTATGTACCTCCTTCTGTAAGATGATTTCAAGAAATTATTTGATCCAATGTTTGATGAACACTATGAGCCAAGTGCTAATGATATGTCGCCCATCACCGTAGGGTCTCTTATTCCCCGCCAATGAAGTTACCCTTCGCTTTCAATGTCATTAAGTCAAGAAGCGCCGTCCGATCACTGCCTCATCAACAAATCATTAATCATCGAGTGTACACAATGGAAATGTTGTCAACATACGATGATGAAAACCCTTTGCTCCTCCCAAGATGAACCCTTTGAAAACATATTTGCTCCCGAGTCATCATCGTAACCATCTTCTTCAAGAGATATCAACTCGATACTTCCGCCTCAACAACCACATGAACACCTTAGAAAATGGACATGATCATCCATTGGACAACATCATTGGAAACCTTTCGCATAAAGATCCACACGTAAACAACTTGCAACCGATGCCTTATGGTGCTTCTTCAACTCATTTCTAAGATCGAACCAAAAGACGCGAAACCGCCATGAATGAAGACACCGTTCAATACCATGCAAGAAGAAATTCATGAGTTTGATCGACTAGATGTATGGGAATTAGTACCGCCTAGATTGTGCTATGATTATTGCTTTAAAGTGGATCTTCAAAGTGAAACTTGATGAGCATGGTGATGTTTTAAAGAACAAGGCTCGATTGGTTGCAAAAGGATACCGCCGAGGATGGTATTGACTTTGAAGAATCATTTGCCCAATGTCAGATCGAGGAAATTAGAATCTTCTTGGCTAATCGCCGCAAGTAAGAACATGGTAGTTCAATGTATGGATGTAAAGACGGCATTTCTTAACGGAGATCTTAAAGAAGTCGCTGACGCCTACCACTCGGCTTTGTGAATCCGAGCATCCTACTCACGCTTATCGCTCAAGGCTCTTTACGGTTTGAAGCAAGCTCCCGGCATGGTATGATACGCTATCAAAGTTTCTTCTATCTACCGGATTCAAGAAGGAGCAGCTTGATCCGACATTGTTCACCGTAAAGTCGCAAAACATTTAATTCACGCTCAAATATATGTTGATGATATCATCTTGCCTCGACCGACCCCAATGAATGCTGACTTTCAAGTGAAATGGGTTCTAAATTTCAAATGTCAATGATGGGACAAATGTCATTTTTTTGGGTTTACAAATATCACAAAGTCCCTGAGGCATTTTTATAAATCAATCTAAATATGCAAATGAGATTTTAAAGAAATGTGGATTTGATTCTAGCGACCGCTGACACTCCCATGATAGAGCCGCACTAAACTAGATGAGGACCACTCAGTGGATCATGGTAGACCAAACAAAATATCGTAGTATGATTGATCCATGATGTACCTCACACTAGTAGACCGTATACATCTTGTTCGTTGTTTGCATGTGTGTTAGATACCGTGCTAAGCCTACCAAAAGCACCTTGAAGCGGGTTAACGGTCTTCAGATCTCCAAGGAACCATCAATATGGGAATTTGGTACCAAGGACACCGGTATGTCACTAATGCCTATGAAGATGCCGATCATGCAGATGTCAAGATACACCTATTAAGCACGCTCGAGGTGCTTAGTTTTAGGTGATAAGTGTTGAATCACTCCTAAACTCAGATTTCAAGTATTTATATTTCATATGTAATAGGTAGCTTATTATGGCCTTTATGATTGTTTAAGGTCTAGCTTATGTGAAGGCCCATATGCTTAGGCCCAAGCCCATATAAAAAAGGATGGGAACTAGGAGTGTTGCCTAGCTTCCTCCTATAAATATTTTAAACCCTCTTCGAGGGTTGGTTGTTCGTTTTCTTTTCACATATTCCCACGCCTAACCGTGCTACTCTTATCGTGTATGTGTGTTTGTTTACTTGTTCAATCGCTTTATCTCTTTCTATATTACTTGTGTTTGTAAAACTAGTGACCTAAAAAGGTATCAATCGCCACTAGTTGGGTGAATCGTGTTTGTTTTGAAGCTGGATTTGGTCCCACGCCTAAAACGCACCTTGATACTTTGGTTCGCTTAAAAACATCTTTTTACACTTTTGAATCCAAGATTCTTGTCCTTTCAATGTCTTAAGGTGTTAAAATATCGTGTTTTTGGCAAAAGTTTCAAACTTTATGCGGATAGTTGTTTTGAACGTGTTTTGAACGGGTATCATCCTACTCAGAATCGCTTTAGAGACTTGGTTCAACAAGTTTTACACTTTCGTATTTTTGGTGTTATTGAAGCTATTTTATCCTACAAAACCGGTTTAGAAACAATTTTGGACTAAATCATACTTACGAGTAAAACTACGCCGTAGTAAAACCCTAAAACTACGCTGTAAGTATCTCCTTGGTTTGATCTTTCATTGTGGTTTATTCCGTGTTTTCTTACTTGGATAAGTCTCAAAATACGTCGACTTTGGATATCTTTGCACTCTGATAGTGTAAAAGATCATTTGGGCAAAACCCTAAATTTACGCATAAGCATTAGCTTACGTAGAAATCCCACGCATAAGATTCACTTTACGCCAGAAATCGCCTCTATGCATAAGGTAATCCCACGCCTAACTTTCTACGCCTAACTTTGTCTACACGACAACTTTAGTGCTTTTATCCTACTTACAGAAGCTAAATCCCACGCCAGAACTCCTTATTGTTACGCTGTAACTTTTGGTGTTTTTACACATAAGTGCTACTTGGTTTCTTGTCTTTCTACGCCTAAGGACACTTCATCAACAAAGGTTCATTCGACTACAAAGATCCATTTTTACTACACAAGTTTATCAACATGTCTCAACCACCATACTCTAACTATTTACCTCACACTTATAATCATCAACAACAACAACAATTAACTCCACAACATCAACAATGGAATCAACAACAAGCAATTTATCAACAACAATTTAATCAGCAACATACTCCACAAATTGGTGCAATTCCACCACCACAAATGATTCAAACACCGCCAAGTCTTCAAGTTCAACCCTACACAAACGATTTCAATCAACATCCATCAAGGAACACTATGAAGGAACCCACTTGGTTTGTAAAGATGTGTGAAGCTTTAAGCATCCAACAATCAATTCATGAAGTCGATCACTGATAGACCTCCAATGCTCACTCCAGAAACTACAATCAATGGGTGATAAGGTTCTTTAGGTTTGGTGATCCAAGAAGCCACATGGAAAGTTCTTAAAGAAGGTTATCTTGAAGGCCCATTTGAGATGCCCACCGTCATTGTACCCGGACATCCAACTGCTGCTCCACCAAGAGATGAACAAACCAACATTGCTACTCAAGGCATCTAAATGCTACTGTAATTCTACACTATGAAGTCGATGAACTTGAAATGGAATACATCCTCTTAGGATTACCAAACCTAATTCTTCAGAGTGTTGATGCTCAAAAGATCGCATAAAAATGTGGGATCATATTCGCCTTCTTATGGAAGGATCTCAGACTAATCGTGAGGATTTGAATCCAAAATTTACTTGGCTTATGAGCACTTCATGATTGAACCCGAGAGACACTAGAGTCCTATCATCATCGATTTTCGTATATCATCAATGATTTGATAAACACAACATCATCATGCCAAGAATTGCAGTGAATACTAAGTTCCGAGTAGTCTTGGTCCCGAATGGAGAAGTATGTCATTTTTCTCCGCCAAGCAAAGAATATGCATCATTCTACTTATGGATTGTTGTACGATTACTTGAAGCCTCATGAAAAGGAAGTTGATCGAAAGGATTCTCCGTGCTCAAATTGCTAAACAATCACATCCGGATAATCAACAACTTGCCTTGTATGTCAACAAAATTATCCTCTCAACCAAAGAACTCAACCAACTCGCTTCAAACACACCTTCATTAAAGAACAACCTCAACAAAATCAATTGGTTCCATACAACAACAATGCTCAAGCATATGTCGTTGAAGCGATCGAGAAATCGATCCGCTTGAAGCATTACAACAAGGATTTGTGATGATTACTAATGCTTTGGTCAAGTTACACCAACAAATCCAACAATCGATTCGCCCTCATCTAAACACACGGACTCAAGCCGCAGAACAATGGACGGTTGAAGTTCGGGATTCGTGATTATGGTCATCGATGGGCTGCACTGGTCAAGGGTTTAATGATGTGGGTAGAACAATGAGCTCAAGTGGTGGAACAGGAAATGCCCGGAATCGGTTAAATGGTCTTAGATGCTACAACCGAATGAGAAGGGACACTGGCTAATGCATGCCCAAAGCCAAGGACTAGGGGCGTGCTTATTTCAAAGAGGCTTTACTTTTGGCTCTTAAGGATGAAGTCGGTGGATCTCTCATGCACAAAGAATGTAGCTTTATGGCGATGCGCACTCGTATGATGATATGGAGGACTTGCAGCCAATGCAACAAGTATGTTGATGGCTAATATGCAAGAGTTACACATGAGTGAAACAGCCCAAGAGAGGACATCGATGGCTTGTCTCAGTAATTCTAACAAACCATCATCATATCTCGAACTAATATCTCCGCTAATATTTGAATCCGACGGCCGTATCGTTCAAAATGAGTCATCTACATATCATTCTCGCCGATTAATAAACTCGTAGTCACATTTGACGCATCCGTATGACCTTATGGTTTCCTTGATAATCAAATTGACTCGTGGTTATACTCTGAGGATCTAAATAATGATCATGTTGTGACTCACGTTGAACACGATGAACCTTTGCCTCATTAAGATCTTGTTTTGTTACTTAAAGACCAACAATCCCAAATTGCTCAATGTGTTGCATTAAATCAAACCTTAAAAAGTAAAATGCATCGCTAACCAAGGATTTTGAATGCTTACAAATGCAACTCAACTTTTTCAAAACTCAAGAAAACCGGAAAAGGTTTGAAGCCGCTTTATGCAAAATCTCATCAAAACGAAAATATTTAGAGAAATGATGCATGATCTAGCCGCGTCAAGAATGCTTTGTTGTCTCAATTAGAACAATCAAACATGAACATAAAAAGCAAATTAACGCCTCACCTTGGAAAATCAAAAGCTAAGGTCGAGTTGTTAACTTGTCAAAAAGCCTCCGTGATACAAAAGTATTCAACGAATCGGGTAGATGACCTTGAAGAAATTATCGCTTGCAAAACAAACTTAAAGAGTTTAAACCGTTGTTTACAAACATGGTGAATCAAAGCAAATGCCTATTGAAAAGTTTACCTTAAAACCCAATCCAAAAGGATATGGAAAAATCTAGCCGACATAAACCAAAGCTCACTAAAAACATTCAAACCAACTCCTCAAGTTTCCAAAGCAGTAATACAAAATTGATAATACTATTATGAGTGTTGTTGAATATCATCACAAGAGGAATTAGATGCGTAAGACGAGAGTCGATCAAAATTAAAAAATGTTGTTTACAACAAACCTTTAATTATAAAACGCGTCACTTTCACACACCAACGGATTCTTCTAACACACCAAGGATCATCATCAAAACACCGAGTCTTCTAATGTTAATCCCAAAACAGATTATGCACAAACTTATGGTACTTTACCTTCAATTAGTGAAGTAAACTCTCAAACCTGAAAATCGAAATATTCTTAGATATTTTGACATTTTCATGGTCGACCTCAAAATTTTACAACATGAGATAGAATATCGCTCAAATCAAAATTGAACACTTTCAATCGCTCATGCGCGAGAACAAAGAGACATTTTTCAAAAATCTTTACCTAATGTTAAAACTTGAAAAGTGTGTGCATTAGCCCGGAACGGATTTTCATAAGGAACTTGAACTATGAAGGTCGTTGTCGAAAAATGTAAACATCTATTTCAATACTAAACGAAAAGAAACTTTTGAGAAAAGATGTTGATCGACTTTGGAAGATGTTATCTCAGGTCGATATCCATAATGTTGTGTTATTATATTCTTTGCCACATGCATCCGACATATCTCCACGATAATGTTGACTGTGGGAATCGTTGAGAATATCGATAATGTGCTTCGATCGAGTCTTTAAAAGTCGAAAATAAACGCTTACTTAACGAACTTTACAATACAAATCGTCGCCTTAATTGGTGTGAAAAGATATTCACAATCATCAACTTAGTTTTCAAAAAGAAACTCGCTGAGTTGCAAACAAAATCTTTTGATTCTAACATTGAGCAATTGGATGATCAAAACGTGTCTTGAAAAGTCAAATTTCTAAATATAAACAAGAACTTGTAAAAGTTAAACAGAATATGGTGTCATATTTGATTTACTCAATAAGACTCGGCCATGAAGCATCTAATGAACTTGATCACTATCTTGCCACACTAGAGAAGTCATGAATTTTGCTGGTAATATTCGCTCAAAATCAAGATTTGATTCACACTATCTCTAAGTTAATGGAAATGTTAGGAAAGTACAACTTCCGCCTACCGTGATTAAGATATTAGCACCACTACACTTAGTAATCGTGAACCTAGAATCCCTACCGCCAAATCACAAGTTGCTAATGTGTTTCCTCATCGAAACAGAATAGTTATGCTTTTTCCAAACGTCCGCACTTCATGCCTTAGAGCACTCAATCAAGAATATGAAGTCACGATCAAGAAAAGATCAATAATGAATGCTAAAGTAGAAGAACACCCTAGGACTCGAATAAGACTCATGTTGCTTCCACTATAGATGTTGCATCCGCAAATGTAATAGAAATAGTGATGTAACGAATGCTAAACCGCTAAGTACTTTTGATATTCAATTCGATGCACCTTGTGTTATTTTGTCTCAAGAGTATGAATTTCATTGTCATGACAAATGTGTTGCTAAAGCTATAATCTCTCGATTACGGAATCCTAAGAATCGGAATATCTCAGGCCCACTAATCATTCTAAGTCCGGCTTGGTAGACCGCCTCTTTAGATTCTAAGGCAAACTTTGTTGCCACACGTAGCTCCTGGGCCACCTCCTAAGAATGTAGTACCACCTAGTGCATTCACTAAGACTAAAGCAA
>CM040242.1:272284793-272317376 GCA_022545495.1 Chrysanthemum lavandulifolium
CACGTTACCATTCTCCCTTTTCATAACCACCTTCAAAATGTGTACCTACTACCTATTGTGGTTTAAACCAAAGACATTAGGGTACTTGACCACTAGGTCACCTTGATGGTGGTTACTGGCTTACAATAAGAACATATATGTTTGCTCGATTAGCAACTACAATATTTACAAATAAAATTTCAAAGCTTTTTGAGCCAAGCTCTGAGTCTGCATCTTAAAAACGCTCATCAAAATGTCAAGCCGAAGTCAAGACTAGGCTATGTTGGTCAAGCTTGAGCCCAACTTGACATGTTTGCGCCCTGGTGACAGCGGGTACTATTACAAGTGTATCTATTGACCCCAAAATCCATTGGTGATTTTGTATTATCACATGCTAGAAAAACTTGAATTTAAAGAAGATCAAGTTGCATAAGGCTTGTGAAGGATATATAATTCTAATAATTTATTTTTACATTTTCCCTCTCATTTCTAGACAAAACATGTTTTACACAATCGGGAACCACACGGATCAAAATTTGAGAAAAAAAGAAATAAAAATTTTAGACAGGTTAAATTTTAATTTCGTGACCCACGCCAAACTGGTACCTTCTGTTTCCCTTGTCATTAAAAGCATACTCAAGTCTAAGAGGCCCTAAAGGAGACGCTACACGTATACCAACTCCATAACCGTATCCACTTCCAAGCTTTTGCCTTGCCCCAGCAGGATCCCCTTCGATACACAAAAGACAAGTTTCATTACAATATACTTGCCACTAGAAGTGGCAAAATGAGTGGGTCAAATGGGTTGTGTTGGTCAAAAATAGGTTTGTGTCATCAAAACTAGCAATATTATACAAACAAGACAAGTTTCATTTCAAAACTTATTTATATACTTAGCCACAACAATTTTTTAATCAATGACTTGCAAGGTTTTATTGGTTAAAAAAATACCTTTAGCCGACTTTTGTCCCATTTTAATATGTTCGACCCATTTAACCGTCTTTTTTTAGTTAAATAAATTTAGCCCATTAAAGATAAATTTAACCCAAATTGACCACTTCATAAGTAAATATTGCCACATCTATCATAAACGATGAAATGGTGCACTAGACCATAATGCCACAAGGGATTACCAGGAACGGTCGAGCCTGATCCAAGATCAGTTCCATAGTCAGCAAATACCGCTCCTTCTACTGGTCCCACCTGCAAGGTGAATCGTATATATTGAAATATATAAAGGGAAAGAAAGTAGGAGTATCCAAAAACAAAGATGTGAAAGAAATGCCACAATACGAAAAAAAATTGATTGATTACCCACCAGAGGAAAAGTAAATTCTCCACTACCAACCCCATAAGATCTCCCCGACCCAATATCACCTTCTTCATACCCTCTAACACTATTTATTCCGCCGATCGGAAAAGCTTCGTGGGGAGGAAAGTTACCGACAACATGACCACCAGATAAACTGTATTTTTAATAAGTAAAAAGTTAACAGAGATACAAAAGAGCTTTAAACAATTTACTATAATGTACACGAGAATGCACATACGACATACTACCTAAAATTAAGGCGAGTAGGGCCAAATACGAAGCCTTTCCGTGCGCGGGCAGTGACTCTACTGAAAGTTAGCCACTCTGACCATACAGGAAGTCCTTGCTCCATAGTAACTACTAACTGCAAAACAACCGACAATGAGATTCTGAAATCACAGCGAGGCTAGAAAGAGAAAAGATTCACAAGTCTTACCATTGAAGAACTCGGGTCACTAGAACCCGTATATACACTTTCAAGTTTGGCTAGTAGCATGTCATCATAATTATTACCACTGCAGCCAAAAAATAAGATTAAAAGTCACTATTTGACAAGTAACCATCATGGCTCTGATAAGATAAACCTCAAGATTACCTAGCTGTTAGGGGGCAGTTATGGAAGTCTCTTATCATAGGATTCCCTTTATCATCACGAGCACCAGCACGCTATAAATTGTAACTTCTAACTGGTAAGTCTCTTGTCAGTATATTTTTATTCACGGAAGTTCTAAAAATACCTGAAAAATAAGCCCTGCAGTCCCGCTCCACATTGGTCTGAATGGCCGGGTGTACTCAATGCCAGCTGTAACCCGTCCGATGGTCGGGCTACTGTTGTTGGGTTGATTTCCATGAGGCCCATGAACAAGAGTCCCAGGAGTCCTTGAATTCTATAACACGGTGAATTGGTAAATTAGAATAAGCATAGAGGCGGAAACTTTGACCCTTTTATATACAAATGGGTTGATTGGGCTACATTATATCTCTAACAAGTAAGAAAGATAAGGTATAACAGGGTCAATAAGTCAAGCAGGTTCAAGGGAGCATTTAACCTTCTAACTTGGCTTTATTAACATAGTAGATTATTATTGTACTGATATAGTTTTCTAATCATATTTGCCACATTAATTATCCATCAAATTCAGTAAAAGCAAATAAACACGTGTCTACTGGTCGACCTAACCCCTTTTGATCCGCACCAGAAAACTATTTGTTATGGCCCGCCCATTCAAAGTTCGAAGGGTACCTGAATCATTATTGTTCTTGAAGTCCGTTTATCATCTCCTTCAATCCAAGGATCTGTGTAGTTGATCCGAAATATTGAGTCAATTTGCCCTCTTTCAAGTGAAAGATTTATCTTTTGGTTCCTCCCAAATAGGTTTCTGTGGTATACTGCACAGCTGCAATTGGAAAAAGATTGAAGTTCAGTTGTAGGGATATAAAAACATTCAACAACAATAATGCTAAGGGAAATAAATATCTTTTCACAAAGGGTATATTACCTCCCAATTAGTCCTGCTAGAGGGCCACTTGTGATCCTGCAAATAAGAAGGACCAATAAGTGTATATGAATGCACATACAATATAAACTTAGGGGGTGTTTGGCTGTGTATTTTGAAAGTTATATGTGATATGAAATCATCAAAATCAGATAAACAGCCTTAATGACCAGATGCATACATATATGGCAAATTATTGTCTATTATTTTTGAAAGGCATGTGTATGGCAAATTATGATTACTACAGAACACATTTTGTGAAGAAAAGAAGATAGAAGTTTGTGAGACGAGAGAAAAAGTTCATCAAAGTGCAATTCACAATCATCAAACAAATGAATCTGATCACGAAGGTTGCAGATTCCTTCCTAGTTCCAAAATACAGACCTAAACACTCCCTCAAAGAAACTTCAAAGTAGCAAAACCTACTATATAGTTTACCGAAATATCAAAGATGAAAGTGATTTCATCAGAAAGTTACAATACATGAAGCCATGATGAGATCACATACCCACTAGAAATTCCACCACCAGCTGAGATGCCTCCACTTACACGTTCGACTGCATTAATTGTTAAGTCCACCTTCCCAGAATCTGTAGGCAATACATAATAAGTTTATTCATTACTACATTATATTAAATTACAGATAATAGACACAGGCACACAACACAGCTACTGATTTAAAGTTTTAAACAACTGAAATTGTTTTATATCGATGGGCAAAAAAATATCATGCCAAAAGTTACCTCCTGCTGGCTGTGGAACAATGCTAACATCCTCCATAATGCCCATTGCTAGCAATGTATCTACATCTCTTTTAGCTTGAAGCATGCTATAGACCTGATACAAATATTAACATTAAAATTATACAAAATAGCATATAGTTTGCAGGAAAAATTATGTATAGGCAGAAAACCCTTAGCCTAGTACCTGACCCTTTTTGGTGTTGAGTTGTCGAAGTATTGTCTCTGGCCTTGTTTTACCCGTAGTTGGCTCACCACTAAATCACACAAGCAACACATTTTAATATAAATTATAATGTGCAAGAAGTTTTACAATGGCATCATTACTTAATGAGCAGAATAAAGGTTATACGCTTACGTTTTACTAAGAAAACGTACGGATATATTGTTGACCTCTGCTTCGGACACTTGTAACCTGAGAACTCCCCCAGAAAGAATCTCAACTCCGGAAACCTGATGATATTATTAGCAAATAAAAACAGAAGTTTTACAGTCAAATGAAAATGAGCAATGCAATTACAGAAAGAACAAATGGCAATAAAATCAAATGCTAACCAATCCAAAAAGGCCACGCTCCATATACCACCCATTGATAGAGCTTATAACTTCATCTAACTTTCTGATATTCACAATTTTTCCTGCATAACTTAACAAAAACTCAATTAACAATAGAAACTTGAAATGCTTCAAAGTCCATGTTGTATTGACAGTAACTCGGTAACCATACCATATGAACTACGAAACTTATCCTCCACAAACTTTGTAGGAAGAACGTTGGCTCCTTCACAGACCAGCCCTTGGAAATCTTGGTTTGGTTCTACCTTATGCCAAAATATATAGTGTAAGTAATCCTATCATGCTAAAAGGTGTTATAATAGAACAACAATCTATATCTATACTACTTTATAATGCATTTAGGCCTTCTAAAATTAGAAGGCTTAAAAATTCAGACTTTTTTACTTGCTTATTATGGAAAGATATATTATAATGCATGTAAAATTAACATAAGGAGCTCCAATAATGAGATGACATGTGTCACTTCTTAACAAACTCCAAGCCTAACTTCTAACAAACTCCAAGCCTAACTCCTAACCACCAAAAATTAAGATAAGGAGCTCCAATTATAAAATGACATGTGTCACTTCTCAACTAAAAATTCATCTTTATTTTCAAATTAAAATATCTTTTTATCTACTTATTTATATTATAATCTAATTTCACCATATTTTCTAAAATTTTATTCTCATTAATTCAACATCTATTTTAATATATTTTTATGAGTTTTTAGTTTTTATATTTTTAGTAGGTTTATTTTATTTTAATTCAAATTTTTACAACTTTAACCTTTATTTCATTTATTCCAATCAATATAATCTTGATTCGTCAAAATCATATACTTTTGGGGGAGTGTTTGTGGCGTAAGAGATTGCGATGGTATTTTATATGCGGGAATAATGATGTCGCGTGAAAGTTACGGGTAACCCAAACAAACACTTACAACTAACACATATACATTCAAGTGTTGTGAAACGAATTCACTAAGCGGGTAAGCAAACACATATAACTATACTTATCGCCGCTTGTTGTCACCACCATCTCATCACATCACCACCTCAAAACATTTATTCGCTACAAAATAGTTATCGGTGCCCCGCCGCATTGCGGGTACCCTTCTAGTATTATAAATGTATGTACATTGGCATTTAAGCATCCTTTTTCAAATGTATTCTCATATGTATTAATTCTGCATAATTTACAATTCACGATATATGTAATAAACTCCTTACAGTCCCTAAATGCCACGAATTACTTAGCCACATGCGTACCATCATTTTCATAACTTTCTTTTTAGTTCTACTCTCTTTTGGTAAAGAGCAAACTCACTCACCCTTCACTCTCTCTCTTTTTGGTAAAGAACCACTTGGTTAATGTGCATCATTGAATCGTATACACATTGGATACTGCTAAACCAAAAGCCTATTGGTTGTTTCCAATGTCTTTATTATTATGCAATTCAAATATAGTTTAGAGCTACCAAACAATATCATGTCCTTGAACCGGTTACTATCCAAATACGTATACGGACTGAAAGTCTGTATGAAACTTATTGTTTATTCAACTTAAAAATAATAGGTTTTTAAAAGTTTATGTGTGGTAAAGCTGGGAGGGTGTTTCAGATTACTTACTGAGCAGGTATGCAGTTTTTAGTGTTTGGTTAAAGTGTTAAACCAAGCTGCTTCTGCTTTTCTGCTTATATTGGGGCTCAAAAAGCTAGAGATTTGCTTAATTCAAAATGCTTATTTGAGATAAAACTAGAATATACTATTATACCCTCGTATCTAATATAAAAGTAAAGATCTTACAACATATGCAAATGAGCTTCTCATTATTCCTTTATCTACTTACTGTATTTTTCACAAAATAAACAGAATCACACACTATTTTCCATGCATATTCGCTTCTGCTTATAGCGGAAGTCAGTGAAACTACACTAAAATTACATTAAGTGTATATAAGCGGGTCAGTTCTATAATTCAGTGGATCATTATTCTAGTGATATCATCACCAATTATTTATAGATAATCATAGTATTAGCAAAAATTTAAGCAGCGCCAAACACCCTATGGATAAAATTATCTGATTACTTACAGTCAGTTTCGGGAATCAATTTACCTGTAATTGCAATAACACCTTTCTGTTTATCAAATTACTTTAGAGGCCATTTTACATAAACCTTAACCAATCATACTTCCTAAAACAAACACAGTAACTCATTTATCTTATATTAAAACACACTATTGCCTACTGGTCATATTCCCATTATTCCATGTCAGATAATAACAATTACTGTAAAACACAACTATCAATTAGATGGAGTAAAATTGATTCTAATTGTCTGCTTACTTGCAGTCAGTACTCGATAATTAATTTACGTGTAGCTGCAACAACAGCATCTATTCTTATTATCTAACTACTTAACCCTATTGGAGTGTTTACCGTTTAGATTATAATGCTTGTTTGGCACGGAGAGTTTAACTTCATTTATTTATTTAAATTCTCCTATTTGAAATGCTAATAGAAGAACATCATTTTACACTTAATAATAACAGCTACAACTATGTTACCAAACATAGTTGTTAAAACAAACACCTACTACTAGCTCGGATACGAGTTAGGGAAGTGTGGAGTGCACACTCGTTTGAGCTAATGTGTTACGGACTACGACAAAGGCGCGAGGGTCAAGGGCCAACATACGAAAACATATGTTTCATTGGTCTCAATTTAACATACCAAAACATACAATTCCTCTATGTTTTGCTTTGTTCTCTTGTGCCTAGAAACAAAGTGTTCTTCTTGAATTATCCCAATAAGGATTTCGTGATACCCAATCATCAATAGGGTCGGAACAGTTTATCCGGAAACAAACATTATATTCTAAACGCTAAACGCTTTAAAAACCTCGTCGGCAAACACAACTAAATGTCGGGCCCTATGTGACAAATTTCTTACATCCATCTATAACACGTTAGTTAGGTGAACATATGTAGTTGTTTGTCTTAATCTTTATATACACGTTACATAAACATACGTGTATGTAATTATAAAGTGTAAAATGCTGTAAACGCCATAACAAATATAAGTTTTAAAATTAAATCCAAAAGCTAAACACTAGTTGCATTATATTCTAAATGCTCCAAAAAGCTCGTCGCCAAACACATCCTAAACGTCGCCTAATCAATAATACAACTCCTCATACTCAGAAACAATACCTGAAAAACTAAACGAATACCGTCACGAGTATCAACAGCAACAGGCAAACAAGAGCTAAAATAACCACTACCAATAATCCTATGCACATCTTCCTGCACTTCACGCACAGTCAACGCCGAATTCGGCCTACACGTCTTCAACGCCTTAACCGCCTCCTCAACTAAATCCTTCCGTTCCAGCTCCTCCCCGTCCTTATTCCTCACCAACACCTCACTTATCAAAACTCTCTCATCGTCATTTCGACTCGCTCTCGACTGAGTCGCCAACTCGGTCGACTGAGTCGTCAACTCGGTGGTGACGTCACTGTTGTTGAGTGATAACGAAGCTGAACAAAGTAAAGGTGATTTAAAAGGCTTTGGTTTTATGTTTGAGATGAAGTGAGTGAGTGAGTGTTTGGTGTGGGTGATGAGTGATGAGATGTGGAGGTTGAGGTCGGCGAAGAGCGGTGGTGATGGTAGTTTGTGGTGGTTGTGACGGTGGTGGAAGGTGGTGAAGGTGGGGATTTTGACGGAGGATGATCGGAACTGGAAGGATTTGTTTTCCGGCATTGTTTATTTACCCACTACCGGGAAAACCCTGCAAGTGAAGTTAGGTGTTAGGGTTTTGAGTATTTTAGGGGAAATGTAAAAAAAAAAAAAAATCTTATAACCTTTCCTCTTTATTTCCGACACCTCCGGTTTAAGCAACAGTTACTTTTGTCAAGCATAACATACTTCGTACATCCCAGTGACGTAGTTGAGCAAACGAAAGTCCTGTTCAAAGCTTGTACGATAACTAAATACGATGTTTAAAAATTTATTATACCGACTATTAAAACAAAAAACATAGTATTTTGATAGTCGATGTTAAGTTTTAATAAATATTTACAGCATAACATTGTACGACGTTAACAATATTTGTTGCAAGTGAATTTTGAATCCCCAAATATATATGCCATGATATATATTTTGAGGCGCCTAATTATCTAAGGTTTTGTGAGGTAGAATATCTCGCATATTCTCGAATACGGCTCTGATACATCTATAAGGTATCAACTTCTTCAAAGACCGGTTCCAAGCCTTGTTAAGTTATTTCATATGAAGCAAGAAAAGTTTGGACTAAAATCAATAACCTATCTTTTCAACAGACTTCCCTTTCTCGGCTTCACAAAAAGCTTTGTAGTCGAAAAATAGGGCGCAAGACCGGCTTCAAAATTTCAAAGACGTGGGGATCAAGCTTGTTTTAGCCTTTTTAAGTGTGTTAAAAGGTAAAAAGAATACAAAAGGTGAACCCGATTAAGAATAAGGTTAAACGCTTGATGCGGGTGACTAGGTTGATGTCGATTTCAGCTTGGGTTAGGTCTTATGGTACATGTGTAGTTGTTATGATGTAGCTTTATCTAGATCGGTGTTATAACCAGACTACATCAGAGTATCATGCTTAACGCATAAACATGTAGCACAACCTTTAATTTTAAAATTAGTTACATGTTGGGCTAACGACTTTACTAGACCCACTTGTGTCTTGTTGTCGTTTGTATCTAATTTAAAGTCTTGTACATTTAAGCAAAATTTCTCAAAAAAAAACCTTAAAAATTGTTTTATTTTGAAAACACTATTGCTTTCATTATAAACTGCATTTTCAAAATGCATTTTGTTTAAAAATAGGTAATAATTAAACGATGCATCATTTCTAATTGTCTTCTTTGTCTTTTTCATATATTTTGATTGGTTAAATTTGAAAATGAACACTTATTTTGTGACAAACTAAAACAAAAATGTAAACATTTAATTTGAAACTTGCTTTGATTTCGTTCTTAACAAAACTAATCCTTAGATCAACTGATTAATTTGCGTGGATCTTAAGTGCATCATGATTTTAGAAAGGAAAAGAAAACACGAAAGGCAAGATCAAGGAAAAGGTGAATGTGTAATGTGAATGACTAGGTTGATGTTGGGTCAAGTATTTTGATCTATATTATGTTATCTAATTTAGGTTGGGTATCTAAAACATTAGCTAGTACATGCGTAGTTTTAGTTATTCGTCTTTATATAGATAATAGGTCGTGTCTTAGGAGGTGTTTGTGTAAGGATTGAGATCTTCTCATATTCAACTTGAACACGAGAAGCTTTTTGTAAGACTTATATTAGAGTTAATAAGCTCATAAACCTTTTTTTTTTTTTTTTTTTTTTTTTTTTTATTTTTAAGCTTATAAACTAAACTCATAAGCTCAAACAAATAAGTTCATAGATATAAAAATAAACTTATAAGCCTATCAAACGTTCAATAAGCTCATAAGAACTTTAGCTTACACTAACACCACATTCAACTATTAACTAATGTATGTATACACAACCTTTATGAAGTACTATGAATTACATCACTAAGTTTAGGAGACTAGTTTTATGTTGGGGTACCGTTTACTTTCTCTGTTTTGAAAAAGAAAATCACCAACCAAATTTTCACTTTTCTTTTAACCAACTTTAAAAAATAATTATGATTAGTTTACGAGATTTAAATTTCTCATCACATAAACATAAATTAGAGATGCCTTCTTTTTAGAGTTTAACTGGTCATTTCAAGTTCTTTTGCGCAAGTTGTGACCTCTCACTTCTCACCAGAGTCGGACCTCGAAATTTTTAGAGAGTGTTGCACAAAATTTTGTTTATGAATATAAGTACTTAAGTTGCCCATAAAGAATTGTGGAAAACTAGAAGGGGGGTTGAATAGTTTTTCCGATTTTAAGTTTAGTTTCAAAAACTTTAGATTCGATCTTATGTGAATACATATGGATGGATAGAAAGTGTAAAACAATAAGTAAAGCAAATAATAAAAGCAAGTAAAGTAAATGATAGAGTAGTGACACAAGTGATTTATAGTAGTTCGGCTACAAGGACACCTTCCTTGCCTACTCCACTCCTCGAGTTCCCCACCGAGAGTTCAAGCACTATGTCAACAAGCTCAATCAACACGGGAGAAGCCTCACAACCTCGCTTACACTTTATCCGGACAAAGCTAAATACCGAGTCCTTAACACGGCGGACCAAACCAACACAACTATTACACAACAACTATGAAATATGAAATACAAGATCTTGCTACGAAATCTTGTGGAGGAAAAGATCAATCAAGGACCCCTTGCTTGGATGACTTGTATTATCTCGTGATCTCGCCTTTGAGAAGGACCTATATGAGAATCATAACAAAAGAAAGAAGAACTATTAGATAGATCAAGAGATCCGAGATTAGAAGAGAGATAATATATGAGAGTTTGTAAGAGAGGGTGAGTAACAATGAAGAAATGACTCACTATTTATAGGCAAAATCTCTATTGTAGCCGGTTCTGCGGATCCTCACTGGGGATCCGTCCGGTCTAATCAAGGGATCCGCAAACTAGGTTGTACCATCTGGGTTTTGGGTTGCAAACCGGGTCATGGGTCATGGGTATGAGCCTTGGGTACCCAACAAGGTACAATGTATCTAAACATTGGGTCATGGGTCTTGGGTTATGGGTTATGGGTTAGCTCAATGGGTATGGGTCATGGGTCTTGGATAATATCCATCCTATTAAACTATTACAACAAATGAATTAATACAACATTTTATGTAAATGACCAAATATATATACTTTACAAAAATAACATGTATTCTTATAATTTTACTTATGATAACTTTATATTTGTTATCAATAAAACACAAAGAGATCGCTAAATATGAATAAACATTTTTATGGTTTATTTGAATTAATAAGAATTTTTTTAGCTAAAATCAAAGAATTTCTTTGTAAAGTGTGTTTGGAGATGTTGGTGGTGTTAAAAAGACTATTTCTTTTGGATTTAAGTTGGAAGCTAGTTGGGTAGATTTGGATGGTTGAGATGGAGTGGGTGGTGGACTAGACACGGGTGGTTGGTTTGTTTTCGGAGTCTTAAGGAGTTCCGATAGTGTTATTTGAGTGTTAGGGAGAGATTTGGTAGGTGAATGTGGTGATGAACTTGTTGGAGATGATGGAGGTGCTATAATGGAATCATTTGGTGGTGAATGAGTCGTTGGTGATGGGCTTTTTGACAAAGGTTTAGCTAAACAATAAGGTCGGATGCTAATCCGTGCGGCTCTTATAGATTTTGGTGGTGGTACTACGGAAGGTGGTAGGATGAAGTTTTGGATTTCTTGTAAAGGATTGTTTTCACTAGATGGTTCATCAATGTTTGAGGATCTTTTGGATGATATGATGATGATTGTTTGAGAGTGATGGATATGCAAGCATTTTGAAACCTTATTTATAGATGAAATAATGCATTGTAATGAATGCTAAAACCAAAATGTGAACTAAACTCTAATGATTAGATATGAATTTTAAGGCATGTGATCATGAGAACACAAGCATTAAGTAACATACTCATTAGTGAAGAAGCTAAAATGTTGAAAATATGAAGGTTTATAGCCATTGTGAGAAAAATATAAGAAATTTTTTGCTTATGTTCCACGGTTCCCACGGATCCGATCCTTTAGGGATCCGTCTAGCATAAAAGTTGGGATTCGTGGTACTGGTTATGCTGGTATCCGTGGTACTGGTGATCTCAGGCAGCTCAAATTATTCTTTTTGGAAACAATGGTGCCTAGTGTGTGCCTATATGCAAACCATTTGGAGTTGTGGTTATCTCGACTACTAAAAAAAAGAAAAACAAAAACAAAGAAGTGAAAAAGCATATATATGTAATTATGTGAGATAACCCGAGTGCTCCTTAATTCATTTTTGCTTAAATGAATGTACCCGAAAATACATATTAGTTATGTATTCCCTTTAGTATTCAAATGACATGAGATGCAATGAAAAAGGTTTTTACTTTGTAAAAAAAGAAAAAGTTTGTCCTAGACGTGAGAATGACTTTAGAAAAATGATACGGGGAGAAGTATCCTTTTAGAAAGCATTTTGAAAAGTTTCTTGTTTGAAAGGAAGTTTACCTTGAGTTTTGAAAATCCCCATATTGTTTGTGAGTTGTGTGTGAAATAGAGATCCTAGACTTAGAAAAGAAAGTAAGGAAAACGTCTACGTACCTTGTAGAAAGAAATTTCATGCCGATTGTTCCATAATACCAAGACCAAGACGAAGCAAGTTGAATTGTTCCCGCTTCAACGGTTTGGTGAGGACGTCGGCTATGTTGTCTTCGATGATACTTTCTCAATAGAAATGTTCCTCTTTTGAACATTGTCTCTTAAGAAGTGATGACGGATCTCTATATGCTTTGTACGAGAGTGCAACACTGGATTTTTGCTTAAGTCGATAGCACCTTTTTTGTCGCATAAAATGGCTATGTCACTTAGATGAATGTCGTAGTCAACTAACGCTTGTTTCATCCATAGTGCTTGTTGGCATGCTTTGTCGGCGGAGACATATTCAGCTTCGGTTGTTGATATGGCCAATGTCGTTTGCTTCTTTGAGAACCAAGATGTTAAACAACATCCCATAAAAGTACATACACTACTTGTACTCTTTCGGTCAACATAATCACCTGCATGGTCAGAATCCGCATATACAATAGTTTCTACCCCTGTTCCCTTAGGATACCATAATACCAATTGAGTCGTACCTTTAATGTATCTAAATATTCTTTTGACGGCTTCTAGGTGTGAAGTTTTAGGGTCTTCTTGAAACCTAGAACATAGAGAAACACTAAACATAATATCCGGCCGACTAGCTGTAAGAAAGAGAAGACTACCAATCATGCCACGGTATTTGGTGTTATCAACGGATTCAACGTCTTCATCTTTTGTAAGTTTAATATCGGATGACATTGGTGTTTTTATAGGTTTTGACTCTTCTAAACCAAATTTCTTTAGCATTTCTTTTATGTATCTGGATTGATTAAAGAAGATACCATTTTCTAGTTGTTTGATTTGTAGACCAAGAAAGAAACATAGTTCTCCCATCATACTCATTTCAAACTCATCATGCATGATTTTTGAGAAATCATCACACATGTCTTGACAAGTCGATCCGAATATAATATCGTCCACGTATATTTGAACAATAATTATATGTGATTCCTTTTTCTTTGTGAAAAGTGTATTATCAACTAACCCCATGGTATAGTCGTTTTTGATTAAAAATGATTTGAGTCTATCATACCAAGCCTTTGGGGCTTGTTTAAGACCGTATAGGGCTTTCTTTAGTTTGTACACGTGTTTAGGTTTTTCGAAATCGATAAAGCCCGGTGGTTGAGCTACATAGACTTCTTCATTAATAAAACCATTTAGAAAATCACTCTTAACATCCATTTGAAAAAGCTTAAGATCATGAGCACAAGCATAAGCAAGAAGTATTCTTATAGACTCTAATCTAGCCACGGGATCATAGGTCTCATCAAAGTTTATGCCTTCTTGTTGATTATACCCTTGCGCAACAAGTCTAGCTTTATTTCTAGACACTACATCGTTTGCATCTAACTTGTTTTTATACACCCATTTAGTTCCGATTATGGTTTGGTTATTAGGTGGAGGGACAAGTGTCCAAACATTATTAGAAACAAATTGATTTAACTCTTCTTGCATAGCCATTACCCAACTTTCATCTTTTATGGCTTCTTGCGTATTTTTAGGTTCTATGGTTGAAACAAAACAAAATAAACTACTTTGGTTTTGGACTTGAGATCTTAAGGTTCTTTCATTTAACTTTCCTATAACTTTTTCTACGGGATGATCATTAGACTCTTTAATATTGATGATTTCATTGTTTAATGTTTCGTCTTCTTTATTTATATTTTCCTTGATTTCTATGGCTTCACTTTCGATTAACTCGTCATCGACAAGAGGTAGGGTAGGTTTGGGTGAACTTTCATCAAATCTTACATTTAAGGATTCTTCAACCTTCATGGTTTCTTTATTTAGTATCACATAAGCTTTACTATTAGGAGAGTAACCTAAGAAGACACATTCGGTTGATTTAGGATCAAATTTAGTTAAGTAATCTTTAGTGTTAAGTAAGAAACATTTACTACCAAAAACTCTAAAGTGTTCTAGCGTAGGCTTTTTGCCTCGAAGTAACTTGTATGGAGTTTTACCCAAGAATGGTCTAATTAGGACACGGTTAAGTATATAGGTTGATGTGTCGACGACATTGCACCAAAAAAATTTAGTAATAGATTGCTCATTAATCATGGTGCGACTCATTTCTTGTACGGTTCTATTTTTCCTTTCAACTACCCCGTTTGATTGTGGAGTGCGAGGAGCCGAGAAATTGTGAGTAATATCATTAGCATCACAAAAATCTCCAAATTGCACTTAATTATCAAATTCCCTATCATGATCCGTTCTAATTGACACAATAGGACTTCCTAGTTGTCTTTGTATTTTCTTACTTAATATTTCAAATTAATTGAACGTTTCAGTATTATTCTTTAGAAATTTAGTCCATGTGTACCTAGAGTAATCATCCACTATAACCAAAGTATAGAAGTTACCTTCGTAACTTTGAATAGCGGATGGGCCAAATAAATTCATATGTAGTAACTCTAGACATTTAGTTGTTGAGACCATATTTTTAGCTTTATGACTAGCATGGACTTGCTTTCCTATGTTGCAAGCATTACAAAAGTGATGTTCATATTTTACTTTGGGTAGATCTCTTACTAGTTCTTTAGATGATAGCGATTGAAGAAGTCGCATATTGGCGTGACCCAATCTTCGATGCCATAAGGTCGAAGTATCATCCATAGAAGTAAGAAAAAATTTGTCTTTTGGTTCATTACCGATTTTAATGACATAGACTCCATGTTTTCTAATGCCTCTTCCTATAGTAATACCGTTTTTTAATATTTTACTACCGGTTTCACTAAAAAGTACGTTGCACTTTTTATCACATATTTGTCCTATACTTAGAAGGTTGAAGTTTAGGTTTTCTACGTGACATACATCATTAATGGTTAAAGATTTGTGACAAATTGTACCTTTACCGATGATTTTGCTCTTACTATTACCAAACACCACATTTCCTCCATTGAAGGATTTGTATGTGGAAAACAAGTCTTTGTTACCGATCATGTGGCTTGTACACCTGCTATCCTTGATCCATTCATCCGGATCTAGGTCAACCTTTAAGCACACCTAAGAAAACAATTAACTCAAAAGTTTGGTCCCCATTTGTTCATGGGTCCATTAGTGTTATGCATTTCATTCATGTTAGGCATATATGAAAAAGGTGAGAAAGTATTCCACGGTGTAAAGTTTTGAAATGGAAAACCGTTTTGTACATTAGGATTCCATCTCATTTGATGGTGGTTACTTCTCGGATAAACATTGTTTGGTCTTCTTATAAATGTGTTTGGTTTAGAAAACCATGGACATTTGTTTTTCATAAAACTTTTATTTTGTTTTAGTGGAAGTGGTTGTTTGAAATTTCTAACAGTAACATGGGTTGGTTTCTTCTTGCTAACAATAACAAAGTCGGTTCTAGATGATGTAGTTACATTATTTCTGCTGTTTGTTGGTACAGACCCACGGATCCCTGGATTTACACTAGACGGTTCCTTTTTCAAGGGATTCGTGGGATCCGTGACTACAGTAGCTTGTTTTTCAATTGCTTTAACGAATTGTGTTTCTTTAATCTCGCTAGTTGATGCATTAAGTTCCTGAATACCTAGGCCCCTTTGATTATTTCTCGTTTTAACACTATCAAGTATTATATCAAGAGTATTAGTACTCATTCTAGCAATCTTGAAATCAAGATTATCAACTAACGTTTGAAGTTGAACACAAAGCTCACATTCACCATTTATTTTCTTCCCTTTTTCTAACATTTTAATTTATCTTTTAACTCAGTGACTTCCTTTTCTAATTGTTCATTTTTGTTTTTCAAAATCTTATTTTTGTTAATTACTTTTAGACTAATTTTGCAAAGTTTATCATATTCACGATGTAATGATTCATCATCTAATGATGAGCTACTATAATAAAGAGATTCGGACATACCTCGTTTGAGTCATTTGCCATGAGACAAATTTATTCGTTCTCCTCCTCACTCATTCCCCACAAACCACTTACGAAGCCTTTTTGTAACATATTGGATTTCACAAACATACTAGATCATAACCACAAGTAGGCGTATACAAGAGGTTTTTAGAGAGAGAAAGAGTTAGAGGTTTGGGAACTTAGTGAGAGAAAATGAACATATTATTATGAGCTCAAACTCTCTACCTTGGAAGGTAGAGAGTATTTATAGTTCTTACATAAGTCGCCACCTACGGGCTGTGGATTAGGCATACAGTGGGTAAAGACCCGTCCGTCCTCCATGGTGTTACTTAACTAAATACTACTAAAAATTAACTAATCTACAACTACGAGCTTTCTAATGATTACATATACTTGAGGTGACCGACTCTATAATAACTGGATTTACTAAATCCTAACAATCTCCCCCTAAGGGAGGTCACCTCAAACACACATTAAAATTACATTGAATACAAATAGATATTACATTAAAAAATTGTTCTTGCATTCTTGATGTAGTTCTTTGCTCAGGAGCTCGTAGTCATTGATTCTTCATTATTGCATGTTTGGATAATCAATGGTGAGGTCTTTATCAGATCCACGTGATAATGAGCTTTGAGCCAGCTTTGAGATCATCAGCAAACATAAATCTCTGACCCATCCATTGTGATGTTGGTATTATGTAATGTTGTGACTTATGGACCGACATGCTCACATTCGGATCATGATATATTCTCATCGAGTAGCGGAAGCTTTCGTTGATTCATGATATTGGCGTGATAGCGAAGCATGGAGTGAAAATATCGAGTCATTGATGCACTAATCATGATTTCTTTAGAAATGAATGTGTTGTGTAAGCATGTGGCTATGGATTGACCGCTTCATTACGATCATTTAGAAAGCCGGGCGTACGCATACAACGATTAACAATAAAGGGCACGAAAGTGTCTTTGATCACTTCGTTGAATTGAGGTACACGGCCCACGGTTCCCCATTGATCTGTACAAATCACGCCTATGATCGGTATAATTTGAAGAATTTCCTTGACAGGGTTTCGCAATGCTGCTCTAGTCGTTCTCAAACCGGAACGTCTCAAAGAAGACAACACAAAGTGAGTGAACCGGTAATTGAGATTCAGCGATTGATAAAAGATATTTGAAAAACAATCGTGTATCGCTCAATAGAAATTGTTTTTGCAATACAACGAAGGTTTTAATGAAAATCAATTATCAATCATAAACACCTTTTATTTTGAAATATTTGTACACGTCGATGTGCTAAAGAAAAGAGTTTTTAAGCATAACGACCGGTTTTCAAAGGCATCCGTCAATCCATAACTCGAACGAGATTGATTCAAAAGATTGAATCGCCCATTGTTTCATTCGGTTGTCACATGGTTGATCTATTGAATAGATCTCACATGCCACCCACCAGAGCTTGTTTGATGTTGGCTCCGAGGCTTTCCATCTTCATTGTGAATATGTTTGCATATCACTCGGATGTTCAGCAATACCACAAGGATAATCGTGGGACTCATAAGATATAATCTCTTTCCACATGGTGTGAAAGAGAGTCTTCATTGACAGTGTCCTAATGAGATTTATTTGATGATCTCGTGGCTCTAGACTCAATTGTGCATATTTGGATCCTATTTGGAGACTAGGGAGAGGTCTCCTTCTTCAATATCAAAAATCTCTAAGAGAAAGTCGATAGATTATGTCGGTTCCCGTGAGAATGAAACAAGTCCTTTTAAGAGGAACTTGAGTGGTTTGGGAAGTTGAAGTGCGGTCGTCCTTTGGGTCCATGACGTCTTGTCTTCAATACCGATGTTACCTTGGTAACCACCAAGTAGCATATGAATTGAACCCGTATACGCCCTAAGGTTGAATAATTGGAGGCTATTTATTTTCACCCTTTTCTCATTCAATTCTTTTCATTCTTCAACCCCTTGATTGCTTACGAGACTTCATAACTAGAACCTTGTTGGGTTTATTCCATTGCTAGCTCGGTCTTAGTCTGCACTCTTCCCATATCTCATTTTCTCCTTTTTCAATATCGTAAGGACTTCTACACTATCTAGTGGATTGTCCTGGTATATCCCTCCGGTTCTGCGGATCATGGGAACAAATACCTAACCTTATCGTCCTTATATCACCATACATAAAGTAAAATTGGTCGATCTATTTGGTATTGTTCATACGCCATTGGAACCAATTGAAAACCATTTGAAAATCAATCCGGATACTTGTGATATATTATAAAATCATTTTGTACCGAATTGTGTTTGATATTTTAGAACAAGAGCTCCCCTCAACATGTGCATCAAGCATCATTTGAAATAGAAATAATTTTCATCTTTGAGGGGTTGGCTTGCATCTAAGAGTAGTTATATAAAGAATGTGGTTTTCAAAATAGTTGCTCCCCCTCAATATGTGCATAGATATTTGAAGATGTTTTGCACATATTAGGAAAAGACTGCACATTGAAATAAATTGATCACGTTTCAAATTTTTGTGGTTTAAGATAGATGCTCCCCCTCAACATGTGCATGAAAAATTTGAAATCGCTTGGCACATGTGGAAAGGAGAGCTTGTACATCCTTATAAAACCATTTACCGAATTATCAGTTTAAATCCAATTTAAATCACAAAATCTCCCCCGATCACAATTATCAAATCATTTGAGATTTGTGATCTCTGTAGATTTAAATTAATATTGAAAGCTTTTAAGGAGAATTGTGACTTTATTATGAAAACGTTTTAACTGATGAGGATCGGATTTTGAGACTTTAAACTCCATTGATTAAACATGCATGATTATCTTTTGAAAACAATTGTATGACAAATAAACTTTTGATTTAATTGAAATCATTCTCCCCCTCAATCAATGACATAAGTTGTTGATTGAGAGATAGATAATTTTGACAAACGTTGAGTCCAGATGATTTTCAAAAATAGAGTCCGAGTTATTTTTCAAAGAAATTAGTTTTCATTAGATAGTAAGTAATTGTTTATAGAATCGGGCGTGAGTTTTGAAAAACAAGATAAAGCATGGCTCTGTTCTTTCTTTGAAAAAGCAGGTTCTTGCTGAAATGACAATAAACCATTGTTTCACTTTCTCCCAAAAATATTTTTGATTTTTTGATTTTTTTAAACATTGAACAACATCTAAAGTCCGTGTCATTCTTTGAATGACAACACAAAGACCGTAGATATTATCGAATCGAGGAAAACATGATAAAAAGACAATATTTTTGGAATTTTCAAGATTTTACAATTTTATGGATTTTAAAAGTTTTATATTTTCTATTTGCTTTTGAAGGTTTTGAAATTTAGTATTTTGTTTTTCGAATAACTATTTACAAGAGATATATGAAGAAAGACCTTTACTCCTTGTTTTCCTCTTGAAGACGTTTGAGTGTTTCGGTTGTAGACTCTTTAGACCAAGTCGTGGGAGGATAAACTCAAAGCGTTCTCTAGGAAGAGCTTTGGTGAAGATGTCGCTAAGCGGTATTCAGTCCTCACAAAGTATAGTTCCACCACACCATTTTCAACTTGCTCCTGATGAAATGATGTCGAATGTCGATGTGCTTTGCTCTTGAGTGTTGTAAGTTGTTGCATGAGAGAGCAATAGCACTTTTATTATCACAGTACAGAGGGATTTTGTTGAATTCAAAGCCATAGTCAGATAATTGAGATCTCATCCATAGGATTTGAGCACAACAAGATGACATCGCTATGTATTCAGCCTCTGTAGAGGAAATAGAAGTACTCATTTGCTTCTTTGAAGACCAGCTCACAAGCTTATTGTTAGGTCACTAGTTTTACAAACACAAGTAATATAGAAAGAGATAAGGCGATTGAACAAGTAAACAAGCACACATACACGATAAGAGTAGCACGGTTAGGCGTAGGAATATGTGTGAAAAGAAAACTTGAACAACCAACCCTCAAAGGAGGGTTTACAAGAGTATTTATAGGAGGGAAGCTAGGGCAACACTCCTAGTTCTCATCCTTTCTTATATGGGCTCGGGCCTAAGCTTATGGGCCTTCTACATAAGCTAGACCTTAAACAAACATAAAGGCCATAATAAGCTACCTATTACATATGAAATATAAATACTTGAAATACAGTTTAGGAGTGATTCCAACAATCTCCCTCAAGTATATATGAATGTAAACGGTGAAGGCGTTGATGTAATAGTAGCTTTGGCGTCTCTGACATTCTTCTTTCTCGTGAGAAAAATTGCCTTGAATCGAACAATCTCCCTAGTGTAGAGATAGTTTTCTTTGAGCGGTTTTGCTTTGATGTCATCTTAAACTTTGTTCTTTGATCATTGTTCTTTGTGGTGAAAGTGATAGTATGTTGTTGTGCGCATCAAGTCTTTCTCAGTGCCTTCATTTGCTCCGGTGTCTCACGTCATTCTTCAACATGCTCACACGCTCTTTGATGTTGGAAATCAATCTTGATGAAGTTCTTTAAGTCTTTGACTTTGTAGATTCTTTGATTTGATGAAGAATCATTACATTTGTTGTGTTGCATTGAATAGAACTTCCATTAGTGATGATGTTGGCGTGAGCATGAGAAGAATCAAGACGATCATTCCGCTCCGGAGCTTCCATAAGAAGAAAACATTTCAAGCGGTTAGTAATAAGCGGTTTACGCCCTTACAAGTTTGAACTTGAGAGTGTTAACAACATAGTGTGAAAACACAACTCTAATTCTTACAAAGGCGTTCTGACTGAGTCCCACAGTGAGATAACGCGATGTACCAAGTACATCTGATTCGAGATGAGTCGAGGTACAAAGCATCACCTCACGATTGTAGACCGTTTGAGACACACTCCCGTAATCCACGGGAGTTACCGAAGTGACCGCTTTGTCGAGTGTTTGATGTTGACCGGCGGAGTTTCCATTCAATCACCGAGAATCACGAGTGAACCTCTCATAAATGTTCTCGACAGATTGCTAAGATCATGAAGGACTCGATATGAACCATCAATCATTTGAAGATCTTATTTGTTGATCAACAAGTGATGAAATGTCAAGTTCTAAGAGATCTTTGATGAATCTCGTGGCTCTAGACTCATAGTGCGTTTGGTTTTCTGACGGAGACTAGGAGAGGGTCTCCTTCTTCAATACCGGCGATCTCTAAGAGAAAGCCAATAGTTTACGTAGGGTTCCTGTGAGAATGAAACAAGCTTGCTTGAGAGAAACTTGAGTGGCTAAGAAGGTTTAGTGCATGTGTCATTTGGGTCCATGACGACTTTTAATCTTCAATACCGTGTCACTAAGTGACAATCGAGAGTATATGAATTGAACCCGTGTGCGCCCTAAGTTGAATAGTCCGGAGGGTCGTTTCTTTTCACCCTTTTCTTTGCATTTCTTTTTATTCTTCAACTCCTTCTTTCTCCGATTCTCATTTTCTCCTTTTTATAATCGTACCTAAGGACTTCTAAGTACTAACTATTTGTAATGTCCTTGGGTAGATCTCTCCGGCTCTGGCGAATCATAGGACGGTTATTCCTAACCTTAGTCACCTTATAACTCCATGACAAACCTATGTTGCCATTAAAACCACAGTTTGTGAAAAATCTCTCAAATGGTTTGTAAATGAAAACATGTTTGAACCAACATTTGAGAGATAAGGTTTTGCATAAATACTCCTCCACATGTGCTTAATAGTTTTAACGGTTAAATGCACAATGAGGAAAGAGCGCGCACATGTTGAATTGATCCACTCGAGATAGACAATCCCCGCGAGACACGGTTCGTTGCGTAGTTAAAGAGTTACATTGTCGGTTTTAGGTGACAACTAGCTCTAATAACTACCTTGAAGGTGTAGACAAACCTCGAAAGGTTGTCATACCCGTCGAGTTCATGTCTACCAAGAGTGTCTCGAATGGTACTTTCTACTTGGATAAGTCCTTTGCGAGACACGTTTACATTACTAGCGAACTAGCTTGAAATTATTACCCGTCGAGACAAGTCTTTTCGAGTTACAAACAGTTTAGTACCGTCGATTCGTTGGTTAAGTCCGAGGTACAGATTCATTTGCTTTTTCACAACATATTTCTTATCACACAATTTTCTCCTCAAAATGGCATGTAAAAATGTTATTTTTGAGCGGTTGAGAATAAATATGACCATTTCGAGTGTTGCGGGAAGGCGACCATCGTGAACAATTTGTGAACAAAGTTTTAATTCAAATACTCCCCTCAACTAGTGATATAAGCGGTTGAGGTTTTGAAAATCTTACGGAAGTACTTGTCCTTTTGAGCAAAACCTTGAAAATTGAAAGGTTTGATAGGTTTTACTCAAAAGTAAGAAGCTTTCGCTCCTTTTATAAGGATTGTGGCACTGAAGCGTACCACAGGGTCCTTTCTTGACCATTACGGGTTGTACATTGTTATGTGTGCACAAGCCATAGACATATAAAATTATACATCCAAATATGTAATGAAAGAACCAATTCAAGGGTACCGGAAGTGCAGTGATGTTCCCAGAGTGCTTGTGAAGGCGTTGAAAGCCGGTTATGTTAATCCTGGTCGACCACCAACATATGTCTCCAATCGTCTCGAAGGCCCGATCCCGTCTCGAACAACCTTTCATCAATCATTGTGATGATTCGTCTCACATCCCTCCTTTCACGAGAATTCCGTAACTTAGGAGACCCAATTTTCAGTATATCCTTCAACCTTTACGCCAATCCATCCCTAACCGACTTCAAAGTATGATCCCGAATTTACGAAGTTCACTACACACCATTAAGCGGTTTCTTTGAAGTTCACTGCGGTAAACAACTCGAATGGTTTCTTGATGAGTGTATATTGAGTTAGGCGATTGATGTCGGGAAGATCAGCGTTGGAGGAGTGAGGTTGACACGCGTCGATAAGATTCAACGACCGGTGGATATCTTCTACACGTTCTTTGATCACGATCGTCTAATGAAGATGAGAATTGACTTGATAAATTCGTTGAACTTGATCGAGAATTGTCTCATACGACCACGTACTTTGGCAAGGTACATGTCTTCGATGTCGTTGAGGATAAATTCTCGAGTCGGCTTCGGAGAATGCATAGTCCTGTTCATCTTGTCGTTTGACTATGATATTCTTCAAGAAGGTGTAGTCCACTTAGACTTGAGATCAACGTGTTTGATGGCCACGATGTCCTTAGAACTGCACCTGCTGCGTGTTGAGACTTCGAACCGAGCACACATAGTAGATTCTTGGCGTTCGGGCCAATGATGAATCCCATATAATGCATCTCGGTCGTATTCTTGCGTTGTCGAAAACAAGCGATTTGCACGTTCCTCGATAGCTATGCGGTTTGAGTAAATAGCCACCGGGAATGGAAGAGTCAACGATGTAGCGTATTTTCGTGAACCATCGCTACCGTGTAAAAGAAAATCCGGTCTCTGTTAAAGAAGTATCGAAGGAATCGTGGTTCATCTGTTTGGCCAATGGTCGGTAGGGGTTTGGTCCAATCGGTTGTAGTATAGAGGTTGTCCTTTGTGTGAAGTCAATGTTTGCTTCGGATTGAGCCAATCCATGTTGTTAGACATAGCTCGGCGATGTTCTCAAGATGATATTCGACCTCGAGGCGCTTTCGAGTGTCTTTTAGAAGTTGAAATGCTTCATTCTTGATTCGCTTCAACTCAGTTCGTCATTTTCTTCACATGGAACTTTTCTTGCAAAAGTTTTGCGTGCTCAATGTAGAACCGTCTACCAAGTCTTGACCTTCATCGGGTGGGGGAGTTTGATTGACAAGTGTGGAGAACCATTCAAACTCTTGGTTTTATCGTCATCTAGCCATGATACAACTTGAGTGAGTCGTCTTCTTCTTCTTTTGGAAGGCCTTGATGATGATTCTGGTTTACGCACTTGTTTGGGTGAGGTGGGTTGTTGTAGGGGCTCAAGGACCTCTTCATCGTCACCACCCGTGTTATAACGCCCGACAGAGCAAGGGTAAAGGAATCACAAGTGATGGTGTCATATCAAAGCAAACATAAATATCCAAAAGAATCTCAACATAAATATTGAAATAATCCAAGTCAAAATGACTTCAATACATAGGTCCCAGTGAAAATAACTCCAAATGAAATGTCTAAAATATAAAGTCTAAATGGCATCATAAGATCAAAGCTAAAACTCTAAGGTAAGTCCACATCACTCATCCCAAAGCAATACCCGGCTCCAATGCTTAGATACCGCCATGGAAGAAAAGAAATGCGGTGAGCTTCAAAAGCCCAAAGAGCGGATATACAAGCAAAACGAATACGAAACAAGAACGAATACGAAATAAAGTGAAAGAAAGATAGTGAAATCATAATCATTTCGAAAGATAAATCGGATATAAGAATAAGTTTTATAGCTAACTACCTCGAGCCCATACACATATGCCATATCATAAACATATCATAATCACATAAGGCAACATTTGTAGGGAGACCTACCAGAGTTATGAAGGGCGTGCATGCAGCATCAATCATCAAACAACATATAGCATATAACATATAATATATAACATATAACGAGATCTAGGATGCACCCATACGCCCACAAACATACATTGATAATATAATATAAATTGAGCTCATGAATAACAGATAAGGGACGTGGCGTAACTTCACTCATCGCCTAGAGTCATGTCAAGTGCATTCTTCGACACGGACATGGAACCCCATGACTAGTTAATAATTGGCTCGGTGTCAAACTATCTTAGGTCAAATTAGAATGTCATAACTAACATAGATCATATTTTATCAAATGTTTAGTCATGTTTTCAAAATCAAAGATTTTATGATTCAAAATCAAAGTTCGGATAAGCAACACTCAAATAGACACATTAGGGTTCATAGCAAAGGCTTAGAAATCCTAATATGAAAGCGAACGAAAAGAAAACATTATAAGAAACCTTTCTTGAAAAGGTCGAATATCGTACCTTATTCCAAAGCAAATGATCGAAAAGAAGACACAAGGAAAGCAAAGAATTACTCCTTCTTCACGTAACCTATACACATTAATGGTCGATATATTATTAATGATTCCATAATCGTTGAAATGATCTTTTAATATTTTAGGGTTTTATAATTAAATGAGACTTAAATGTTTTATAATTAATATCGTAGATTAGGGTTCATATGTCATTTATTAAAGTTTAGGGTTAAATGTGAAAATAGTTAAAACGTCATAACTCACACATAAAATAACGAATTAGTATATTTAGTTTCAAAACCCTAATCGACTCTCATTTATGTTCTAGGGTTTCTATTCTTTAATATCTCATTAATATGCATTTACTTACATGTTACGTCTTTTAATGACATCGTTACTTAACCTAACACGTCATAAAGATAATCTTTCCTTTTATGTTTTTACCATACACGTTTTATGATTTCATGTGACATACAAGTTACTTATTACTCGTATTAATTACACGTCTACACGTTTACAAGTTTACTTGACTTATAATTACGCACGCATATGAGACACGATTCACAAACCATTAGGGTTTGGCATACCTTATTCGTTTAACATATCCAACTAGGGTTTACATTAACATGACCTTTACTTACTTAATGCACTTTCAAAACTTATACATGGTTTGGTTCAATCTAGGGTTTTCAGCTATTAGGTATTACGCAAGTCCTAGCTCATTTACATACTTAACTCATTCAAGTTATCATGTTTTATACCTTATTCGAAAGTCATGCATGGTTCGGTCCTTATTCATATGGTTCGCCCTTATTAACTCGACACAACCATGACCCGATTCAATATTACATATTACATCGTAACTCTTTAATACTTGTAAGGTTTAATCATTAGGGTTTTCTTTGTTTTGGTTTCATTAGGCTCGGTCACAAAAGAAAAACGCAACTCGACTAGAACAAAACAAAACACAACATATTAACGTAAGGTACATCAAAGGAATACGAGAATAGGTTATACCTTGACTTGTTTGAGCAAAAATCTCGACACCTATGGGTACAAGTATTCGGCCGAGCAAGAGAGCAAAAGAAAAAGAGGCAACACAAAACTAGGGTTTCACTTTTGTGTTTATGTGTTGTATATATAGTAGTTGTATTTTTAGTTTAGGCTTGGAAGGGAATTGGGTTTCGGTTTGGCCCAACCGAACACAACCCAAACGCACACCTTATGGGCTTCGGCCTAAGGTCCATCGAAACAAAAGAAACATGACCCAAATTATTTACGAAACGTTAAATCTTCGTCGTACCAAAATCGATCACGTAATATATTTTAGTTAGGTTTTAATTATTCACAAGTTAACTTTTAATTTCATTAAATGTTATAAATATATTTTACGTATTTTATAAATTTCGATTCCAAGGGTATTTTAGTCTTTAAGCATGTTTTAGATTTCCAGGTTTTACGTATACTCAAAGTAATCACTGTTTTTGAGTCGGTGGTAACTCGAATCGTCCGAGGTTTATCGATGAAGACCGAGGTGGAGGAGACTTTGTTGAGAAGAAGTCCGTTGTGGAGGAGGTGGCATCGAAGAAGATTCACCGGTTGCTTTCGGCGTTTAGGTGCAGAGTCCTTGTCTTTATCCTTATCTTCATCGTCTCTAGGGCGTTTCAACTTTCCGCCTTAAATCTACAAGCTTCACAGAAGTTGGTAGTCTAGCGATTTTGATACAATTTTGCTTCTTCGAGTTGAGCATTGCAGCTCGTGGCGACATTGTGTAACAAGCTTGGCCACCAATTCATTGTTAGAAAACTACCGGATCGGTTGGATTGATTATTACGGTTAGGCGTTGATCGGATAGTTTGCTTGGCGATTTGCATAAGATTTGGATAAAGTTGTCGGTGAATGACTCCTTTGTGACTTTAGGAACGATATTACGAAGGTAGTTGTTAGTGTAACCTTGATCATTTCGTTCAGTTCCTCTTGACGATGACTTTTCATGAATTCTGAATAAATTTCCTTTCTTCTTTCATCTTTTCATGCTCGTCATACAAATGATGTATGTGATCAACATAGAAATTCAACTTCTTTTGGAGAATGTCTTTCTTTCGACTTGTTTGACATTCCCAATCGTTTATGAGCATGAGATATCCAAGAACGAGGTGGTTTCTTTCTTGATTTGGATGATGATTTGGTTGATCTCATTGATGGTGGTGGTGATGAATGAGATGAAGAGTCGATGATGAGGAGACATGAGGCGACTCGGGGTCCTTAAGCGGTTCAAGTTTCCTTCGTGAATGTGTGGGACTTTCGAAGCAACTTGTCATAATCATCATCTTTATCTTTCTCATACTTCTCGGTTTGTGGTTCTCAAACTCATATTCGATAGTATCCTCCATGCTTTTGTTGTTGCGAAAGAGTGGTGGCACCGCATCCCTTATCGGGTCGATTAACCGTCGAGGATCCGGTGAGGAGGGCAAGACCACTTGATCCTCCGGGGCCACCCATTTGGTCTTTTGCAAATTCTTCACCTTTGAAGGTGACTAACGAATTTAACCGTCTTCCTCAGAGGATTGATCCAGTTGCTCTTCTTCATCTTGAGCTTTCATCATCAGCACGAGTCAAGGTGAGTCTTCCTTTCCTTTATCGGTTTGAGGACTTGGAGGTTTTGGTACGGAAGGATTGTCATCCTTTGCGCTTTTAGAGTAGGAAATCTCTTCATCCGTGTCGGACCTTGAACTTTCGTCAAAAGTCTTCTTGATTCGGTTTTGGGAATTGGGATGGGAGTAGCTTCCTTAGATGGAACAATCCTCTTTGAAGGAGGGTTCTCTTGGGAACTTCCTTGGACTCTCCGTGCTTGCGGCACTTCCAAAGATCGCTTCTTCTTCTAACACCCCAACCCGACAAGGCGTAAGTGTCACATTCAGGTGTCATGTCGTAACATACAATTAAATTTTTTACAAGCGGAAGTCTTAAGACTAACATAACAAGTCATTTAAACAAAAGATTTATAAGGAAAATTACAAAATCCAGAATGTCTAAATATAAACTGAAATTTCAAAAGAATAGCCCGCCAAAATAAGTCCAACTAGAAAGGTAACTAGGGTTGGTCCACTCAGATAATCCAACTCTCAGCCCATCAAAGCCCATCTTCAACCTAACACCTGCCGCAGAAAAAGAAATGCGGTTGAGCTTAAAAAGCCCAGTGAACAAATATAACAAAGCGAAAGCTAAATAAAAACTGAAATGCAAAATGAAACAAAGGAACGGATAACAAAGTCGCAGCGAAATGAGAGTAATGAGTCAATGAGGATCCTGCAGAACACAATTATCTGAGATATCCAAAACGAGCAGATAACAAGGAGAACGAAGCAAAGCAAAGCATCGATGACATATAAACAAGCACATACAAACCAGACATACAAGAACTGAAACATAAGCAAACATAGCAGGCGTAGCATCCACACAACATATATGGCATACAAACAATTCAGAAAATCTACGAGAAAGCGGAAGCAATTAATTAATAAGTGAGCATGGCAATTCACACAGGTCAAAACCCTTAGTCAAAAACATAACCAGTATCATAACAGCAGAAATACTAACAGAGTCAAAACATGGCAGTCACACGTAACAAGTAGGAAATACAGTATGAGCATAATAATTAAATGAATTAAAGACATAGCAGAGCAACTAAACAACTAACGAGTCAGACGTCACAAGTTGAACCGTTTACCCAATCAAACCGTAGCATAGACAGAAATGTAAACATGGCAGGTCAACAATAAGCCAATAAGGACACAACGAATAGTCACAGTCCATGAGATTAACTTACGAAGTACACAATATAAATAAACAAAACTATCGATTACACATTAGCATGGTCAATAAACAAATGCAAAGGTTCACGTAACAATGAGATCACATATCATCAGATGAAAATAGGTAACTCATATAACCGCATATTAATCACATCATAGCAGGATAATCAGTAGTCACATAAAACGTAAATAGCATAAACAATCCAATAAACATATAATAACCCGGTACGTGAATGGAACGATAGTCTGAAGTAACGGAATGAGAGTGTAATAGATCAAAGCAATGGAACATATATATCTTGGTAGTAAAGTGAGTCATATAAGGGTATTGGGTAAAGGACAGTAAATTCAGAATCTGGTGCAGTGGAGAATCCGTAAGGTACAATATAGGTATATCAAAAGTGTAAGGGTTGTCGAAATCTATCCCGAGCCAACAAAACAAACCATATCAATAGTGGCAATAGCGACCAAGTAACCAATAGTAACCATTGTATTCGGAGGGTGACCTCGGAATACCAAACCAATAGGAGGGAGACCTCAAGAACGGTGGAGTAGCTAGCTCCCAAAATGTGAGGGGTGTATTGCACACACGCACCGCATCACCAAAACAAATCATATCATATCAAATTCAAATCAAAACAAATCTAGGATGCATCCATACGCCCGCAAAACAATAGTGGCCATACAATATATCCAAGCGCGCATAATCAATACAAATGGGGACGGTGTGGAACATCACTCATCCACACCGAGTCATGCCATTGGTGCATCAATGACACGGACATGGAACCCCATGCCTAGTTAATGGCTCGGGTATCAAACGGACGGGTCGGCAAAAGTTCAAAGTGTAGCAATGTATATGTCTTCATAAGCAAAGGTGCAATGTCAATAGTTCACAATTCAAAGGTTCATAACAATAGTTCAATATCAAGGTCCAATATCAATATTTCAATATCAAAGGTTCAATAGCACAGATTCAATAGCACAGGTCAATAGCAAAGATTCAGTAGCAAAGATTCAGTAGCAATGGGTTCAATAACGGAAGTTCAGTAACAGTGGTGCAATAACCGAGGGTCAATAGCAAAGCAAGGATTCAATAGCAATGGAATATCATAAGCAAAACAAAGTCGAAAGATCAGAAAATCATGAGAAACCCCTACTGAGAAGGGATAGAATATCTGTACCTCAATTGAAGCAAGCAAAATAGGAAGGTAAGGTCACACGATGATTCAATACCGCCGTTCGGAACCTATATGAATTAGATAACGCTTATTAAGATCGGATTACTTATTTTAGTCGGCTTTCCATTTTAGCAGGTTTCCACTTTTAGTAACTTTCCATTTTAAGTAGCTTTCATTTTAGGTAACTTTCTATTTTAGGCAGGTTTTCATAATTAGCAGGTTTCCATAAATATTCATACTTAGGGTTTCCTTCTATTTTTAATAACGTTCCATATTTAGTAAGTTGACCGAATGAGTTACTTCCAATAATTAATTTACTAAGTTACGTACTTCCCAAATTAGACTATCCGAATTAAGTAACCTTTCAAATTAAGAAATTTCTATATCTAGTAAACAATTTAATAGACTTAAGGGTTTAATATAACAAATATCATATTTTAGATTCTTTAATAACTTATTAGTAAAGTCTAGGGTTAAATATGATAATTATCAAAGTTTAGGGTTTGATATGCGAGATTTCTAAAACCTTAGGGTTTGCATGAGACAAGGTCCAAGTTTAAGGTTGTAAAATGACAAATTATTAAATCCAAGGTTTGCATGTGACCAATTTCCAAAGATAATGGTTGAAAGTGAAAATAGCCTTAATATTAAAATTTATTAAATTGCAAATCCCATAAAACGTTTTTTTTAGATTCAAAGTTATTTTTCAAACTTTCATTCTAACTTGCTTCAAGAATTTGCCCTCGCTCGCGGTTCATAAAACTTGCCAATACGACTCGGTAACCGCACCTAATGACTAACCCCCGACTCGTCTTCCCGACATACTTCCAAACATACAAAACGGTTTACCCAAGAATCCCGCGATCAACTTTGAAGTAACCCCCACAAGACCATGTATAAACTATTTTGAAAAACAATTGCAACCATTCTTTATATATATATCAGTACGTATGAATGTAAATAGGAAGACACTAGTCATGGATTCATGCACTCGACACCAAAATAACGTGACCCGTTTAACTTGATACGAAAACGACTAACATGAATATAACATGCATCAAAGGGCGAAACAGATTCAGTTGATGGGATTTATATGCGGGTCGACTTGCATGCTTCTAGTTATGATCTCAAAAGACGAAACTCAATATTTTATGTGGTGAATGCTTATACCCTTATGTACCCTTTAACCTCTCAAAACATGTGACGAGAGATAATTCAAACAGAAGCATATATGTGGTTAAATGACATAGTGATCAATTTATGACTTCATGTGACAAGTTATTATTTTATGTAAAGCTTATATTGGAAATGCATGTTATTCGAATGGACAGAACCAAGGAACAAGGAAGTAAAATTGAAAAGGGGTTAGAGTATACGGACCCTAGATCATACGCATGGAATAAAACCAGGAGCAAGGAGTACCCACAGACGATGGCAAGAACTTCGTGACCAGTGACCTTGAATAGGTTTCATGACCGAGGCCAAACAAACAACCACTCCGAGCCTAGAACCCGCACCCAATGACACCACGTTCATAGCCTCCTTTGTGCCTTATAAGCCACGACAAAAAAAGCAGCAATAACGACTCCCAAGGTACCCGAGTAAGCCTCATAACAACAGCAGTGCGGAATAGTTTTGCAAGCTCTTGAAACACCTTATTTGAACTTTGGTTTGTGTCGATGAAATATGGGGATGGAGGTGGTTTTGTGTATGATTTCTTTAGGGTTGTTAGGGAATATGTTTTGAATGAAACTTGTAGATAGGAATGAGATAATTTTGGCAATTATTGAGGTGTGTGGGTCGTGTATCTCAACCGAACAAAGAGGGGAAAGGACCAAATCAATTTACATAATTTCCATACTTATTATGTTACATTCATTTAAATATTTTAGTGTATGGCACATGTAACCTTTTTAATGTGTCATGTTTATTTGTATTATAAATGTAAGTTTTATTTTCCAATGTTCTAAGTAAATCAATTATCATTATGTACCTAGCGTAATTATAGAGCTTGTTTTATTTTACGGATTATCAAGTGAGGGTATAATAGTCCTTTAACGCGTTTACGATTTTTAGGGTTTTACAACTCTTCCCCTCTAAAAGAAAATTTTTGTCCTCGAAAATTGAAGTCGCAGAGGTACACAGAGACGTACGAGTTTAAGGCAGACGTAGCAATCCATAGGTTCGCACAAATCAAAAGAAATTTTTTTTTTAGGTCCAAAGCGCACAAAACTTATACGTAACAGAAGTCGATGAGCATCTCGCAAAGGGGTACATAATTCTAAACGAACATGAGGGGTAACGGATATAAGCCCTAGGCCATTCACGTACCAACCCTGGCATTTCCCAAGGCGTCAGATGATTCCAATAAGCTCAAATTATATGATCT